>OY735206.1:13856246-13908746 GCA_963457665.1 Thysanoteuthis rhombus | reverse complement strand
GTGTTTGATTTTGTTTAGGAGGTCTGTGGTGCCACGTATGTATGATTTGATTTGTGTTGCTAAGGGTTGGATGTAGTGATCTACAAATTTGGATAGTTTGGTAGTGTGGCAGTTCGTGGAGGAGATGACTGATCTACCTAGGTTATTTGGTTTGTGGATTTGGGGGAGTAGGTAGAACCTTGCGGGTTTTGTGGAAGGGGGTTTCAGTATATTCTGTGTCCTTTTATCTATCTTGTTGCTATTGTGTAATTCTGTTAGGGATTGGCTTATTGTGTTTATGTATTCATTATTCACACAACACACACCACTGATGATGGGAAGAATCCCGAAACATGTATGGACTATTGACATATAAGGATTAATAAACCTTACTACCAAAAACTTCACTCCCGAGTCTGTCTCACTCTCTAAAGTACACATCATATAAATATTTATTTATATATATATATGTATGGATATTTATTTATATATATATGTATGGATATTTATTTATATATATATGTATATATATCTATTTATATATATATATATGTAAATTTATTTATTTATATCTATATGTAAGTATATCTATTTATATATATACATCAATGTATATTTATCTATATATATATATATCTATGTATATTTATATATATATATATATATATTTTATTTGAATATATATGTATATATATATATATATATATATATATATATGTATATATATACGCATGTATATTTATTGATATATATATATATGATTGTCATTTTATTGATATATATAAATGCAAGTATATTTATACATATATATATATGATTGTATTTTTATTCATATATGTCTGTATGTGTGTGTATATATATATATATATGTATATATATATATATACATATGTATATATATATATATACATATGTATATATGTATATATATATATATACATATGTATATATGTATATATATATATATATATGTATATATATATATATACATGTGTATATATGTATGTATATATGTATATATATATATATATATGTATATATATATATATACATGTGTATATATGTATGTATATCTATATATACATATGTATATATGTATATATATCTATATATACATATGTATATATGTATATATATTTATATATACATATGTATATATGTATATATATTTGAATAATCATATGTATATATTTATATATACATATGTATATATGTATACATATTTATATATACATATGTATATATGTATATATATTTATATAAACATATGTATATATGTATATATATTTATATATACATATGTATATATGTATATATATTTATATATACATATGTATATATGTATATATATATTATATACACATATGTATATATGTATATATATTTATGTATACATATATATATATGTATATATATTTATGTATACATATATATATATGGATATATATTTACGTATACATATCTATATATGGATATATATTTATGTATACATATGTATATATGGATATATATTTACGTATACATATGTATATATCGATATATATTTATGTACCATATGTATATATGGATATATATTTATGTATACATATGTAAATTTGGATATATATTTATGTATACATATGTATATATGGATATATATTTATGTATACATATGTATATATGGATATATATTTATGTATACATATGTATATATGGATATATATATTCATGTATACATATGTATATATGGATATATATTTATATATACATATGTATATATATTTATATATACGTATGTATATATGTATATATATGTATATATGTATATATATTTATATATACGTATGTATATATTTATATATACGTATGTATATATTTATATATACGTATGTATATATTTATATATACGTATGTATATATTTATATATACGTATGTATATATTTATATATACGTATGTATATATTTATATATACGAATGTATATATTTATATATACGAATGTATATATTGATATATACGAATGTATATATTGATATATACGAATGTATATATTTATATATACGAATGTATATATTTATATATACGTATGTATATATATTTATATATACGTATGTATATATTTATATATACGTATGTATATATTTATATATACGTATGTATATATATTTATATATACGTATGTATATATTTATATATACGTATGTATATATTTATATATACGTATGTATATATTTATATATACGTATGTATATATTTATATATACGTATGTATATATTTATATATACGTATGTATATATTTATATATACGTATGTATATATTTATATATACGAATGTATATATTTATATATACGAATGTATATATTGATATATACGAATGTATATATTTATATATACGAATGTATATATTTATATATACGTATGTATATATATTTATATATACGTATGTATAAATGTATATATTTATATATACGTATGTATATATGTATATGTATTTATATATACGTATGTATATATGTGTATATATTTATATATACATATGTATATATGTATATATATTTTTATATACGTATGTATATATGTATGTATATTTATATATGCGTACGTATATATATTTATATATACGTATGTATATATGTATATATATTTATATATACGTATGTATATATGTATATATATTTATATATACGTATGTATATATGTATATATATTTATATATATGTATGTATATATGTATATATATTTATATATACGTATGTATATATGTATATATATTTATATATACGTATGTATATATGTATATATATTTATATATACGTATGTATGTACGTATATATATTTATATATACGTATGTATGTACGTATATATATTTATATATAAGTATGTATATATGTATATATATTTATATATACGTATGTATATATGTATATATATTTATATATACGTATGTATATATGTATATATATTTATATATACGTATGTATATATGTATATATATTTATATATACATATGTATATATATTTATATATACGTATGTATATATGTATATATATTGATATATACATATGTATATATATTTATATATACATATGTATGTATTTATATGTATGTATATATATTTATATATACATATGTATGTGTGTATATATATATATATATACATATGTATGTATGTATTTATATTTATATATATATATATATATATATATATACATATGTATGTATGTATTTATATTTATATATATATATATATATATATATATACATATGTATGTATGTATTTATATTTATATATATATATTAATATATACATATATATGTATGTATATATATTAATATATACATATATATGTATGTATATATATTTATATATACATAGATATGTACGTATATATATTTGTATATTCATATATATGTATGTACATGTATTTATATATACATATATATGTATGTACATGTATCTATATATGCATATATATGTATGTACATGTATCTATATATGCATATATATGTATGTACATGTATTTATATATACATACATATGTATGTACATGTATCTATATATGCATATATATGTATGTACATGTATTTATATATACATACATATGTATGTACATGTATTTATATATACATATATATGTATGTACATGTATTTATATATACATATATATGTATGTACATGTATTTATATATACATATATATGCATGTATATGTATTTATATATACATATGTATGTATGTACATGTATTTATATATACATATGTATGTATTTATATATACTTATATATGTATGTATATGTATTTATATATACTTATATATGTATGTATATGTATTTATATATACATATATATGTATGTATATGTATTTATATTTACATATATATGTATGTATATGTATTTATATATACATATATATGTATGTATATGTATTTATATATACATATATATGTATGTATATGTATTTATATATATGTAAGTATATGTATTCATATATACATATATATTTATATATAAATATGTATGTATATATATTGATAAATACATATATATGTATGTATATATATTGATATATACATATATATGTATGTATATATATTGATATATACATATATATGTATGTATATATATTGATATATACATATATATGTATGTATATAGATTTATATATACATATATATGTATGTATATAGATTTATATATACATATATATGTATGTATATAGATTTATATATACATATATATGTATGTATATAGATTTATATATACGTATGTATATATGTATATATATTTATATATACGCATGTATATATGCATATATATTTATATATACGTATGTATATATATTTATATATACGTATGTATATATATTTATATATACGCATGTATATATGTATATATATTTATATATACGCATGTATATATGTATATATATTTATATATACGCATGTATATATATTTATATATACGCATGTATATATGTATATATATTTATATATACGTATGTATATATGTATATATATTTATATATGTGCATGTATATATGTATATATATTTATATATATGCATGTATATATGTATATATATTTTTATATAAGCATGTATATATATTTATATATACCATGTATATATGTATATATATTTATATATACGCATGTATATATGTATATATATATATATATACGTATGTATATATATTTATATATACGTATGTATATATATTTATATATACGTATGTATATATATTTATATATACGTATGTATATATGTATATATATTTATATATACGTATGTATATATGTATATATATTTATATATACGTATGTATATATGTATATATATTTATATATACGTATGTATATATGTATATATATTTATATATACGTATGTATATATATTTATATATACGTATGTATATATATTTATATATACGTATGTATATATATTTATATATACGTATGTATATATGTATATATATTTATATATACGTATGTATATATGTATATATATTTATATATACGTATGTATATATGTATATATATTTATATATACGTATGTATATATGTATATATATTTATATATACGTATGTATATATATTTATATATACGTATGTATATATGTATATATATTTATATATACGCATGTATATATGTATATATATTTATATATACGTATGTATATATATTTATATATACGTATGTATATTTTTTTTTATATATATGTATGTATATATGTATATATATTTATATATACGTATGTATATATGTGTTTACATTTATATATACGTATGTATATATGTATGTAAATTTATATATACGTATGTATATATGTATGTAAATTTATATATACGTATGTATATATGTATGTACATTTATATATACGTATGTATATATGTACGTATATTTATATATATGTATGTATATATGTATATATATTTATATATACGTATGTATATATGTGTTTACATTTATATATACGTATGTATATATGTATGTAAATTTATATATACGTATGTATATATGTATGTAAATTTATATATACGTATGTATATATGTATGTACATTTATATATACGTATGTATATATGTACGTATATTTATATATACGTATGTATATATGTACGTACATTTATATATACGTATGTATATATGTATGTATATTTATATATACGTATGTATATATGTATGTATATTTAAATATACGTATGTATATATGTATGTATATTTATATATACGTATGTATATATGTATGTATATTTATATATACGTATGTATATATGTATGTATATTTATATATACGTATGTATATATGTATGTATATTTATATATACGTATGTATATATGTATGTATATTTATATATACGTATGTATATATGTATATATATCTATATATACGTATGTATATATATATATATTTATATATACGTATGTATATATATATATATATTTATATATACGTATGTTTATATGTATATATATTTATATATACGTACGTATATATGTATATATATTTATATATACATATGTATATATATTTATATATACATATGTATATATATTTATATAAACATATGTATATATATTTATATATATACATATGTATATATATTTATATATGCATATTTATTTACGTATACATATTTATATATACATATGTATGTGTGTATATATATATATATATACATATGTATGTATGTATTTATATTTATATATATATATTGATATATACATATATATGTATGTATATATATTTATATATACATAGATATGTATGTATATATATTTGTATATTCATATGTATGTATATATATTTGTATATTCATATATATGTATGTATATATATTTGTATATTCATATATATGTATGTATATGTATTTATATATACATATATATGTATGTACATGTATTTATATATATATATGTATGTACATGTATTTATATATACATATATATGTATGTACATGTATCTATATATACATATATATGTATGTACATGTATTTGTACATACATATATATGTATGTACATGTATTTGTATATACATATATATGTATGTACATGTATTTGTATATACATATATATGTATGTACATGTATTTATATATACATATATATGTATGTACATGAATGTATATATACATATATATGTATGTACATGAATGTATATATACATATATATGTATGTACATGTATTTATATATACATATATATGTATGTACATGTATTTATATATACATATATATGTATGTACATGTATTTATATATACATATATATGTATGTACATGTATTTATATATACATATATATGTATGTACATGTATTTATATATACATATATATGTATGTACATGTATTTATATATACATATATATGTATGTATATGTGTTTATATATACATATATATGTATGTATATGTATTTATATATGTAAGTATATGTATTCATATATACATATATATTTATATATACATATGTATGTATATATATTGATCTATACATATATATGTATATATATTCATATATACATATGTATGTATATATATTGATCTATACATATATATGTATATATATTTATATATACATATATATGTATGTATATATACATATATATGTATGTATATATATTTATATATACATATATATGTATGTATATATATTTATATATACATATATATGTATGTATATATATTTATATATACATATATATGTATGTATATATATTCATATATACATATATACGTATGTATATATATATCTATATATACATATATACGTATGTATATATATTTATATATACATACATATGTATGTATATATATCTATACATACATATATACGTATGTATATATATTTATATATACATTTATATGTATGTATATATATTCATATATACATATGTATATATATATATTTATATATACTTATGTATGTATATATTTATATATACTTATATATGTATATATTTATATATACATATATATGTATGTATATATATTTATATACATATATATGTATGTATTCATATTTATATACATATATATGTATGTATATACATTTATATATACATATATATGTATGTATATACACCTATATATACATTTATATGTATGTATATACATTTATATATACATTTATATGTATGTATATTCATTTATATATACGTATATATGTATGTATATACATCTCTATATACATATATATCTATGTATATACATTTATATATGCATATATATGTATGTGTATACATTTATATATACATATATATGTATGTGTATACATTTATATATAGATATATATGTATGTGTATACATTTATATATAGATATATATGTATGTGTATACATTTATATATACATATATATGTATGTGTATACATTTATATATACATATATATGTATGTGTATACATTTATATATACATATATATGTATGTGTATACATTTATATATACATATATATGTATTTGTATACATTTATATATACATATATATGTAAGTGTATACATTTATATACATATATATATATGTATATACATTTATATACATATATATGGATGTATATACATTTATATACATATATATGTATGTATATATATTCACATACGTATATATGTATGTATGTATATTTACGTATATATGTATGTATGTATATTTACATACATATATACATGTATGTATATATATTTACATATATACATATATGTATGTATATATATTTACATACATATATATGTATGTATATATATTTACATACATGTATATGTATGTATATATATTAACATACATATATATGTATGTATATATATTTACATACATATATATGTATGTATATATATTTACATACATATATATGTATGTATATATATTTACATACATATATATGTATGTATATATATTTACATACATATATATGTATGTATATATATTTACATACATATATATTTATGTATATATATTTACATACGTATATATGTATGTATATATATTCATTTAAATATATATGTATGTATATATGTATGTATATATATTTATATATATGTACGTATGTATATACATTTATATATATATGTATATACATTTATATATATATATATATGTATATATATTTATATATGTATATGTATATATATTTATATATGTATATGTATATATATTGATATATGTATATGTATATATATTTATATATGTATATATATTTATATATGTATATGTATATATATTTATATATGTATATGTATATATATTTATATATGTATATGTATATATATTTATATATGTTTATGTATATATATTTATATATATATATATATATATATTTATATATATATATATATGTATATATATTTATATATATATATGTATATATGTTTATATATATATGTATTTATATCCATATATATACATGTATATATATTTTTATATGTATGTATATATATTTTTATATGTATGTATATATATTTTTATATGTATGTATATATATTTATATATATATGTATATATATTTATATATATATGTATATATATTTATATATATATGTATATATATTTATATATATATATGTATATATATTTATATATATATATGTATATATATATATATATATGTGTATATATATTTATATATTTGTGTATATATATTTATGTATATGTGTATATATATTTATATATATGTGTATATATATTTATATATATGTGTATATATATTTATATATATGTGTATATATATTTATATATATGTGTATATATATTTATATATATGTGTATATATATTTATATATATGTGTATATATATTTATATATATGTGTATACATATTTATATATATGTGTTTATATATTTATATATGTATGTATATATATATATATGTATATATATATATGTGTATATATATATATATATATATGTATATATATATATATATATGTATATATATATATATATATGTATATATATATCTATATATTTATATGTATATATACATTTATATGAATATATATATATATGAATATATATATATATATATATATATATATGTATATATATTTATATATATATATGTATATATATATTTATATATATATAGGTATATATATTTATGTATATATAGGTATATATATTTATATATATATATGTATATATATATATATGTATATATATATATATATATATATATGTATATATATTTATATATATATATGTATATATATTTATATATATATATGTATATATATTTATATATATATATGTATATATATTTATATATAAATATGTATATATATTCATATATATATATGTATATATATATTTATATATATATATTTATATATATATATGTATATATATTCATATATATGTATATATATTTATATATATGTATATATATTTATATATATGTATATATTTATATTTATATATGTGTATATATTTATATTTATATATGTGTATATATTGATATTTATATATGTATATATATTTTTATTTATATATGTATATTTATTCATATATATATATATGTATATATATTTATATTTATATATGTATATATATTGATATTTATATATGTATATATATTGATATTTATATATGTATATATATTTTTATTTATATATGTATATTTATTCATATATATATATATGTATATATATTTATATATATATATGTATATATATTATATATATATGTATATATATTTCTATATATATATGTATATATATTTTTATATATATATGTTTATATTTTTATGTATATATGTATATATATTTATATATATATATGTATATATATTTACATATATATATATGTATATATATTTACATATATATATATGTATATAAATTTATATATGTATGTATACATATTTATATATATATGTATATATATTTATATATATATATACGTATATATATTTATATATATATATGTATATATATTTATATATATATATGTATATATATTTATATATATATATACGTATATATATTTATATATATATATGTATATATATTTATATATATATATGTTTATATATTTATATATATATATGTTTATATATATTTATAAATATATATGTTTATACATATATATGTTTATATATTTTTATATATATATATGTATATATATTTATATATATATATATGTTTATATATTTATATATATATATGTTTATATATTTATATATATATATGTTTATATATTTTAATATATATATGTGTATATATATTTATATACGTATATGTATATATATTTATATATGTATATGCATATATATATGTATATGTATATATATATGTATATGTATATATATTTATATATGTATATGTATATATATTTATATATGTATATATATTTATATATGTATATGTATATATATTTATATATGTATATGTATATATATTTATATGTGTATATGTATATATATTTATATATGTATATGTATATATATTTATATATGTATATGTATATATATTTATATATGTATATGTATATATATTTATATATGCATATGTATATATATTTATATATGCATATGTATATATATTTATATATGTATATGTATATACATATCTATATATGTATATGTATATATATTTGTATATGTATATATATTTGTATATGTATATATATTTATATATGTATATGTATCTAAACTTATATGTATATGTATATATATTTATATATGTATATGTACATATATTTATACATATGTATGTATATATATGTATATATATATATGCATGTATATAAATATATGTAGGTATATTTATATATTTATTCATATGTATATATATTTATATATATATATATCTATATGTATATATATATATATATATATATATATATTTGTCTATTTATATTTATATATATTTTAAATATGTATATGATTGTGAAATTATTGATATGTATGAATGCATGTATATTTATTCATATATATATATATATATGTATATATGTATGTGTATATATTTATATATACATATGTATGTATATATAATTCTATATAAGTATGGATGTATGTATGTATATATATTTATATATACATACATATGTACTTATATATATTCATATATACATATGAATGTACGTATATGGATTTATATATATATATGTATGTAAGTATATATTTATATATACATATATATGTAAGTATATATATTTATATGTACATATGTATGTACGTATATATATTTATATATACATATGTATGTACGTATATATATTTATATGTATATATGTATGTACGTATATATATTTATATGTGTATATGTCTGTACATATATATATTTATATATACATATGTATGTACCTATATATATTTATATATACATATGTATGTACCTATATATATTTATATATACATATGTATGTACCTATATATATTTATATATACATATGTATGTACGTATATATATTTATATATACATATGTATGTACGTATATATATTTATATATACATATGTATGTACGTATATATATTTATATATACATATGTATGTACGTATATATATATATACATATGTATGTACGTATATATATATATATACATATGTATGTACGTATATATATTTATATGTACATATGTATGTACGTATATATATTTATATATACATATGTATGTACCTATATATATTCATATATATGTATTTATATATATATATATGTATTTATGTATATATATATGTATTTATGTATATATATATGTATATATGTATATATATATTTATATATATGTATGTATATATATTTCTATATATGTATGTATGTTTATATATATATTTCTATATATGTATATATATTTATATATTTGTATGTATTTATGTATATATATATATATATATGTATATATATATATATATTTATATATATGTATGTATATATATTTATACGTATATATGTATATATATATATTTATATATATGTATGTATGTATGTATATATATTTATATATATGTATATATATTTATATATATGTATATATATTTATATATATGTATGTATGTATGTATATATATTTATATATATGTATATATATTTATATATATGTATATATATTTATATGTATGTATGTATGTATATATATTTATATATATGTATATATATTTATATGTATGTATGTATGTATATATATATTTATGTATATGTATGCATGTATATATATTTATATATATGTATGTATGTATACATATTTATATATATGTATGTATGTATACATATTTATATATATGTATGTATGTATATATATTTATATATATGTATGTATATATATATATTTAAATATATGTATGTATGTATATATATTTATATATATGTATGTATGTATATATATTTATATATATGTATGTATATATATATATATTTACATATACGTATGTATGTATGTATATATATTTATATATACGTATGTATGTATGTATATATATTTATATATACGTATGTATGTATGTATATATATTTATATATACGTATGTATGTATGTATATATATTTATATATACGTATGTATGTATGTATATATATTTATATATACGTATGTATGTATATATATATATTCATATATATGTATGTATGTATGTATATATATTTATATATATGTTTGTATGTATGTGTATATATTTATATATACGTATGTATGTATGTATATATATTTAAATATACGTATATATGCATGTATATATATTGATATATATGTATATATGCATGTATATATATTTATATATAGGTATATATATTTATATATATGTATATATGTTCGTATATATATTTATATATATGTATATAGGTTCGTATATATATCTATATATATGTATAAATGTTTGTATATATATTTATATATATGTATATAAGTATGTATATATATTTATATATATGTATATATGTATGTATATATATTTATATATATGTATATATGTATGTATATATATTTATATATATGTATATATGTATGAATATATATTTATATATATGTATATATGTATGTACATATATTTATATATATGTATATATGTATGTACATATATTTATATATATGTATATATGTATGTACATATATTTATATATATGTATATATGTATGTACATATATTTATATATATGTATATATGTATGTACATATATTTATATATATGTATATATGTATGTACATATATTTATATATATGTATATATATTTATATATATGTATATATGTATGTATATATATTTATATATATGTATATATGTATGTATATATATTTATATATATGTATGTATGTATATATATTTATATATATGTATATATGTATGTATATACATTTATATATATGTATATATGTATGTATATATATTTATATATATGTATATATGTATGTATATATATTTATATATATGTATATATGTATGTATATATATTTATATATATGGATATATGTATGTATATATATTTATATATATGTATATATGTATGTATATATATTTATATATATGTATATATGTATGTATATATATTTATATATATGTATATATGTATGTATATATATTTATATATATGTATATATGTATGTATATATATTTATATATATGTATATATGTATGTATATATATTTATATATATGTATATATGTATGTATATATATTTATATATATGTATATATGTATGTATATATATTTATATATATGTATATATGTATGTATATATATTTATATGTATGTATATATGTATGTATATATATTTATATATATGTATATACGTATGTATATATATTTATATATACATATGTACGTATGTATATATATTTATATATACATATGTACGTATGTATATATATTTATATATACATATGTACGTATGTATATATATTTATATATACATATGTACGTATGTATATATATTTATATATGCATATGTACGTATGTATATATATTTATATGTACATATGTACGTATGTATATATATTTATATGTACATATGTACGTATGTATATATATTTATATATGCATACGTACGTATGTATATATATTTATATATACATATGTACGTATGTATATATATTTATATATGCATATGTACGTATGTATATATATTTATATATACATATGTACGTATGTATATATATTTATATATACATATGTACGTATGTATATATACTTATATATACATATGTACGTATGTATATATATTTATATATACATATGTACGTATGTATATATATTTATATATACATATGTACGGTTGTATATA
Source organism: Thysanoteuthis rhombus (assembly GCA_963457665.1). NCBI lineage: Eukaryota > Metazoa > Mollusca > Cephalopoda > Oegopsida > Thysanoteuthidae > Thysanoteuthis > Thysanoteuthis major. The sequence continues at coordinate 13,894,088 of OY735206.1, read as the reverse complement.
TATTTATATATACATATGTCCGTATGTATATATATTTATATATACATATGTACGTATGTATATATATTTATATATACATATGTACGTATGTATATATATTTATATATACACATGTACGTATGTATATATATTTATATATACACATGTACGTATGTATATATATTTATATATACACATGTACGTATGTATATATATTTATATATACACATGTACGTATGTATATATATTTATATATACACATGTACGTATGTATATATATTTATATATACACATGTACGTATGTATATATATTTATATATACACATGTACGTATGTATATATATTTATATATACACATGTACGTATGTATATATATTTATATATACACATGTACGTATGTATATATATTTATTTATATTTATATATGTATTTATATATATTTATATATACATATGTATGTATATATATTTATATATATATGTAAGTATTTATATGTATATATATATATGTATGTAAATATATATATTTATATATATATATGTATGTAATTATATGTATATATATATGTATGTATATATATATTTATATATACTTATGTATATATATATATATATATATATATATATATATATATTTCTATGTATATATATATATGTATATATATTTTTTCATATATATATTTATATATATATATATATTCATATATATATTTATATATATATATCTATATTTCTATTCATATATATACGTATACATATATGCATATTTAATCATATATATATATATATATATGTTTGTGTATCTTTTCATATATACGTATTTATTTATATATACGTATGTATATGTATTCATATATATATATACGTATGTATATGTATTTATATATATATATATACGTATGTATATGTATTTATCTATATATAAGTATGTATATGTATTTATTCATATATAAGTATGTATATGTATTCATTCATATATAAGTATATATTTGTATTTTTTTTATATATATACGTATGTGTACGTATATATATATATATACATATGTATACATATCTATTCATGTATAAGTATGTATATTTATTTATATATATATGTATGTATATTCATGTATATATTTATGTATGTATATTTTTTCATACATATGTATACGTATATTCATTCATATATATATATATATATATATGTATGTATTTTTTTTAATATTTATATGTGTGTTTTTATATATATATATATATATATATATATATGTTTGCATATTTATTCATCTATTCATCTATCTATCTATATACATATCTATCTATCTTTATATATATATACACATATATATATATATATATATATATATATATATATATATGATTTTCAAGAAGTGTACATCGGTCAATTTTTCCTCCCTCCTCCGTTAATTTGTCTTCCAGTTGTGTATTTTTCCTGCATTGAGAATGGTACCTCAGTTAGTTTTCAATGACTATCAATTTGTATGTATCCTACATTAGCTTCAAACTTGGCAAAAATTATGACCCTGAATAGTATGTTTTTTTGTTATTCTTCGGATGTTCAAAGTCGTTTGCACCTTTGGAAACCACCTCTCCGTACCTGTAGCCACAATGGCTATGTTAAGATACGTCCTCGGGTGAAGAGAAATGATCTTTCCAGCTTATTAAACTTACAGTGGATTTTTGTACATCAGAGATCATGATTATTATCCTCACTCAAATTATATCTATCCCTAATTAAATTATATCTATCCCTACTGAAATATCTCCGCTGTGATCTATTCTAAATTAGCTTTCTCTATCAGAATCGATATTTCATAATGTTTACAGGTTTGAATGCCATGCTCACACATGTTTTTTTTTGTTGATCCATTTAATTTATTATTCTATTTTTTTGTATAAGTATTTGGAGTTGTCATAATGTATAGTCCATAATTAGTGTCTATATTCAAACTCGGCACAAATAATTCTGTCCTAAGTAAGAATTGTCATGGTGACTAGTGATTAACTGCTTTCTAAATACTTCACATGACATCAGCATATTTTGTCCTCTCTGATTACTACACTGACCACAACTATTATAATTAAGCCCTTCTGTCATGCACACACTCACAATATAGGACTCCAATCACTACCAATCCTATGCAACGATCTTATAAAATATTCCTTACAATATTGTTCTACTTTATGATTATTGAGTTCAACATTTAGGGTTATCAAATTTTTTCACCTGTGTACAGTAACACAGCGTTTTAGTATTTACTGCTGAGAAGAATAATGTAACTACATCGAGGCAGCAGTTTCTCATTTATGCCATTATAAACAGACCAACAGAAACAAATCGACACTTTTCAACCATTCTTGTTTGTTGGCAGATGACTTGACTCCATTGGCTTCAAATAATTGCGTCTGTTTAGTGTTTCCAAGATGAATTATTCTAGGTGGATTATTTATTCATTTTGTTCATTCGTTTGTTCATTTTATTTATTTATTATTTTATTTTCGGAAAAAAAGTAAGCTCCAAGAAAATCCCTGTGCTCCATACAACTAAGGGAGGGAACCCGCAAAAAATGTCTCTGAGTTATCGTCCCTGAAAAAAATCACCGGGATACATTCGTATGGGCCTTTCATTTAGACTTTACCAGATGATAATGCTGATACTAAATATGATTTTAAGCAGAAAGCATAACCACTAAACCAGCACAACCGAGCAGTATAATAACACACCACTATTTTTATCAACATCTACTGTTTTAATCTATTTCTTCGAGGATCTCAATTGATCACATAAATAAAATGCTATATGTGTATTCGTATATTCTCGTGGAAAATGGAGACCCAACAACATACTGTGACTGGATAGTCGAACGTGTCCAAGAATTCTACTAAAACTCTACTAATCCAGATAAGGACTACTAAGCAACGAACAGGATACGCAAGATATGAGCAATCAATTAAAGGTTTTCTCCAGAAGTAATCAGATGGGAGGTGAAGCAAGCCATCAAATAAACGAAGAAAAGGAAAGCCCCTTGACCAGACAACATCAACATTAATCTACGTAAAAATGCTAGTAAGATCATTATGAGGAAATTGTCTATTCTATTCAACATGCCTAGAACAAAGTAAAGTCCCTGAAGATCGGGACACTGTAATTATGATGCTTTTGCATAAAAAAAGGAAACCCGAAAGACATCAACAACTACAGACCTACTCAACAGCATCTGCAAACTTTTCGCAAAAATCATCACCTACCGAATCACAAAAACACTAGATGAAAATCAACAACGTGAGCAAGGTGGCTTTAGAAGAAGCTACTCTACCATGGGCCACCTACATTCCATAAATCAGCTGAAAGAAAAGGTAATAGAATACAAGATACCACTCGCTGTAACATATCGACTCTGCGAAAATTCTGATGGTCATGAAGACCATCACGCTACAAGGTGCAGACCCCGTATACGTCAGAGTACGGCAACATATATACAATCACAACAGCTCCTTTATCAGGCTACATAAAGACTCGGATCCCTTTCAGCTCCCAAAAAGGGTAAGAGAAAGTGATACCTACTCACCCTAACTCCTCACATTCTGCTTCGGGATGATTTTCAGAAACCTAGATTGGGAAAATAAAGGAATCAAAATAGATGGCGAATATCTGAGCAAGCTCAGATTTGCAGACGACACTGCCCTTTTCACAGAGAACCTACACGACCTTCAACTAATGCTAGATGAACTAAATGAATAAAGCAAGAAGGTCGGTCTATACATAAACTTCATCAAAACCGAAAGCGCAGAACTAGAGAAAATAGACCACAGGACAACGAATCTCCATGAAGAAGAAATCAAGCGAAGAATCACTCTAGAGTGGCAAAACTTTGGCAGAGCTAGCCCAAACTTTAAAAACAAAAAGATTCCATTAATTTTAGGAAGAAGGATATACAACTAATGCATCTTCCCGATAGTCACTTATGGGGCTGAAACATGGAACCTAATCAAGAGACAGACCCGCAAATTGAGAAGCATGCAACGTGCACATGGAAGAATCGTGCTCAACCTCACATGGAGAGATCATAAGACAGCAAAATATATCAGAGAGAAAACAGGAGTCCGAGACACTATAAAATCTATTAGAAAACTCAAATGGCAATGGGCTGGTCATGTTGCATGAATGGCAGACAACCGATGGACATCACAACTGCCAACATAGATCCTTAGAGATCACATGTGAAACTGAGGCTAGCAGAATACAAGATGGAGAGACGACTCACAGTTTTACAGGGACATTTGCGCGACATGAGAGAACATTGACAATTCAACAATTGTTCGACTTTTGTACAAAATTGTGCATGTAAGTTGTTGAATGGTTCCATTGTAACCTCTCGAGTTGTTTTGCCTGATTCCGCCTAAATAATCATCATCACCAGTCGTTGGACATAGATCTTCCCCAGGGTTCGCCAAACCTCTCTATCGTGGACGTCGTGGAGCCAATATGATTTCTATGATGTCTCGGACTCCTGTTTTCCTCATTATACCATGCTGTCTTGTGGTCACTCCACGATTCTTTCATGACACGTTTGCGGGTCAGTCTTTTAGCTAGGTTCCATGTATCAGCTCTATAGGTGACTACTGGAAGAATGCATTGGTTGTAGACTCTTCTTTTTAGGACTAATGAGATTTTCTTGTTCTTTAATGTTTTGCTTGCTCTACCCAAGGTTTGTCATCCTTGAGTGATTCTTCGCTTGATTTCTTTTCAGGATGTCATGGAGACTCGTTGTCCTATGTAGATGTGGTGGTCTCCCTCAATTGGACGTCGTCAATTACAGAAAGACGTCAATTTCTTCAAGGTTTTAATCTCTATTTGGAAATTTTTGGAACCAATGTTGAGCTGTACGTCCCCCCCCCCCCCGGCCAAATACTTGCAGACAGTCGTAGAGACTGCTTACGTTCCTTTTTGAATTGATTGCTTGAATTTTCTTTTTTCTCTCTTTGATTCGACAACCTCTAACGAACTGAAATAAAATAGTCAGCTTTAATAGAGCAAAATTCACGCTCCAAGTGGTATATTCCATGAATATAGTTAACTAATACTAAAGGTACTATATTCCAATTAATATACATACCATACATGTAAATCTAGATATTTTTTTTTGTTCTGTTTTTTTGTTTCGTCCATATGTCAGAAATAGTGTGGTAAAGTCGCAAAGTCAATCTTACTGCTCCACTTGAGAACAAATTCAGGCTGAAATAGTGCTACACTGGCTCGATCCTTTTTTCGGAAGAGGAGAAGGGTTAATATCGACCGCAATATTGCACATTTTATCAGTATTGGGCATCCAGTTTATACTTGATGAAAAGTTTTGATAACTTTTATCGATTTTTTTTTCACCAATTTTTTTAATTAAAATTTCCACTCTATCGCTTTTTAGGTTGATTTTCAATTGATTAAGTAATTTTTTTTTTTTTGATTTGTCGTAGTAGAATAAGTAATATTTTAATAAAATGGCTCTATGCTAATGAGCTCAGTCATTTCTCTTTCCCCTTTCCAGCAAAATCAGTTGAGGTGATCGAGCAAAAATTGTTCATTTCCTGAATGATCACCACCACCTGCGTTATCTTGAGTGTTTTGTTTTTTTTTAATCCAAGGGTTCTTCGTCGATTTGTGGTAGGGTGTTCTATTTACAATAAAAAATTTATACTGGGATGAACACAATTGTGACCATCTAAAAATGACGTGAATATAGATTTTTTTCCAAGTGAAAAGAAGAGAATCGAAACTTTCAAAACAACCACCTGCGAACAAGTTATTTTCCGTTTACAGTTATAAATGTATTCACTCGGGGAATCCAGTACACTTTTTCTTTATAAGATCAACCAAATTTTGAGGTGAGATTCTTTCAATTTGAAGAACAACGAAAGAATGGAATGCATTTTATTTCAACAAACAAAACAAATCAATTTTGATATTTTCTTTTAAAAGAATACAATGCAACAATTGGTGAGAAAAATGAGAATCAACTATTGTTTCTTGAGAAATAGCGATAGAATAGAATATATTTTGTCTTTCCAATTGAAAGAACCTCGCTTCAAAATTTGGTTGCTCTTACGTAGAGAGAGATTCAGGATTTGCAATAAATCTTTCGCCCAAAAAATGGATTTCTTAATGGAAAACAAAAAAAAAACAATCTTTTCAATGCATGTTCTAAGTATAATTTCTGAACAACGCTCTACAAACAGCGGATATTTTAGCTGAGCGTCATTTTCAAATAATTGTCACAATCTCTTCATAATTGTCATTTGGGAAAGTGAAGACTTTCTGTGACCACTTAAAATCGAAATTTCACAAACGACTCTTTGTCCATCGTTATAATATCCGTTGAGAAGAGAAAAAAAAACTATGATTTTTTTTCCTTCTTTTTTTTCTAATTAATCAAGAATTCTGCATGATTTCAAGAATTCTTATTAGTAAACAGGTCTGTCGTAATTTGCACAGTTTGAAAATCCACGATATATTCGCCAACTAAATGACTATTTAGTCCAGGTGCCAGGAGCCAAAATTTGGTACACTTGCAAAAAAAAACAAAAAAAAAAACAAAAAAAAAACAAAAACAAATCGAGTACCACCATATCTACGGTGTATGAAAATAATTGGACTTTTTGGTCGTCCAGCTGAAGCAGGTAATCCAAGTATAATGGTCCATGGGTCATAAGCCCAAATTTGGTGTATTGGTACGCTTAGTTTATCGGAAGGTGAGTGCGGAAGTTATCCTTGGGAGAGTGCGAGTTAGAATCTTGGAGCTATCGTGTAGACAGACAGACGAGCAAATATGAATGAGGAACGCAAAAAAGTCTCTTTTCATATGATTTGTTCACAAATTTCTGTATTCGCTCCTCTCTTTCCACACAATATCCCTAAAAGTTCTTTAATTTCAATGAGATTTTGTTGGGGAATGAAGCAGAAATTTCCTTTCGATTGATAGATATTTTTTCATTTTTTATTTTCTATTTTTTATTTTTGTGTACGTTTCTATAGTTCCTCCTGTCAGTTTAGAAAATATCTTGAAATTCCTCAATGAAGTCCAATGAAATTTTGTAGCCAATTGACTAATGAAGAATTGATTGAATTTTGGGACGATTCCATGTACATTTCTTCTTATGTACATTCATAATCGTGTAAATTTAGATTTTTTAAGCTGGCCATCTGGCATGCCCATCAAACATTTTTTGGACGTAGTTTTGGCATTTTTTTTATTAATATTTGCTCTGGTCCATTGACTATTTGTGTCTAAGAGGCTTTTATTGGTTTTTACGAAGTGACAGATATCAAAAATGACAATAGTTTCTGCAATAGAATATATTTTTGACCAACTGCATGTGATGGTGCTAGCAACATGCTGGTATAAAAATCAAGGGTTGTTTCCCAAAGTTCAACTATTCTCATTCTTGGTGGTACAGTAGGAACTATTGCTAAAACATGTTCTTAAATTCTCTCTAAAATGAGAGTGCTTGGTTCCATTCAAGAAAACATTGAAGTTCATGCTGAGGAGCAATCACAAGGTATACTCACTTGACGAGCTCTATTCGTGTTCATAGCAAATACTTATTAATTTTAACCAACTGCTGGATTTGTGGGAGATATGTTTTCATGAGAAATTGATAGCGGATTTTAAAGCAAGTATCGTGAGGTGTAATTTACAAATGCAAAATTTTACGTTTTATTTTGGTGTTTCGCTTTGGTTATATTCATTAACAGACAACTTGCCCAAAAGTTTGCACAATGAGAAGATGGCAGTTATTAGTGGACAATGGCTTATTAATTCAGACATTTGAAGTGATGCTTTCTCAAATGGTTTTTTGAAATTGAGGTTGCGAAACACCTATTGGCAGAAGAGCCATCTATGCCAAAAAAGCAAAACAGACCAAATTATGCGACAACAGAACTCATTGATGGCTGCGAAGATGCTTCTGCTTTTCATCCTACTGAGTGTTGAAGATTATTCCAAAAGGATTTGTATCTACCGATACAATGGTTTGTTCAATTAAGATAAGATTTGATCAATTTTCAAAACCTTTCAAATGTTGGAAAATCTTCTCAATGCCACTCATTGCAGACAATACAATAATGAGCTGAATCAGTTGCTACGGAAGCATTATCAATATTAATATCTTTGAATCAGAATTTGAGATCTTGGAAAGAATATTTTAAAGACATGAGAAAAGTTATTCATTCCAAGAACCGTTTTGATTTGTAAACTGCTCCTTGTCAATCACTGGAGCGATCATTATCACAGGCACCTAGAATTAAGACATGGTTGCTATCGAATCATGTCACAGAAGAGGTCCAGTTATCTATCTTCATTGAGCAGCTTCAAGGAATTAACGGGCGATCTTGACCGAGGACAGGTTCTCCTCATTTCGAAAATTCAATGAATCTGACTCACAAATCTGATGATCGAATATTGTAGTTTCTTTTTTGTTTTGTTAAGTAGCTATGTATGTTGAAAGAAATACTCTATGTTCATAATACTCTTCGATTTATGACTGCAATTCATCACTATCAAATGTATCTTGACTTTAAAAATTGGAGCTAACTAAATAATATTCCTTAAATGCATTTCCCGCTTATCTTGAATTCATTTTTTAAAATTTCCACAGCAATGCCAACCCTGCTATTCTTCTTTCCTGCAGTAGGATATTACCCTTATTTCTAGATTCTGTGCGTCGTGGACCCTGTAATTACATTTTATCTATACCGTTTTCATTAAATCATGTCACGTCTTCATCCTTTTTCTGCACGGCGCATAATAAACATTTTGTATGAGACTGTGTGACAAGAAGAATAAAACCATGCGTAGGGAAGCTCAAGCTGAACCTCCAGAACGGCATATCCCTGATCATCATCATTATCATCATCATGGACATGTTGATCACGCGCCTCAGAATGAAGCTTGAGGTACATAACCAGAACAAGATATCGCTGATGAGCAATAATTGGACAAAGAGGAACAACGTAACGTTCAAGCTGTCCAACTGCCAATAGGACAACAAAATGAAAGTGAAGAACGATGAAGCACAACAGGAAGATGTACAAGAGGATCTACGAGAGCAGCACTTTCTTGGATTCATGGACACTCCCTACTCCCCATCGTAATGCCATATACTTCTCTCATGAAATAATGACCAATAAGTGCTGTTCTCAGGGGGGGGGGTCGTCATAATTTTCATTATATCTACATATCAGTGGAGATTCTCTTCGTTCCAGTCACATTCTGGATAATATCAGAAAGTACAATTCCTCTTCAGCAATATTAACGTTGTTTATCAAGCCAATGCTAATTCATGTTCTGATTTTGCACGTTCTCCAGGATGAGTTGCTCTGTGTAAATCCATATGCCTGAGAATTTTGAAATATAGGTAATTTCCTACAGCAGGAATGGGGGATTGCAACCCACTCATTTTTGCAACATAATAGCAAAAAAGCAGCTGTTTATATTGGCAAAAAAAGTGCATCTCCAGATTCAGAATGTTAATGTTGACAGTTGTGATTCAACATTCATTGGCAATTCAAGATACATGAACCAGAATTTTCAAGATGCCATGATCATAGTACTTAGTATCGAAAACCAGACCTTTTTGTCACAACATGCAATCTCAAGTGGCCAGAAATTGTTCAATAACAGCTGTGACATCAAACTCCAAATGGCTGTCTGACATTGTTACGAGAATAATCAATTTGAAATTCAAAGAGGATCTGATGAGAAGACATGTAATGGCACACAATATTTACAGCACTGAATTTCAAGGCCAATCTTTTTGATGCTGAATACAAACCACACATTCCTGAAGATGTAGACCAATTGGTATCTGCAGATATTCCAAACCAAATTACAAATCCACATGACAACACATGGTAAAGACCCATATGATGCATAGCCCCAGTGGAGTTTTCAGTCCAAACTGAGTATGTATGGTTGAAAACAAATGCAAGAAGTAATTTTTGAAGGCATTGACTCAAGAAACCGACTTCGACTTCGACGTTGATGGATATCTGTCCTATAGAAGGTGTGGACGGCATAACGCTAGACTGCATCAACACGTTAACGATTCTTGGGCCATCCAACACAATCTATTGCTTCTCATAAAATTCAATTGCCATATCAATTGCACTAAAGACATTTCAAGTCCATATACAAATACTCTGATTGTAAACATTTGAAGATAAGACAAAATGCACTTAAGCATAATGATGCAGTACTACAGTACAATATATGCCCCCCCCCTCTCCACTAAGCAATGTACAGGATTTCTCATAATGAAATGCATGATGGTAGCCACATCATTGTACTAATCACTTCATGTACATCTTCCCCTCCAACAAAATATGTATTACCAAAAGGGTCAAGAAAAGAGGACGCATTCAATCAAACATTATTCGGCGGATATACCGGGTGGAGTCCTCTGACCAACAGAGATTAGCTCTCAAGCTTTTACTTCTTCATCGTTCTGGCAGAAAATGCTTTTCCCAATGTGCCTGTTTGCACTGGTGCTCTTTGAAACCCCATCTGACGTTGGTGCTTTTTGTCGGAAGACTATGTCCATAAAGAGTAATAATGCCTCAGTGCCATCATCATTGCATTTGCCTACAGGTACATGCACTGTTGCCAGCAAAGCATTGATGACCTCTTGAGTGGGAATGGAAAATCAAAAGTCTTTTAGTCAACAGCCGCACCCCTTTGGATCTGGACACAATGTGGGTGAAGTAGGGACAACTCTAGGCAGAGATACAGTAACCAATTGACTGCAGCCTGACCAGCATCGCAGTTCAACGACCAGTGAAGGCTACAGAGACTGGCTCGGGGTGCTTGCTCGCACAATAATCAAAATTTAAATTCCACTTCCCCCATATTTAACATGCAACATCAAGAGAGACACAGACACAGCAAGACCTCTCTTGGAAATCGTCATTTTTATCTAAAATGAAGCCTCTGATTCCAGCATTTACTTTGAAAGTTGTCAACCACCTTCTACGGTATTCAACACACATCAATTGACCATTTGGAGAAAAGTACTTGTTTCTTTGACAATTTAAGAAATATTCTTCCAGTTATAAAATGTACACGAAGAGAGCAGACAGTGCAAGAATGTCTAAAATCAAAAAATCTCTATTAACCTTCCAGGTTTACTGGCTAACAACAAGTATACTGACTAAAAATTCTTTGCGTGGCTACTTACAATAGGTAGTTGGTCTTGAACCACACAACTAAAATGACAAAATAACCTTGCCACATTAAATCTGCCTACGATCAGTCTAGAAAACCTGATTAATTTCATATATCCCATGAACCAACAGCATTTCCTGCAAAATCCGCAGCACAAGGCAGATCATTGCTGCTTAGCCCCATTGAATAACCACTCTCAAAGACTACAGCATATCACACTTAGTTCCTCAACAGCCAAATGCCTAATAGAATGCCATTGCATAAATTTGGGTAAAAGGTGGGGGCCATTATCATCTTGCTGTGAAATCTCAATCCCCAAGAAGGTCAATACAACAATGGTAATGGAACTAAAAACAATTGCAAGTGAATGTTGAGGGCAATATGTGAGGATTCTCTATATCACAGTAAAAATACGAGGTACATCACTTCCAGTTGATATTGCCAAATTACAGTTCCCGATGAGATTAGCATTCTGTCTCACCATAAGGAAAGCTGAAGGACTATCATTAAACCAGGTAGGTATCCATTTACCAGATCCCGCGTCCAGTCATGGACAACTAAGTTGCAATGTCAAGAGCATGATCGCAAGGTATCTTAGTTTTCATATGGTTGCATCAACTAAGAACATCATTTACTCAGAAGTATTAGAATGAATTATGACCTGCAGAAGTCTTCCATGATCTTCCCAGATCATTGCCATGTACATACTCATGAGCAAGTTCTATGATGTCATCAAGGTACTTATGCATATTGAATATCCCTGCTTTTACCAGACCGCTGGTTCACATGCACGTACATTATACATATGCAACACAGTTTTTGTGGCTCCATATGAGCTCATGTTCTCTGCTAGGCATACGTGGCATGATCCCTCATGGGCTTCGTGAGCAATATTAAAGATCTGTGTTCCATCTGTCCATCTAACTAAATGATACAAAAAGTTTGATTCTACATGAGTATATGACTCCTAAGCAGTCTAAATGGTGCATTGTAACCCCATTGAGGCATTCCACAGAAAATAGCAAGAAATCCCGACCTTAGGGAGTGTTTTCAGCTAGTCTTACAATAATTCACCAAATGTCTTTTTTGTCCATCCATCTGTCCTTGGTATCCATCACAATGTAGCAACTCGCTTACAACCTAGACCACTTTGAAGAGTTATGAGATGGTCGAGTCAAAAAGCAATACATTTCTCTTATCCATTAAGCACAACTCTTTTACACTTTACAACTTGTATCACAAAACTCCATGCTATCAAATATATTCACTATAAATAGGAGTCATATGGCACTACATCACCAGGTATAAGCCATAAAAAATGTAACTCATTGATTGTTTGTTCAACAATATATTGTAGGCATAACTGACTAATATATAATGCATATGAAAATGATTTGGTCTGCAGAAAAGAATATCAGCTCAAGGAGAAACTTTGTATGTTTATCTGTCATCAAACAAATGATCGGCACATTATCTTGAATTTTATTATCATTAGATGAAGTATTGTCAACCATTTATGATTTTTGACAAGTATTTCTTCAATTTTTGTGGCTTTTCATTGACTATCATTTTAATTGCCATGAATCAAAATTAATAATGGTCAAAAATTATGACAAAAAGCCTTTGGAAGACAGAAAAGTCATATAAAACATGCAGATTTTAATGTGGAATATACCCTCTATAATTTTTAGTCATAATCATTTAAACAGTTTATTGAAATTCTGTGTAGGAGTGGATGATAGGCTATTAGAGAAATTGGATTTTGGGGTGGATTCTTGCATAATTACGCCTCTTGACATTAGCATTGGCAGTGGTATACAATCTGAGTGCTTTATAGTTTTTATATACAGGGGGTGTTCTACAATTCTTATGAATGTAAAAAGCAAAAAAATTACAGCGGGGGGGGGGGATTAAAAACTTTAGAAGATACTCATTTGCTTCTTTGAATTATGAGCTACAGAAGAACTTGATATTGTTCTTTTCCTTTTTGTGAGTGTGTTCCACTTTTTTGCCCTGAGGCATGATATTGGCAAAAGATCTCCGTAGCATTACCATTATCTACATATCATCTTGAATCACTCCTTGATTCACTGCCACAGTCAGAGGACAAAGAAATTTCTTGCGATTAACAGTTGTGAATCAACGCTATACATGTCATAAGGTGACGCCATAGTCCAGTTACTTTTAAACAGTTCAAGTTTGCATTAATATAGACTAGTGTAGATGCTCAACATTACTACCAAAATTATTTACAGTGCATTTATTTTGAATGTATGTTAATTATAGAATAAACACATTCTCTTCTTCTTTTGATACAAGACCCAAATGAGGAAGGTTAGTGTCATGCTTACACCAATTTCCAAAGCAGAGAGGACCTGATAGCCTTGAAAATCAGCAAGACAAAAACCTGGTTGCATACCTAGGCTAAAACTCTGTCCACTAGCAGAGAATGCATTACTACCCCAGCAGTGAGACAATGCTTAATCCAACACAAGACTGCAAGTATAAGCAAGCCAGTGAGGATTGAACTTGCAACAGTTGTAATGGTATCTGAGAGACTAGCTTGTTAACCTTTACTCCATTGCCTGTTCAATAGAAGGCTTAACATCTAGCAAAATACACTAATTTACCGTGGAATATATCTTTAATTCTTATTTTTGAAGGTTGAGCTTGCTCTGCCATAGCCTTGCCATCCTAGTGTGATTCTTCGCTTGATTTCTTCTTCTTTTGAGGGTCTCATGGAGATTCGTTGTCTTAGGTAGATGTAGTGATCTACTTTTTATCTCAGTGTTTTTATCTCCGATGTGGCTGTTGCACATGATCTTCGTCTTGCTGAAGTTCATGTGTAGGCCGACTTTCTTGCTCTCTTCGTTTAGTTCATCTATCATTAGTTGGAGGTCGTGTAGGTTCTTTGCAATAATCCTAAAAATAAGGGTTTATAACCGATGCATCTTCCCAATAGTCACTTATGGAGCTGAAACATGGAACCTAATCAAGAGACAGATCCGCAAATTGAGAACCATGCAACGTGCACATGAGAGAATTACGCTGGGCCTCACATGGAGAGACCACAAGACAGCACAATACATCTGGGAGAATCAGGGCATCATAAAATCCATTAAAAAACTCAAATGGCAATGGGCTGGCCATGTTGCACGAATGGTTGACAACAGATGGACATCTCCCAGATTACATGCAGAACCGAAGCCAGCAGAATATTAGATGGAGAGATGAGCTAGACAAATTCAGAAAGTACTGGCTCCGTGACACCCATGATACACCTTCCCCAGGATTCACCACACTTCTTTATGTCCAACGACGGATGTTGAAAGACTGATGATGATATCTGTAATTGTTATAGAAGTTACTGGAATATTTGTGTTAAAATGTGCCTCATTGTCAGCAGTTATTTAAAGTGAATTTAGAAATGTCAGAAAATTTTTTTTTTTAGGTTTTTCCCAAAATGAAGCAGTCAACTATTGATTTGAAAAAAAAAAAAAATTTTTTTCGATACATTAATGTTTTCTTTCATCTTGAATTTTTTTCACCTAGACATAAAAACCATAACAAAATGGGGTACATCACACTCCTTTATCTTTTTATTCAGTGGGGGTTAAAGGCTTCAATAGTATGCTTTTAGACTTTATGGTATCTGTTGTTTGAGGATGACTGCCCACCAGTGTATTTTGTTTTCTGGCAACTGGGGCAAAATGACCAATAGAAACAAATCAATTTATATATTTACCCATGACTTTTTTCGACACTTTGTTCACAAGAAGATTAATTATTTAAAAACATTTTAGTAAGGAAATGCCATGGATTTCCTTTTAAGTGTACCTCTCCCACTTTTATGATATAATTTGTTCAATGTTATTTATTTGATCCTGCAGCCTGTTTGGTTTTGGTGGGGGGGGGGGTCATTGGCTCTGAATTGGGAAAAAAAAAAAAAAACGCAAAACAAATAAACTACTCCTTGTTTTGTTTTTAGATTTTTGGGGGAAAGTTATTGTAAAAGATAAAGGGCATTTTGCTAAGCACAAAGTACTTTATTTGACCAATATCCTCTCAGAGGATTAAAAAATAGGAAAGTCCGAAGTTGCAATCTTTGCGAAAAAATTAGAAATTGATGGAATGGAATCTAGCCTTTCCTTGTATTCCAAAAGAGAAAATAAAGCACAAAGAAAATCCTTTTATTACAAAATTTGCCCACTTTCAAGCTGTATTGCCAAGTTAACCCTTTCTGGTAATAAATTTAGCCACAAATTCCAAATCTCGCTTTTAGCTTCAAATCTGACACTTTGGCTACAATTTTACACAATCAAATTTAATGTTTTTTTTCTCAGCAGGTGATTTTTCATTAATTTCATTTACAATTCTCTTATTTTGATCATTAAACAATTTGTAAATGATTTGCAGTGATTCAGTTTTTTCTATTCGATTTGAATTTTTTGCTACATCACTTGTTAGTCTATTCTAGACTTTCAACTTTAATTAAGATTATCAATCAGAGAATTTTTCAATGTCAAAAGAGCAAAGCTTAGAAAGCAGAGAGAATAACCTCACCAAATAAATCTTGTGATAGTAAAATAGATGTAAGTGATATTAACTGATATTTACAATAATTTTACAAAAAAAATTCTGCCGGCAGAGAATTATAATAATAGCAGCACCATTAAATAGGTGTATGCAAAATTCAGATCAAAAGAAATTGATTATCTTGACATGGGGGGGGGCGGACTCCCACACGAGAGCTAAACAGAACAAAGTGTTTTTGCAGACCATTTGCATTGGGGTGCAATGAGGTAATCTTTACTCACAAAAACTGTCAAAACATCATCTACCATCCTTTGGTATAAGAAACATCTATTGACAGAGTATTAATCAAGGAACAAGCTATGATCATTTGATACTGGAAAGTCTTGCTTAGAGTTTATTCTTCAAAACTCCAAACTGTGCTGTTTACTTACTCTGACCATCAGTCAACAGCAATAAGTTGCAATAAAAAGCAAACAAAAACTTTAGAAGAAAGGAATTCTAGTAAAAAATGATAATAGCTGTTAATTGACAGTTATTGAAGGGTCTAAAAACAAAACACTGAATATTTGATCCAAATGCCAAATCAATGAATAAACAAAAGCAAAGAGAATGAAATGATTTCTTCTTTTTTATTTAAATTATTATCACATCTTGTTCAGTTTTCGTCTCATGCAAAGAACAAGAAATACAGAGAAGCCGAACTGAAAGAGGCCAGTGAAGTGGGTAGATTTGTGGGCAGATGGGTGGTCAGTCTTGGAGGAGCAAAGGGCTGGGGAATAGAAATATGAGGGGTAATGCTGTTCTGGCTGTCTGATTGCAAACAGCATTAAGTCAGCATCATAACAATTTTTACTGACCAATTCGATTTTTTTTTCTATTTGCAGGGGAAGTGGGGGTCATTGTAAAATATTTCAGAAAGCCAATCCAGATGAAACATGTCTATAGAAAAAAAATATCTGAATTGCAATATTAATATTCATAGAAGTCATATCTTTTTAAAATTTATTTTATTACATGAGATCAAATTTATTTATTTATATCTTTCCCTCTGTGTTTTTTATATATATTTCCCCATTTTTAACATCATTTAGTCCTTTTTCTTAATTTTCTTTTAAAAAGTAATATATGCAGAATACAAAATCTACTTTCTCAATGAAATTCCCCTTAAAAGAAATGGCATAGGTCCATCACCCATGATTCACCAAAACAGAACAAAAAAGGAGAGAAATTAACTCCTTTATCTGCTTATACATGTATGTGTATTACATATACTTACATATACACAAATGTGTGGTTGATTGAAAGTAATAATGCATCTTTTTTTCTTTTCAGTTGATCTGTTCTTTGAAATTCATGATCATAATTTTTTATCTTTTATTAAATCTGTTTGAATTCAATGTATCTGATTTCCCACATTTGATATAAATACACATATGTATGGATCTATATTTCCATACACTCATTTGAAATTCATAAGAATTTTTATTCTTATGCCAAAGTGCATATATGTTAAAATATATATATATATATATATATATATATATATATATATATATATATATATATATATATACACACACACATACACACACACACACACACACACTAGTATACTCAGGTATTATTTTTATAGTATATATACACTTATGTGTATACAAACTTGCATTTGATCCACACTTAAATACTAGAGGTTCTTATGTGTATTAATTATATATCTTTGTAGTGTATGATTTTTTTTTTCAATTGATGCGTAAGTGTAGATTCTTTTTCTGTACATTGTTGAAGCAGAATCTGCATTTACCAGATGATTTCCCTTCAATGACTCTGGTTTCTATGTTCACAAGATTTCAATCTCTTCTCTCATTGTCAGATGACATTTTCTTCCTTTCTCCTGCATCAACCCTCCTGCCTCAAATTAGAAAGAAGTTATTAAGCCACCTCCATTTTAATAAATTCATTCATACCCTCCTGGTTTCAAAGTTAGTATTTAGCCGAATTTTATACACAATGTAACATCTGTACTTTTTAATTAAAACACTATTGTTAATACAGCTTTTTTGTTTTTTTTAAAACTTCACCAATCTAACTAAACATACCTAATGTTTTTTTTTTGAATACTATTGAAACAACTTTTATTTCTCAGTGTATCCACATTAAATACACTAAAATATCTATAAAGTTGTTCTTTTGAAATTTAATCTAAGTACATAGATTGGAAGAGATTGTAGAAAAAATAATCTCATGCTTATTTACATCACTTTTAAAATAT
Source organism: Thysanoteuthis rhombus (assembly GCA_963457665.1). Classification (NCBI taxonomy): domain Eukaryota; kingdom Metazoa; phylum Mollusca; class Cephalopoda; order Oegopsida; family Thysanoteuthidae; genus Thysanoteuthis; species Thysanoteuthis major. The sequence goes on along the minus strand of OY735206.1, from coordinate 13,876,092 downwards.
GCCTTTCTTTTCCTGAATAGAATTTCCTGTATTAAAATGTCTCTCACATATCTAGAAGTCTGGAAAGACAATGAAAGTCATGAAAGGTTTTAAAATCTTCACTTTAAATGAAAATGAGTTATTATTGACAAACATTAACAACAGTTTTTTAATGCTAAAAAATTTTTAAACACAAAAAGGAAAAATTACCAAGATGTATTGGTATAATTTTTCAAGTAGATTCTATACCAGGCATTAGACATATAATATATGCATATATAAAATTGATAAAAAATAAATTATTTACAATTCTAAGAAAGTAATGGCAGATGATAAATTTATCCCTAACTCATAAAATCCAAACTATTTGCCATTCACTCTTAGAACTTGTCATTACCCTCAGTGTGGGGCAAATTTGGACCTACATCATCTGAACATATCAAAACTGATCGAAATATTGCAAAAGCAGAAACAACAGAGCCAAGGAATAAATTCTCAGCCAAATCTTAAACTTGATCTTTGACTGTAGCCATTTTGGTCTTCCTGGTTGGTGAAGCCAGCCTGGCTCTTACCCATTCTAAGGCATGCATAAGTCTTTTGATGTGTCGAGTATCATGGACAATTCGGTTTACATCACCATCAGTCATGCCTAATAGTCGCTCCATGGAGGAATAACCCATTTTGATGAGGAAGTCTCCATACATGGGCAGACCAATAGAGATAAGGAAGTCTTTGAGGGAAGATATTTTCAGATCACATGAAGATAAGCATGCCTTGGCCAATGTCTCACAAGTGAGCTGCAGAAAAAGAAAAGGAAAAAGAAAAATGATTACAAAGAAAAAGATTGAGAAGTTAGTATAATGACGGAAAGCCATTTGTATTCACGATTTAATATACTAGATAATATCAAGTCAGCAGGAAATAAATCAAATACTGTAATATTGAAATCCACACAAATGTATACTGTAGTTTACTCATGCCTTCAAAAGTGATGCCAGTTTTTCATTTATTTTGCTATTGCATTGTACTTAAAGAAAAATGTACTCAATAATTAACATTCAATAGTTAGCTCCCTTGAACAATATTACAGACAAAAAGTATAAACAATAACACCATATATAAGATAAGTAAATAGCATTCATGTTCAGAAGGCACAGGCAAAAAGGAGGCTGCCAGCAAAAACTGGTGAACCTGTTATTTTATGCAAAAATAATGATTATTATGCTTATTGTTCCTTTCATAACTATTATGTTTTTACAAATGAAATATCTTTTAAATGGTAACATGATATAAACTCAAAATGATATTTATTCAAAATATGACCCATTTAGATTTCCAATGACCAGACGATAGAGAATTTCATGGAAATGGCATATTATATACCACCTCTATAAAAATTCTTTAGGCTTAGTGATCATAAATTTAGTAAAAGAATGAATTCTGGCTTCCTTAATATTAAAGCTCTTATTTTGGATGTCCAGAATACTTGAAAATCTGTAGGAGAAATGATTAGGTGAATATAGAGGATGCAGTAAGACTTATAGCAATTTTAAACTCCGACAGTTCAAGGCCCCCACCCCAAGCTGACTATCACAAAATATTTCATTCAGTCCTCATTGGCCTCATTCTTTCATCTTATAACCATTACAATTGCCTTGAGATGATGTGATATGGTTGCAGTAAAGTTCCAAGAAAGTACTTGAACCATTGTTCATGGGGCATTGGCCATCAATATGAAAAAAATTTTTTTCATCTTTCAGGTTTAGGCTCTCCAGAGCTTTAGTTCAGGAAATGGAAATACCTATGATAAAGCAGTTTACACTGTAGAAGTGTTCACCCCAAATCCTTTGTTAACATAAAATCCTTTGTTAATCCTTTGTTAACATTATTCCCTAATTTGATGTCCAATTTCTTTAGTTGATACCATTTCTGCTTAAGGCTGAAAAATCTCCAATGATAATTAATTATATCTTTATTTACACTGTATCTACAAAAATGCAATTTCATTAAGGTCATTTCACATCAAATTACACAATTTTAGGAAAATTCCCAAGGTCACCCACTCGGATTCCCCTGAAAAAATCATGGGTGCTCATACATCAAACTTATTGAGAAATCCTCCAAAATAAGTCTATTTCTCTGATTGTTTTGAAATCAAAAATCTTCATAATTGTATTTATCTTTCTGTATGAACCTCTTCATCTGAATTCCAACATTAATAGCCCTTCAATATGGCATGAGCAACTGTGACACTCTTGAAGACATTAAAAAATCAAGCAAGTTTCAATAGTGTATGGTGTAAATAACAGGAACAAAACTATATGTGCTTCATCTACCAACAAACGGGTGGCAGTTGAAGTGGGTGTCATTGTTTTAAATTTTGGATTTTCAGCCTTTCTCAGAGACTTGTAGGAGAAAAAAATATGAGATACACATTTTGGAATTCTACAGAAAATGTTAGCCCTAATTACAAAGTTTCAAAGCGGTAAATGTCATATCAAAGGGGCTGTAAATGTCAAAGGTTGGACAGAAAGGCTCATTTTTGGCAGAATGCATAAAGCGAATAAAAGTTTGATTTCAAAACTATTTGAGTTACAGATCTGATGTTTCTGACAAACTGTTTTGTTTTTTTTTTCAACCTGTATCATTGTCAGTCTGTTAACCTGTCATTGGGCATAAGTCTGGCAAATCTTAGGGAAGGTCTCTCTATCATGGGCATCACGGAGCCAGTACTTTCTAAATTTATCTAGCTTGTCACGCCATTTCACTTTCAGTTGGCCATAGCTTTGCACCTGATCCCTGGGGATCCACATTGTGAGTCGTGATGTCCAGCGGTTACCTGCCATTCTTGCAACATGTCCAGCCCACTGCCATTTGGGTTTTCTGATAGTTTCTATGATGTCCTTGACTATTGTCTTTTTCTTACTATACTTTGCTGTCTTACCTCTCCATTTGAGGTCAAGCCTGATTCTCTCATGTGCATGTTGCATGGTTCTTAGTTTGAGGGTCAATCTTTCGGTTAGGTCCCATGTCTCTGCTCCATAAGTGACTATTGGGAGGATGCATTGGTTATATACCCTTCTTTTTAGGACTAGTGGGATTTTCTTGTTCTTGAAAGTCGAGCTTGCTCTACTGAGAGCTTGCCCACTCAGAGTGATTCTTTGCCTGATTTCTTCTTTTGATGACTTAGTCTACTTCCTCCTACTCTGCATTTTTAATTTCAATCATTGTATTTTTGTCCCCAACATGTTTGTTGTACATGACATTTGTTTTGCCAAAGTTCATATGGAGACCTACTTTCTTGCTGGCTTCATTAAGTTTGTCTAACATCATTTGGAGATCGTAAAGGTTCTTAACAAAGAGGACGATGTTGGAAGCAAATCTTCTGTATCTTACTTATGTATTCTACGTCTGTCCTTATTCTTTTATGTTTTATAAATTCTATTCTAAGTTTTGGAAGATCATCTCAAGGTAGGCTATGGAGAGTTTGGGTGAGCTGGGATCACCTTGTCTCCTTTTTCAAGTTGAAAGGGTTCGGAGTCTTCATGTAACCTGATGAAGGACCCACTGTGTCAGTAGATATGTTGCAGTACTTTGACATATACGGGGTCAACACCTTGTTGTATTATTGTGTCAATGACTTTGGAGATTTCCACTAAATCAAATGCCTTTGTAAAGTCAACAAATGCTACAGCTAGGGCATTCTATATTCTGCTGCTTTCTCTTTTAATTAGTTTGCTGAATGGTTGATGGTTGAGAAGCTTTTTCTGAAACCAGCTTATTCTCATGATTGGTTTTCGTCGAATGTTTTGCTGATTCGGTTGGTGATCACTTTGATGAAGAGTTTGTAGATGCAGTTTAGTGGGTTTATTGGCTTTCCATGTTTTAGATTTCTCCCATAAGTTTGGTACAGGAATCTGAGTGGGTAACCTGGGGAGCACCACGTGATTCAATATGGAATGACCCATTAGTAAATCATGACTACTTTTATTACTTTCATCTCAATTTATTACATGCTTTTAATCGCAACTTTCACCAGAATGGATTCCAGTAAAAGATGTGATAAAAAAAACTACTTATAAATTGAAATGAAGATTAAAAATAGTCATAACATTTCTAAAAATGATCTATAATACTTCTTCATCTGATAGAAAAAAAAATTGAACTAATATTTTTTTTCCCTTTTTAAGATAAAAGTTTTGAATCTTTACTTTTTAAATGATTTTACATTCATTATTTAAGTCTCATAATAATTTTTAACTCAGGCTTCAGCAATAATAACCTGAAAAAATGAAAAGCATATCAAAATAAATCCATACCCCTTCACGTCCATAGGATAGAAGTTGGGAGATTCGGACCTGCTCCATGACGGCAGCAATTCCCCAGACATCGTGGCGGAGTTCTTCTGCATAACGCTGGACCAATAGTGGGGGAATTCCGCAAGACCCATTCTGAAAGTGGAGACAAAATAGAATAAAGTCAACAGTAACTTCAATTAATGTATCATTTTAAATCTAATATAAGTGTTATTAGATGTTATTATCCTGATGATTTCTTCTCTGGTAAGTTTAAAAGTATTGTTAGACTCTTGCCATTATTTCAACTTACAAAACAGATATACATATATGAGAAGAAAAAATTATTAATAGTAGTTGTTGTCATCATCATCATCAAAAGTGTTGTAATCATTTTTTAAAAATCAATTTTGACTACTTATATAATGTTATATATATATATATATATATATATATATATATATATATATATATATATATATATACACATGTAATACATACATACATACAAAAACTAAAAGTTGAGATGAAAATAAATAAGTGGTGAAAATAAATATGAAATAATTACCTGATCTTAGATTAATGCTAAGCATTAGATTTTATGTTTGAACTGTGACTAAATTCTAGCTATTGGCAAACATTTTTGTAACAACAATATCTTTTTTAAGGTCTCTCTAGGGACTCCTGTACAAACAATTATTTCTAAATATTTGTACATAGATATTTTGATAGATTAGTGATGTCTTGTGTATTAATTTCCAATGAAGTTGATGGATGATACACTATATTTGAAGGACTTCTGTAAATGTCACCTTCATAACTTCAACTGAGAAAAGCATTTGAATGAACAGGAAAGATTTTTTGCGATCACCTTTAAAGAAATATCCAACTTCTTCTAGGATACTTGGCAAATAAACTTAGCAGTGTAATAAATGAGAACTTGGCAAATTAGTATTTAGCCGCCTGCTTTGCTCATTTTCGCATAACTTGGGCGGTCTTTATTTCCCTAAATACTTCTTCATTCACTCAAATAGAAATGTATTCATTTATCTACATGATCATAAAAAAAAAGAAGAAAATATCAACCTCACCTTGTCACTGTAAGGTTCTTGTGAAAGGTCAATTTTTTCATCTGATAATTTTGCTTTCACGAGCGGAATAAGAGATCTGCTTGGCGGCTTTGGGGGTCTTGGGAATGTACGGTTCGGAGAATCTTTGCAGCCATAAACACTTTCATCTGTTTGCCTCCCAAGAGTACCTGGGAGATAAATTTGATTGGGTCCACCTTCTGACTCAGAGAAAGGGACCTTTATTCCATAGAGGGATTTCTGAGTTCGTAGATGATTCTCACTAATGCTCCCACCTTTTTTCCTGTTGGGATCGATCTGAGTGCAAGCATCTCGCTTGGAAGACAAAATCGGTGATTCAGAGAGAATTATGTGGTAAGAAGGGGAGATAACTCTGTCCATCATGGCAAGGCTGCCATTGGTTTTTGCTGAGCACAGCTTGCTAGCGGATCGTCTTGGTGGGACAGGTTTGGGCTTCTTGTGGGGCGAAATGTCAGATAGGTCACTTTGTGTTCCATCCGATCCTTCAGATCCACTGCTATGTGCTAGCACCTTCCCATCAGCAATTACCACACCCAATGAAGACGGGTCGTGTTTCTTGGAGCGGTGATGCAACATTGGACTCATATGCGTGCATTCTGACGACATGCTGGAGAATGAGCTAGAATGCGAGATGAACCCGTTAGCCATGTTTTCTTGTGTCGAGTGCTGTGCACTCAGGCATCGCTGCACCCGCCCAAGTGTTACAGCCTTTTTTGGAGATGCTCGAATCTCCTTCTGGGCAAAACTGTCAGTAATTTCACACACTTCCCGATCTTCAGCAGACAACTCCAAATCGTTAGCTTCACAGTTAAAGTCACGATCAGTGCCACCAGCTGTCTGGCATGCAATACTTTTCTGAGGTTGCGTTTCATCAGTGGCCCCATTAGCCTCCATCTCTGAGATGCTGTTATCTGTAACAGATTGACCAAACATCTTTTTCTTGTGAATATCTTCATCTGAGGGTCGGCCCGAGTGAGTCCCCTTGTGGATGGAGTTTTCACTGCTGGCATAAAATCCAGAGTCTCTACTCATGGGCTGGATAGGCATGGGGGGTGGAGGGTCTGTGTTGAATATTGTTGGAGGGGACAAACTTGACGGGGTGTCTGCGGAAGAACCAAAGTCACCCTTACTAACACAGTCTAAAATATCGGGAGCTGAAAAAGGGAAAGAATTAGATTTTAACATATTATTTGCATGAAGCAAGAGAACAAAACAATTCCAGATCAAGCATTTGGAAGTAAAACATACACGTATGTAAAGAATTTGTAAAGCAACATCACATTACTAAAACTAGCTGATCGTTTCCTTTTGGCTTTCACACATAGATATGGAGTTTGATTTGGAAGCAATTATTGGTTTAGAAATGTACCAACTGACTCCAACAAAAATTTTCCACAATCATCATCTTTTGCAATAGACTGACAGATCATTTTCCCCATCTGTTGTGATTGCGAAGTGTTCAAAAACTGCCAACTTTGTTAAAACTCATTTTTAGCCTTTTGTTGAATTAATCAAAACTTAGCAAATATCTATATCCAGGTTTTCCCACCTATCTGAGCAGAAAGTGTTCCTATAAAATATTTCATAAGCTAAAATAGTGCAAAGTGAAGAAGCAATTATCATTAATTTATACAAAACTTTTTTAATGTTCACTGACTAACGACATTCTTTTTTTAGCCTAACATCCTCATCCTGATAGTTTGCTAACAGATGCTATAAAATGAATCAAGATACAACATAGATGCTCAGACACAGTTCAAAGCTATGGCAGCATTTACTTTTGTAAAAGGCAGAAAAGCATAACAATTGTATATAGAAACAAGCAGGACAATATAATTTATTTGTTCTTTCAGTTAGAAAGGTAATTTCTAAGCAGACAGTCTAATGGAGTAATTCAGTATTTCATATTATATTAGCCTCTGTCCATTCATTTTAGCTTTTTAATCAAATCAGGGGAAAAAATCTTTTACAGTTTATTTTGTTACGTTTTTCCTTGTCTTTCATTTTGCTTCATGCATTGGTTTTATCTATTATCATTATTATTATTATCATTATCCTGACTGTTAATTTCCATGAATTCCTATGAAATTGGCTATTTTCCCTTGTTTCTTGTCATATTATTATTTTGATATCATTATTGCAGATCAATATTCCTTTGATATATTATGGGTAGAGGGTGTAGGTGGAACACATCCCCCTCAACTGCATATTAATAAGTTCTTGCGTTACATCTGTGATAGCTCCATTAGGAGTCGTTTAGTCGATTGATTTTTGTGAAGATATAATCGAACTTCAATCATTGCTTAATTAATGTGACAAATTTCTGGCATTAGATGCCAGTATAGCTTTTGATTGATGAAAACCTGACTACCAACCTACTCTCAACAACTACCACCATTTATTGGGGTGGGGGTTCAGTGAGGTGTGCAGGGTGGGGAAAGATTAAAGAATAAAAATGAAAATGAATATTTTAAAGGTCTGCTATAATAATCCCTGATGCTTTTTTCATCCTGTACTGTTTTTTGCCAGTTTTCATTTTGTAATTCTTGTTTTTGTTGCAACTGTAGTCATTACTCAGTGTTCTTCTCTTTGTTATCATTATTGGCAGCATTATCCATTCTTTGTTAATCATTTTTCATCATCATCATTTTTGTAGTTGTTTATCCAATCACTACCATTGAGCAGTTTATTTTTCTGTAATCATTTCTGCTTCATTATTATTGGAGTTATTATTACTACTATTTTTTCCTTGATAATGGTTCTCATTATTCATTCTCGTTATCAATGATTTGTCATCAATATCATTCTATCGTCTGGTTTACCTTAAAAATCATTATATTTGCTGTTACTTTATTTAATTACCAATGTTTCTTCTTGTTGGTAACTTTTTCATTATTTTTGTTTCTTATTCTAGTTTGTATTTTATCACTCTCATTGCAGTTATTTTTATTTTCATGCTTTCACAAACATTTTGTTGTTTTTGTTGTTGTGATTATGTAAATTGCAATGATTTCTTCCAGGCAATCTATGGCAGTGTTAGTGGGTTAATGCAACCAGAACAGATAATGGCTTTCATCATTCTATTACGCACCTCCTCATTTCTAATAAATAACAAATACATTCAGCATGGCACAGCATTTTGATGAAAACTAAGAGCACCAAGAATTATACATTAAAATGCTGCATATAAAAAATAATAGATTTATTAAACTCTCATTGTTCTATTTCATAAAAGCATTTGGAATGTTTGATGATATTAATCCAGTCATTTATGCTAAATAAGCTCTAAAAAGTAATAATACATGACCCCCCCCCCCTCATGTAGAAGATACACCATCTTCATGGACACATCCCAATATTTGATTCATGAAATTGTGAGAAGAAAAGAATAGTTAAAATTCAAAGTAACCTTCTACTGGTAGGATGTAGGGTAAATTTCTGAGATTTATTCTAGGGAATGAATATGCATACATGAAGCAATATCTAAAAAAAAAATAAAAATTTTTTTTTAGCATGTTCTTTAGTTATGAAATAATAATCATTGAGAAAGTAGCCTAAAGTTTCTTTTAAAGTGTGATTTAATAGAATGTAAAGTTAATGTAATGTATAGACAATTTGAGTGATCTTCAGGTTCCTTACTTGAATTTTTAGTGTGAGAAGAGTGAAATTTTTTTCCTGCTTCTTTGAAATTTCAGAAATTTCTTTTTGAAATATGGATTGATCTATTACTATATTCATAGTCAATTAGATTTATTAGAAAATATTTTCCAGATAATTAATATATGAACTGAACTTTCACTCTTGTGTGATTCAACCAAAATAAAAAATGAGAGATTTGAATTTCTGTCTTCATTTAGATGTTTTTGAATATATATTTTTAGTGTCTCCCATCGTTTCTCGAGACGTTTCTATAGTTTAATATAATTGAGTATATGAAATCAAAAATCTACATATCCACTTATATCCATTAGATATCAATAGCATGAGTCTGTCCGAAGTTACTTCCCTTGGACCATTATTCAGCATGGCAATCATGAAGGGGGCATATATTCTTTGAACGTGTGATATTGAAGAAAAAGAATTATTTCATGATAGTTGGTCATTTATCTTAGAGCCCAATTATGGCTGATTTCATACAGCTACATTATTCATTTATTTATTTCATGGTAATCTAATTGACATTGTGTGATGGAATGTGGGATTCACTGCCATCATGTTTTACCACTGGTTATTTGTGGAATTCAATGAAATATTTTTGGGGTCCAGACACACTGAAGTAATCAAGCTAAAATCATTAATGTTGAAAAATGAATTGCTCAATTGCATTATAAATATTACAAAAATGATAATTTGAGGTTGGATTCTGTAAAATTTGTCACTTTTACATGAAACATATTTGCTTTTCATATATTAAGATGCCCATCCTTCAGGAAGAAATATCTTTATATATATATTCAAAATATATAGGCTATTTTTTTTAGATATTTTTATAACCTCCCTAATTCATTGTAATTCATTCATTTTTAGGATCTTGGCCAAATTAAAGAATTAACCATTAACAGTATACTTCATAGCGAAAAACATTTGTTTTACGTTTTTCTTTCACTTACAAAAGAATAATTGTAATAAAGGTTTCTGTCTGTAATCCCAAACCAGGGTGTCCCTTCAAGAACCTTTTTGTCAGCCAAAATCGTGTGAAGCAATTATCATCAATTTATAAATAAGAAAATGGTGTTGATGGTATGTGAGGCTGGATTGTTGGAGATTGAGGTTGTGGAAAGAGGAACAGGAGATTAGGAAGTACGAGAGAGGAAGATGGTGCATACTGTCTCCGTAAAACATTCATTAAAACAGGCCTTAAGTGGAGGATACCTGTGTGCTGACTCTTAGTTCGGGAGGTTTTCAGTTGCTGTGACCTTTGTAATATTGAGATGCAATGAAATCTCCTAAAACTAACATCAAAATGAAAACAACAGACGAGAAATCTTTGTTTGTCTCACATTGCTATTTATCCATATGACGTTCATATAAGCAGAAACCATTTGCGTACGATGAGGAAGACAACAGTGACACACAAAGACAAAAGCAGAAAGAAGAAGAAATGAAGATCCAAGGAATATGGCTGGAACATATAATATTTTCTACCATGTAAACTCTTAGTAATCTTTGGATATTGTTTCTCTTTCACATTTATCAAAAGAACTTCTTAAAATAATGGGAGAGTTAATCATCTAAAGGAAAAAACTGAAAAACTTGAAACCACGAAATCAAAGAATATCGAGTGTCCTGAAAAATGAATAGTTACATCCCAATAATTGATTAGAATCTTTAATCAAGCCATATCCAGAAAAATCGAGAAAATCGATTGATCCTGCATTGTTTAAATAAGGATAGAAGAAGAAAAAATTTTTTATTTCTCTCTTAAGTTAAAATGGCTACTCTTCGGAATGGTTTTGCAATCTAGGTAAATGATACTGATTGCCATTAGGAAGTCAAGTTTCTCTGTTATTATTTCACAATTGCAAATTTACATCAATAATGTGTATTTATGCAGCAATCCTCCATCAGTACATGTTTGACCAAATTAAACTAAATCTTTCCAGTTTCTGTAGGAGAGGATGTCTGTCAGTTTGTGTATGTGAAAATAGTCCTTTTGATCAACTACTTTCAGCTATTTATTTAGCCATTATCAAGATCCAAAATGGCTTGCGACAAAAACTGTGATTATATAGAGAATTAATGATGTGCCACTTGTAAATCAACCTTTTCAGCCTTGGATCTTAACATCTAGTTGCATAAGTCATTGGGCTAAAAACCTCAAAGTCTGAGATTTTGCTTCAAGAGGTGTAGAGTGGTGTAGTGGTACAGAAAATGGAATTGTGAACCAAGTCTGAATTTAGACTGAGGTTACTAATATTCACCTTGAACTAATGCCCTTAGGAAAGGCATAATAGCAGGGCAGTTGGGACTCATTGGCTTGGTGTAGGACCAGCACTCTAGGCCCATAAAAAACTACAAATGCTACAGAAACGATGAATAAAAAATCTCTTAAGTAGATGCTGCCATGAATCATTCAAATGAAGACAAACACTATTGTGAAATCTATGTATTGGGATTTATTATAACAATTATTACTAAAGGAGTTCCATAGAATTTACCTCATATGAATCCTATGGATATGAACTTAATCTACTCGTTACTTGGTTTTCTTTCTCCTTGGTAAGTAGGGGAAACTCTCATAAGAGAGAAGCACTTCAAGATTGTAAGGTTACAAGAAACACAGATCTTCTAAAGAACCTGTGATCTTTCCTGATAGGTTTCTGCCAATTTATCCCTATTGCATCTTCTTCTTGCCATTCCAAAAAGAATAACAACAAATATTATGATGTGTGACTTCTGACTCACCCTGTATATCCCAGTACGTAGGCATAGGTTTTGCCTTACAGTTGAAAAGCATTGAAACATCATCTGGTGATTGGGAGAGGAAAGAAAAGGGAGAAAATAATGTGTGGAATAATGGTTTTAGTTACTAAAGAACATGTAAAGTTCAGTATTTGAAGAACATCAATCATTGCGATGAAAAGAAAGGACAGAAAATAGCTGCATAAAACTCTTTGTTGGACATTTGTTTCTTTCGGCTGTGACACTCATCCCTTAAAAGTGTGAATAAATAAACTTTCAACAGTGATTAAAAACTCCTCATCCACCCCAAAGTAAAGTTGTCATGTGTTTGCCATTTAAGACAAAAAGGCAAAGATCTTTCAGAATTTGACAAAATGAGTACAGAACAGAGAGAATAGAAGGGGTGGGGGAGAGAGAGTTGAGAAAGGGGAAAAGGAAAAAAATAAAGAGGAAAAGGAAGAGTGAGAAAAAAGAGGGAGAAGAAGGAAGATGGAAGAAATTCAACCTGTGATGAGGAATTATTATCATTTTACTCTGATTTACTCAACCTAGTTGTCATAATGTAACCTCTGACCTTCTTAATTTGTGTGTTGCTGTTGTTAGCTTTCTGAAAATTCTAAACTGAACCCTTTATGCAATCCATGGACAGCGGAATGAGAACAATCTCTCATGGATCAGTTTAAAATTCAACACACAGGAAAGCCAGTGAGTCGAGCAGGTTACCTGTGGAAATTTGTGATTCAAGAGGAGCAAAGGGATTGATTTGCCAAAATTTGGGGGGACAGATGCCCCCTGCATACCAATGGCTGCTGGAAGGTTGTGACTATAACAACCAAGGCGAGGATACTAGTCTGAGTAAATGAATGGATAATGATAGAGAAAAGAAGCATAAAAGGTTGTGACTATAACAACCAAGACAAAGCATGAAACTAAGGCAAAATTAGGAACAGAAAAAATGGCATTTTTCATACAAAACTGCTGATAAATGGGAAACACTGATATTGAGAGAGAGAGAGACAGAGAGCGTGCGCCTTGGAGGAAGAGATGGTGGATAAAAAGAGAGTATAGATTTTCAAAGAGGAGGCTAATCACTGTCAGTTGAGATGAGGAGAACAGTAATATTGTAGAGTAAAAGATGGATGAACATTTTTAAATGACTTACAATGAAAAAAATTGGAATTTGATGACTGAGACTGCAGTATTGGAGAATTACCATATTTGATAGCATATAAGACCCCACCATTCATCAGCAGGGAATATTAAGAAAAAAATGCATTTCCTTGAATTCCTCTCATTTAACACTTGTTTTTTAGCTAATGAGGAGCTGGACAACAAAGTTTATCTTTATCATTTGAACCATTTGGGGGTAAGGAAGACAGAGTTTATATGCTGTCAAATATTGTAGTGTGAGAGTCAGATGAAACCGTAATTTACGATAAAAATCAAAGGTTAGTGATAGCATTGGATTTGAAAGGGATTAATGGAATAATCTCTACTTGTAACAGAGAGAGTGTGGATACATTTATAGTATGCTTCATTATAAAAATGTTAATGTATGTAGATTTACTTACAATTGCAGTCCACTAAGAGTTCAGCTGCAGTTAGAATTTTGGCACGTTGTTCAGTGTCCCGAATATTCAGTTCATTCAGATCATCTTCATCTATATCCACAAATGTTTCCAGCTTGTCGTATCCATTTAATATGAAAATACTAGTTAAATGCTGGATAAAAAGAGTAGGTAAATAAAAAGATTTAAATAAAACAAAATACACTTTTCAATGGTTATTCACAAGTAAAGAATATAAAAGACAGATAAAAAGGTTGCTTATCTAAATTTAAATCGACGTCATTTCATTTTTAGCCTCATAAACATTGACAGGAGAGTTGTGACTACAAGAATTCATCATATGATAAGGCCGCACTGTCATTGGACATTCCCACATTGGTGAAGAAAACCAACAAAGAACTGCTGGAGCACTCTGGGTTAATGGTAATGATGCTTAGGCCATGAAACCAGGCCTGAACCAAGAGTTGCGGTAATCTGATTAAAGTTTTGTTGGTGGCACAGCTGATGTTTTTTTGCCGCATTATGAGCATGAAATCGTAGATGAATCAGTTACCAGTTTGGTGTTGACTCTTCATTATCTGACAACTTTTTTATCTCTTTTTTAACAGATTGAATTATTCTATATCAACTGGCGAGTTTCATGTTCACACTGCCATGTAAGCTGAGGGGATTTTCCTTTTTCATTTCCTAAAATACTATCATAAGTGGAACCCACTTAAAATAATTATAGTGATGTTTTTGGAGCCATTTCTAATTAAGGAAAGCTGGTTGCTATGGAGCCTACCTTCTCTGATCAGACACAATCTTCCAATCACTCTCTATACCTTCTAGTCTTGTGCTATACTAATTTAAGCTTTATATCGAAAAGAAGATTGCCCTCATTGGATGGAAAAATACTTTTTTCTTACCTATATCACAATATGTAACAATACCTTCTGTTTTATCAGTAACAGAATCATTTCATAAAAAACCCTGATATCCTATTGAGAAATGGAACATTTACCTCTAATCCTATCCTTTGCATGAGTTCTTCAACATTACGAGGCTTAGACCGTTGGGAGTTTCGCCTTCGGTGTATCCTGTCTCTACGTTGGCACCGAGGAGTATCTTCTGTCACCATCTCAACATGGGAAAATCTGAATGTTCCCACCCTGGCATTAAGCAGACCTTTCCATACACCAGGTTGAACCATACTGATCACGTTGATTATGTCACCTTTCTGGAAAAGAAGAAATGTAAAAAGCAATTAAAATAATGTCACTTCTGTTACTAACAAAACAGAAGGTATTGTTACAATACGGATCATAAAACACCTTTTTTCTTTGAAGATTTTGGGACTTTTATATACATTTTGGGACACGATTTTCAATCAATCAATCATGAAGAGATACCTTAGAAATGATCAAGAACAGCCTCATCAATTATCTCAAATGTTTTATTTGTGTTTTTTTAGCATTGCTGATGTCACATGGCATCCTCCAATGTTCATCATCTTTGACATTCTCATGTGCCACTTGAACAGATGTGATAGTGACATGCTTTCTTCCCCATCCCATATACTTCATTTTGTAAAGAAAAAGATTCAATAGCCATTTTGTTCAATTTCACCAAATATTTCAAATTGATGCATTGTTCAATTTATGAATAATTTTACAACACACGAGAAAAACGTGTTTATTTCAAGAGATACATAAAAATAAACTGAAGACACAAGCGGATTGATACGTCCAAAGGTTGTGATTACTCATTGGTCAATGTTCACATGCTGCCACACCTTGAATATTGTTTCTTTTATCATGCAACAAGGTTGGGTTTAAAGCAGGACAGAAAGGAGCCCAGAGAAAAATGATGGCAGGGCAGAAAAAATGAAAAGTTCCAAGTAAAAATCAAAACAAAAGTAAAAATTTGCAGATGCCTATGTATTTCTCTGCTAGCTCCCCTATGAGGCTTGAAATGAGTGAAAATACCTGTTAACTCATTAACTGTGGAAGATGGTGAAGAGTTATAGTTATCCATTGTAAGATAAAAACTCTTGTTCATGGCAAGTAATCCATTGCAAAATGATATAACCAAGTGGCCATCAACCACAATAAAATAGAAATTTTATCGAGTTAGCCACAGAACAGATAATCTATTAACTGTGATTGACAGGAATTTCTGTTGAGTTGGTGAAATAAAAACTGCAGATCATGAAGTCCAACAATACATATATATATATATATATATATATATATTCGTGTGTGTCTATGTCTGTATATTGATGTATTTCACAGTTTATTTAATCTTTTTGTACATGTAGTTGTGTATGTACATGATATCCTTAACCTTCAGGCAATATCAAGGAAGAGGGGATAGAATCGCCTCACAAATACTAGTGACTATTTTTGTGCAATTTTTCATATACGCACACATCTATCAACAACAAAGGGTCTAAGTAATGATGTCATGAACCTTGTTCAAATCCAAAACTGATTTGGAATGAGCTGGTAATCAACAAGATACTTTAACTTAATGTAATATATTTCAACTGTGTAGCTTGATCATAGAAGTTCATGGTAGTACAATGCAATGCATCAATGTTGAATGTAGTCCAATGACTATGAATACGTATAAAAGAGCATCCAGCCAGCATCAGAAGAAATGTGAGCTTTCAGAAAAAAATCCATAATGCTTTGAATCAAAAACAATGATAGGAAGGGATGTAGATATGTCTTACCCTCAATATTAAGGCATCTTTCTCTTGAGGTTCTGGATCATAGTTCGTATGCACTCTTGCTTGACCTAAAAATGGCCCTGAGTAAATAGGAACGCCATCAATAACTGACCCACTGGAAATCTGTGAATTCAGTGTTTGATATTTACCTACAAAGAAAAAGAAGCAAAAAATCTTTAGCTAAATTTCCTGGTATTCAAAGTCGACAGGATATGCATAAGTATTTTGAAGCTACCATTATTTATTTACATGATACGTCTGATTGTCTATATTTTTTGTCTGTAACAATTGTCAAGAGATAACTATTGAATCCTAATCATAGAGTAATCTCCCTTGTTCAGTTTTCCTTTTTTTTTGCAAATGTTCCAATAAAATCTGAGTTCATTCTGTTTGAAAATAAACAAGAAATTGCAGAGCAACAAAATGATTTTACTCCAAGTACTGTGCAATTGCAAAATCATAAGAATTTTATCCTAAAAAGTTAGTTACTTTTCATAACCAATCTTGAAAACTAGGATAAAGATATTGTCATATTCATTTGGGTATAAATCGTATTGGATATATTGGTTCTCGTACACTCACCCATAGTTGAGCATGGTTAGTACTTAGACGGGTGACTCACTTAGGAATATAAATATCGGGTGCTGTAAGAAAGAATGGTGAAGAGAGTGACACCACTCTATGTGCTTGTTGCCTCTAAATCTATTTCACAAATTGCAAGCCCGGGACAGCTGATGCCATAGCCAGTGTAAAGGAGCTAGCTAACTTGCTATTCATTTGTGAAATAGAATAGATTTCTTACTTGAAATCTTTTATATTAATTTTCATTCAACTTAGCAGTCATTTACAGCCTCAAAAAAATACTTTTAATCATACAAGCCATTTGTTCTTAAATTACCTAGATGTTGGGTTTCATGATTATTGAATCAAACAGAATAGAACAGGCATTCACAAATATAGTGCACTTCTTCCCCAACATTTTTACTTTGACATAATCTCATCCACTCATTCAGAAACAACAAATAGAAACTGAATTTCAACAAAATACTTACTTGAAATGACTCAAACATTAAAATTCTTCGATTTGCATTAATTCACATATGATTACATGCTGTTTTACACATGATTTCTTTGATTTTGTGAAAAGAACAATACCATCATTGTAATTGACTTTTAATTATCCCCAGTTAAGTTATAAGATGGCTGTCTTTTTTGGAACCCTGGGTTAATGAAGGGAGACTACTACCTTGAATCAAGAAAATCTACTATTTAGAAATTTAAGGCATTATACAAATATAAAAGTTCCTGCTCACATCTATTGAAATATTCATGGTTTCCAGGTGTGTTGTCAATAACACCTTCACGCATTTCTTTTCCAGGCTATAACAGAAAATATTAAACTTGTTTAAAAAATGATTACCATACAAAGAAAAGAATTCTATCACAAACATACTTAAATTTCAACATGTTCACATATGTTTCTTTTCTACCAAAGAACAAAATAATTATAAGGAAAAACATTATAAGTTTTTATACAAAACTGATCGACTGTTGAGAAAAAGAGGAAAATATAAAAATGATTGTTCACATCTTTAGCTGAAAAAGAAAAAAAACCATGAAGAAACATAAATGGTTGTTGTTGTTGTTTTGTAAATATTTCAGCATTCTTATAGAGAACCAAATACAACCTGATAATCAACAAAATGAAATGAGAAACAAGGTGTAGAAATAAAGGGAGTGAAGAGGATATCTTTTTCAGTTTTCTTTAGAAAGTATCAGAACTTGATAATTCTGAGAAAGATACTGTGCTTGAAAATTGGGAAAAATGTAAATACTTACTATACATACCCGAAAATAAGGCAAAATTGTCAATAGCTTAATTTATTTAATCAAAGTATAAAGTAATGAATATGAACTAGGACATAACATTTCATCATATTGGCTAATATATTCATACTAGAGTATACCTGTCAAAAATGATAGTATTATCTATAAACGGATCGACTCTAAGGAGCCAAAAGCTTTTATTTTATTAGGTAATTAATTTTTGATAATTCAAGTACCCAAATTTTATTTTGTTTTTCTAAGTTACTACTAAGCTCAAGGGTGACTTGAAATATAAGCCAAAATATAACAGAAGAAAAGTCACCACTGATATTGTACAGTATGAATAAAGTCAAACATTTCATTACATAATAGAGATGAATATGATTTTATTTAAAAAAAATTAAGAAAAAAGAATGACTTAATTTGACAAATCTAGCCATTTTAAAATTTTTAATTTGGGTAAATTTTGAACCATTTTGACTTTGTTGTAGTAGTATTTTTAATGATTTCTTTTGTGGGGTGGGGTAAGTTATGATTACTGCAATGTTTTTAACCCTTCTTCTTTATTGTCTGTGATGTGATCACCAAGTCGGCTAAATATTATTGAAAAGACGAAAGAGAAGGAATGAAGAAAGGGAGACTCATTTCCTTTCAAACCCAGCATTTCTGTGACCTTGTCTATTGTCATATGAACAGAGGACCACATCTTAAATGCCATCAATCGCTAGTTTTTTGGGTTTTTTTTGTAGTTTAGTAATTTTATTTCACATGGAAGAATCCATTAAAACTTTTAGGTTATAAGACAAGAACAGACAATTAAATAAACATATAGATTTGCATATAAGGCTTTTATATACTTGCATTTTTGATCGTTTCATTAACCTCAGAACTTCTCATATCAAAACAATGGTAGTTAAATTCTTCAGAGAGTATCTGACATCTACGAAGGAATTTAATATGAGTTTCAAATAAGCTCAGTTATACTCTGTTCAATGTGCACTTCAGATACAATATCTACTAAAATGAATATAGCTTCCTTACCAACCATTATTAATTTTTGACAAATATTCACTTTATCTTAATTCCAGTAGCTTTTCATCACAACCACTCAGACTGTCATTCAATGTAGTATTAGATTAAAATGAAAGAAATACTAGTCAAACAGTAATTGGTGATAATGCTTCATCTAATAATGATAAAACTTCAAGATGATATTACATTTAATAATACTAGTGTATATAAACATCGAATACGGCAGGACTGAATGTTTTGGGGAAATAAGGAATAAGTCTACATGGTTATATTTGAACTTCTGCACCATTGACTCCCTTAGCTGAAGCCGTTGAGGAACTATCATGGTAAGATAGGCTTCCCAGGAAAAATGGGGTGTGCGTTTGAAACTCACTAAGTGTTCGTTCTTTATTTCAAATAAGTGCTGTTTACTAGCTCCTGTAGAATGACTGTCTGAGAAGTTGTAATGAAAAGCAACTTAAATTAAGATGAAAGAAATGTTAGACAAAATTGATAATGATTCAAAAGCTTCATTTAATTCTTAATATAATTTGCAAGCTATCAGTCTGTCTATGACGAGGGAGGGACATTACAAACACATGACCATAAAATGCTCTCCTGTGCGAATACTGATAATATAACTAAAACTACTACTACTTATTCTGATGTGTCAGTTTCATTTTTTACCCATAATGAATATAAGGTTTTAGTTGACCTTTCAAATTGACACAGACACAGCTCTAGGTATACTATTAGCAATAGGATTTATAAGTAATTACAAAAATTAAAGCTAATATCACTTTTTATAACTCGTAATAATTCTCTGTTTCAATCTGAGATGAAAGAAAATAAGATATTCAAAACAAGAATAGCAAAGGAAAGATCTTTGAACTAGAATAAATTCACATTGATTCATATTGAATTCAATAAACATCGTATCCA
>OY735206.1:13773746-13848746 GCA_963457665.1 Thysanoteuthis rhombus | reverse complement strand
GTGAATATGGATCAAAGGAATGTAGTATCTGTGAATATTATTAAAAAGTGTTACTGAAAAAAGTATTGTTTGTATATTTTTGTTGCTTTTGATTCATTGCAACAGGCATTCTAAGTCAAGTTGTTTGCTCCTGGATAAGAAGTTTTACACGGTGTCATCTGATAGGTAGAGAATGGACTGACTGGATCATTGCAATAAAAATCAATAACCCCCCCCCAAAAAAAAATAAGAGGTTTGTTTGAATAAATCTTTGAATTGCAATGATATCTTTACCTACATAAGAAGAAACTTCATGTGCGTTCTATCACACTGAGAAGTGAAAGAGGAAGTTCAAGAGAGAAAAGTGATAAAAGGTAAAGAGAGAGAGAAAAAGAGGCAAGACTGCCAGAAGACGTACCATACTTAGCTCATCATGTTCATCATAATCTGAAGACATCGCATCATCACCAGTGCTGTAGCTGTTACTTCTCTACAAACAATACAAATAGTTATTTAAAGCATACAGAAAAGAGCTTTTACAGCAATGTCCACTGTTGGCAATGGGTGTATTGTTTCCAATGATCAGATTTCTTTTTTTTCACACTTCAGCTTTTGGTCCAAAATCAGATACTAAATTATCTCCTCTGCTACTTGAGTATTTGAAATCCTTCTGTCAACATACAAAACTGAGAAGTAATAGCTTAACCTTGAATTCCCATTAGGTGAAGCATTATCAACCTTTATTCATTTTTGATTTGGCCCTAGGTACCAGTAGTCTCGCAGAGTGCTAAGTGCTAGGCACTTGTCATGTTGTCTGAGATAGTGTGACATATCAAATACAAATAGAAAAATGGGAACAGAATAACAGTCGAAATAAGAAAATTCCCTGATGTAAAGTCATATTTTTTTTAGAAATATCAGACGGCTAAATACCTTTTGTTGAGGTAAAACTGAGAAAAGCAATTGACAAAAGAAATCCTCATGACCAACAACAAGATCAATCAGGCTTGGCTAGTTAGGTGAAAGACAGCTGGGGCCTGAGAGGGAAGGTAAGTGAGGTGAGGTGAGATTGTAATTAAATAAATAAGATATACTTAAGGGCTGTCCCTGTTTACTAATAGCAATAGACTGAGAGTTTGAGTAGTTGCAATGAAAAGCAACTAGAATAAATTGAGATAAGAGAAATACTAGTAAAAATAATTAATAATGGTTAATAGCTTTACTATTTCACTACCCATCGATTGAAAAAAATTATTGTAATTTGCTTCAACTTGAAACAGATTTTCTTCTACCGCCTAGAAGAAAATTTTTTTCTTCCTCAATCTAACAGATAAGTTTGGATCATTCATGAGATTGTCTGATTAGCTCTTTTTTCCAAAATCACTTGTAGAAAGGAATATTATGAATATGTACTATTTTCTTTGTGTATATGTTCATAACATTTTGTGTGTGTATCCTCTAGCCTTCGTTGCGTATTCCAGTGGATGAACAGCTGAAATGTCGTGAACAAATGAACACATAGCCAAGGGAAATAGTCTGACCATATCATACCCAATGATTGGTATGCCCGTCTAACGAAATTCAGACAAAAAATGTTCAGACTTATGTACAACTGCAATAACCTTGCCAGAATGTTGTTAAATCATCAGAGGTCTTCTTATCCTACCTAATCTGTTATGCTTTTTGAAAAATTTAAAATTTGTATTCAGGTTGTGTTATATAGAATTCCTTTTGAGAAACATTGCAGTGGATTTTAGGCTTTAGTTGTCAGTTATGGAGCAGTGGTTTTCGTCAGGAAGTGATTTCATGCTTGGAATTACAGGAAGAACAAGTCAATAAAGGAAGGTCATAATAGATGTTCTACAAAATGGTAGAGTATAATAATATCCCTTTCCTTCTAGCCCTCTCTTAATCCAGATTAGACTCCCTTACAGCTTCTAGTTACTCCCACACAGATTTCAAACAATTGACAAGATTGAAGAGGATATGACAAGGCAGCTGATGTTCATTATGAAAGAGGACTTAGCAGACTATTCTGAAAAGTGAAAGGGATGCTGGGATGTGTATGAGATCCCAAGGGGAGTACTTTAAAGGGGGTGAAGGCGCCATTGACCTGCATAAGCTTTTTTTCAGAAATATTGAGATGGCTTGATACTTTCAAGAAAGACCTTGTAAAATGCTCATCAAACCTGTGAAAAGAAAAACTACAAACCATCTATAGTACATGACTAAAGAGGAAAGCATTTGATATTGGGTGCATGCTATGCAGTCAACAAAAACTGGACAGAAACTACAGGTTGACAGATTAGTAAAAAGGTTTTTAAAATGAACAAACAATCTTGACATAAAAAGACGGACAAAAGCTTAGAAGAGACAAATTAGAGACAAAATAACCCAACTCCTTAGGGTTACTTTGTCAAAATTAGAATGAAAGGTAATAGAAAGGATAGAGCTTAAAAGTAAAAATTCCTCTTGTATGGTCAGCTTCATATTTTTATGAGAAATTTAATTGATTTTATGGAAATTGAATATTGTTCAATTCTAGGTTAAAAGAATGATTTGAGATAAATATCAAGCGAGAGAACTAATTTTGTTTTTCCATTTTTGAGATAGTCAAATTTTTGTGTTTAATTCATCATACCTGAGAAGTTGTTGGTCTGAAATGATTAATCTGGTAAAATCTGAGGGAGTTCACTTGCATCATTTTAGTTTACTGTCTCCTCGATCTGCATCATTGGTACAATCTCATTAGAAAATGGGTATTTTACGTGTTAAAAAAAAAAAAGAAGAGAATTTAAGAGTATTAGATTGAGATTTTGTTGTCACCTGATGTGAAATTACTAAAGCGAATACCTAGAAGCAGTACTGTGCCCTTGTAGCCTATTTCGTCATTCATCATCATCATCATCATCATCATCATCATCATCATCATCATCAGTCTTTTGATGTCTATTGTTAGACATAGACCATCCCCAGGATTTGCCACACTTCTCTATCATGGGTGTCGTGGAGCCAGTATTTCCTTAATTTGTCTAGTTCATCTTTTCATCTTGTATTCTGTTAGCCTTTATTGTGAGTTGTGATGTCCATCGGTTGTCTGTCATTCTTGCAACATAGCCTGCCCATTGTCATTTAAGTTTTCTTATAGATTCTATGATGTCTCGGACTCCTGTTTTCTTCCTGATATAATATGCTGTCCTGTAATCTCTTGAGTATGATTCTCTCATGTGCACGTTGCATGGTTCTCAGTT
Source organism: Thysanoteuthis rhombus (assembly GCA_963457665.1). Lineage (NCBI taxonomy): Eukaryota > Metazoa > Mollusca > Cephalopoda > Oegopsida > Thysanoteuthidae > Thysanoteuthis > Thysanoteuthis major. The sequence goes on along the minus strand of OY735206.1, from coordinate 13,845,516 downwards.
TGCAAGTCTGTCTCTTGGTTAGGTTCCATGTTTCAGCTCCATAAGTGACTATCATTGGTTGTAAACCTTTCTTTTTAGGATTATTAGGATCGTCTTGTTTTAGAAGATTGAGCTTGCTCTGCCAAAGGCTTGCCATCCTAGGGTGATTCTTTGCTTTCTTTGTAGGTTTTTTAGAGATTCGTTGTCCATGTTCGTTGTTCGATTTGGACCGTTATTCTCAATGTGTCTGTGGCACATCTTTCTTCATTCAGTTGATCTAGAATTAGTTGGAGGTCGTGCAGGTTCTCTGCAAATATCATCTGAAAATCTTACGTTGCTTAGATATTTGCCATCTATTTCGATTCCTCTATTCTCCTAGTCCATGTTCCAGAAGATCACCTAAAGAGTTTGGGTGAGCAGCTTATTCCTTTTTGGAGCTGAAATGGTTCAGAGTCCTTATGTAGCCAAATGAATGAGTTGCTGCAGTTGTATGTATGTTGCAGTACTTTGACATATACAGGGTCTACACCTTGAAGGGTGATAGCCTACATGACCATGGGAATTCCTAGAGTCGAATGCCTTCTTGAAGTCTATAAATGCTACAGCGAGTGGCATATTGTATTCTGCTGCCTTCTCTTTCAGCTGATTTATTGAATGAAGATGCTCCATGGTCAAGTAATTTCTTCTAAATCCAGCCTGTTCTCTAGTTGATTCTCATCCAGTGTTTTAGTAATCCGGTTGGTGATGATTTTTTTGAAAAGTTCGTAAATGCAGTTGAGTAGGTTTATAGGCCAGTGGTTGTTAAGGTCTTTGGGGTTACCTTATGTAGAAGCGTTATGATAGCAGTGTTCTAGTCTTTTGGGACTTTACTCTGTTCCAGACACAAGTTGAATACAATAGCTAGTTTTCTGTTGACTCTCTTGCCAGCCTTTTTGAGTAGATCGATGGTGATGTTATCTGGTCCACGGGCTTTTCCTTTTTTTTTTTTTGTTTGATAGCTTGCTTCACTTCCCAAGGTGTAACTTCGGGGAAGTCTTCGAACTGATTGTCGGCATCTTGTGTATTCTGGTCGTTGTCGTATTGTCCGTGTTTTGAAGAGTAGAGTTCCTGGTAAAATTCTTGGGCGCGTTCAACTATCCTGTCTCTGTTTGTTGTTATGTCTCCGTTTGCTTCAAGAATGCTAGTTATCTGTTTCTTTCCTGTACTGAGAGCTTTGTTTATTGCTTTAAATCCTCAATGTTTTTCAAGGTTGGTCTCGATGATGGCTGCCGTATACCTTCTTTTGTCTTCTCTTAATTTCTTCTTTATTGTTTTGTTTGGTTTGATTTCTTCCATTTTTTTTCCCTTGTGGTTGTTGGTGGTTTGAGGTTTCTGTGTTTTTCAATCAGTGTTCTGGTTTCATCTGAGATTTTATTAATGGTCGCTGTGTTTCTTGGTTTGAACATATTGACTGCTTCTAATATTTTGTTGTGGAGTTTGTTGACGTTTTCGTTGGTAAGGATATCAAATCTGTTTTTCAGTCATAGCTTGAAGGCTGAGGTGAGTTTATTTGATATGTTCAGTGGCTGCGGTTTAGTGTGGAACATTTTCCTGCGTTCTTTGTTTGTGTTTATTTGCATCTTACATCTTACCATTCTATGGCCACTCCCTAAATTCACTTGGGTTAGGATTTGGATGTCTTTGATGGTGTGGCTTTTGTCCATTAAAATGTAGTCTATTTCGTTTTTTGGTTTCCTGGTTGGGGCTCTTCCAAGTCCATTTTCTATTGGGTTTCTTTTTGAAAAATGCATTCATAATTTTGAAGTTGTTTGCTGTTGCAAAATTTATCAGATCTTCATTTTTCTCATTTCGTCTTTTGTATCTGAATTTTCCAACGCAGCTTTCATTTCCTTGTCCTACTTGTGCGTTGAAATCTCCCATGATGACATTGAAGTATCTTTTGGTATCTTATAGTGGGGAGTTCAAGTCATCATAGAAGTTGTTTATTTCTTCTTCGGTTGATTGCGAGGTGGGAACGTAGATTTGGATGACATTTAGATTGTATCTCTTTGAGAGTTGTATGGTGACACTGGCTATGCTGTCTGAGATAGCTTTGAAACCTACCACGTTGTCTTTGAGGTCCTTATTGATGAGGAAGCCTACTCCACTTTGTTTCATTTTCTCTCTTCCATAGTTTTGGAGAATGCTAAACAGTTCAATTAATTCTTTTCCTGGCCTTCTCATTTTGCTAAAACCAATGCTGACTCACTAAAGTTTTTGATTTTGCTTTCTAGATGGGTCAGGTGTGAGTCTGTAGAGAGTGTTCTGACGTTATAGGTGCTGATGTATAATGTTGTTCTTTTGGGGTTTGGATTTTGTTTGGGTGGTCACTGTGGGAGCACATTTTGAGACAGCAAATTGATGGTGTCCTTGTTCATGAGTAGCTAGCAAGCTAGTCTCATGAATCATTTTTTTTAGTAGTGTGTTTGAGCCTACAAGGGTGCCCCATGCCTGTGGCTTTTAGCCAGTCTAATCCCAGCTTAGTGAATAGCTGTCAGAGTGAGATAAATGTTATAAAGTAAAGCACTGGATGGAATGATAATGTTAGAGTCTTATCATCATGATCTGATGGAGGCCAGATTAAAACTGACCATAGAAAGTCAAGAGAACCCTATTCATATTGGCAGACCTACCTAGAGAGGATAGACTAGAGTTGAGTTTCCATGGAGAGAGACAGAGTCATATCCATCCAGGGCTAATCTTGTAATTCTTGCATCTTTGTCACAGTTCACTCCAGTATCATTTCATGTTTTAAAAGTAGGAAGTCTCCTCTGGTCAATACAAAACCAAAACAAGATACTTTTTTTGTACATCATGTCTGCCTTGTTTTCCCATTGGAGGTACAGATTATATCTGTGATGTCACAATATGTTTTTTTCTTCATTGGAAGTTGCCATTTAGAGAAACAATTCAATTCTATAGCACTGAAGCAAAAACAGTATTGGATTTTACACACAGCGACAGTTCAATTTGGCAAATGTGATGATGCAACATAAGGTGCAATACGTTTAGAGAAGACAATCTGAAAAAACTAGTCAATGAACAGAACTTAAGAAAGATGGAACAAATTGGTAAGCATTATTAACAATATCCATCTACAATACTGATACTGAGTACTTATGCATTTTGACACTGGAAAAGCCATACTTAAAACTCACAGGGAAAGAAAGGAATTAAAGAATCAATGCTGATGGAATTCTGATAGACCTCATAAATCTTGTCATTGAATATCAATGGGCCATCATATCAAAAAGCATTTGGCTGCTGTGAGTAAAAATCTTTTCAGTTCTTGAAGAACAAAAAGTTCCAAAGGAAGAGAAGAATTGTGTGGCGAATCCTGGGGAAAGTCTATGTCCAACAACAGGACTGGAGATGATGATGATGATGATGAATGAAAGAAGATATGAAAAAGGTTGCTGTCTTCACTTTTATTGCTCCCTGATTTCATTATTTTGTTCTGGGTGGGGTGAAAAACACAAATGGGTGATGAGTGTTTATAAGTGGTGGGAGTCAATCACTCAATCATTCACCACCATTGGATTGAGCCCCCTCCCTCCCCTGATCTTGATAACTACCCTTTTCAACAGAGCAAGACTTACCTTCCTCATCTGGAGAATAAAAGAGAAAGGGAGAAAAGAAAAGAAACAGCTGCCCCAAGTGCAATAAAAGCTTGGCTCTTGAAGCTAAGTTCAAAAGCCAGTCCAAGGCTTTTGATGGAGACAAATAACAGAAATAAGGGATACTGTTGGGAAGAATTCTGTTTGATTTCTACTTGAACCAGAGAAACCATTCTTCAGTGAACATCTGAACCCAACTGAAGCACAAAAGCCTTTAGGAACAGGAATAGACAGAGAACCACATGCTCAGTGTTTAAATGTAAATGTAAATTTTCATGGCCAGCAATTGTTGATGTAATATCTGTTAAGTCTATCCAGGGTCAAATAATTATTTTCCCACAAACTTTTGCACCTCCCCACAGTGTTTTGCCAAATACAATGAGTAGACATTGATGTTAAGAAGAGGAGGATGATGATTATAAATAAATATGACACTTTATCATTTTCCCACTGCATGGAGAAATATAATTAATACAAGACTTGGATATACTCTGCGAAAACTTATTCATAATTCATTCATTTCTACTTTCAGTTAAGGATGCACAGATCTGATCATTTCATTGGCCGACTCATATTTCAAACAAACATTTTACCATCTCTTCCACACACACAAACACACACAGATACACCCATATTTTTGTTTTTATGTAATCTGGCCAAAAGTTTTGAGAGCTTGAAAAACATTCTTGAATTGAATGTAATATGTTGCTACCCTTTCAGAAGGGATCGATTCTGAAGAAAATGTTGGATATGAATAAATACATATTTACTGGAATAGCTCAATTCATTCAGGCCTCTTTTTTTCAAGAGTTACAATGCATAGGCTTTCAAATTTTCTAAGAAACTCTAGAAAGTCAAACATCATTATGAAGGTTATAAGACATGAATTTCAAATACTATGGTCATGTGACCTCATTATGTATTTGAAACAGCCACAAAATTTTGAATGCAACGACATGCGCTCCCAACCTGAATGAATTAATGGTACTGGATAGAGGATAGTCGTAGATTATCATTATTCAGCTCCTCTGTTCACACTACTGGATAATTGATATTCAGCAAAGAGAAAGAAAATTAACTTGAAAACAGGAAGAGACTTTTCTCCTTGCAGTTGTTCAAGTATTAGTAAAATCTGAAATACCTACTGGATATGAAAATCTATATCTATATCTCCATGAATGTATATAAGTTTATATAAACATAGGAACATCAGTAAGTCAACAGCCTAAAAATTAAAAAAAAGTCAATAATTCACATTGAATTTTTCAACTTAATCTCCTCCCACAAATACACTAAATTAGTAATGAAATCAACCACAAAGATTGAACATCATGCAGTGAAAATTTCAGATCTAAACCAGGTGTCAGACTTATCTATCAACACTATATATATATATGTATATATTCATATCCCATAGGTGTTTTAGGAATATATATATATATATATATATATATATATATATATATATATATATATATATATATATATATATATATCAGATACTATAAAGACAACAAATGTCTGCTGGATTCTTTATATTTTATAGACTCCCAAGCAACTGCATCCTCCAAGCTTCAAATTGTACAAAGGTAAGTTAACTCCAGAAAGAACATATGATAGATGAGACTGATCTATGGTGATCAATAGAAATCAGTTGAGGCATCTTCAAATCCTAGAGAGACAAGTAATTTTTCACCAAATTCATACAAGTTAACTCTTTGGATTTATTTTTTTTTGAGTGTGCATATCCAAGGGAAAAGGGGTGCAAATGAGTGCAACTCCTATACCTTTAATTCAATTTATGAAATTTCTATGAAATATAATTTGCTTTCTGGGCTTATATTTGGAGGGTTTTTTTCAAGGGCAACACCTGGTACACCAGTAGGTTTAATGCTCCCTTCTTCAAGATTAAGCACTTTTAGGTAGGGCACTTGTCTGCTATGTGCTACTATGCAATGCTCTTCCAACTCTGGAATGGAGCACTCTGTTAGATGGGGAATTATGTGTATGTAAATATATCGCCTAATCTGATCCTACTGACCATCCAGTTCTATGTAGGGCAGGGGGAGAGCATTTGCCTCTGGGTCTGAAGTAAAGGTTTCAACCCTACCTAGCAGTACTGGAAGGGATATTGGATAGTCTATAGCCACACTGAAGAGTTGTGATGCAATGAAACAGCTGTCTGTGAATGACACAATTATACATACATATATATATATATATATATATATATATATATATATATACATATATATACATATATACATACATACATACATACATACATACATACATACATACATACACACATATACATTCATACATTCATATATTAGAGGAAGCGAATTCGCTACACAAACAAGTTTATGTTTCTGCCTTCATTGGGCTTCTTCAGGCGATTGATTATATGTATTTCTAGATACTTGATTGGAGAATTAAGTGAAAGTCTTGTGGGTGTCGCTTTGCTTCGAACACTCTATGAAATAAATCCATCACATATCAGACTACTTTATATTACATTATATTATGCTATATTGCAAACCTGATTTGTACTATATGTACTATGTATACATACATATATATTTCTATTTCATTTCCAATAAAAGTTTCAATGTAACATAGCGCAATTTATAATCATTCAGTCAGATCATATATTCATTTCTTGTTTACATATGTATATATCTGTGCAGACATAAACCTGTGTCCAAATGATTATAAACAAATTGATTTTAAAAGTAGGAGCCAAATCTCAAATATAGCCAAATACAAGAGCTAAATAACATTCATTTCCATACACGCATGCATTTAAACGCTTATGAAGTCACTCATACATAAGCACATACACAAATATTTCAAAAGATCTATAAATGAAATTACAAATATTCATCTATTCATTCATTTTCAAATATTCTCAGGTAGATGTGGATCTAATCAAATGCGCACTTAAATACATGAAACTAATTAGTATTCCCCCATTTTTCAGAAAAAAAAGATAATTTACAGTACTTGATAGCATATTTTCCACCAAAATGGTCCAAAAGGTCAACTTGGTGTCCCACATGGGCCAGAACTTTAGAAGTTAAAAAAAAAAAAAATGATAAAAAAGAAGAATTTGGGAGAATATGTTCTTTTTTCTTCCTATTCCTTGCTGAAATGGTCTCAAATGTCATCAAATACAGTATTTATTTGTATTTAAATACTGTACTTATTAGCCACTCTTTAGAATTTGTTGAGAAATTGGATATTTTAGTGACTAGTTTAATTTTAGTCAAGCAATATAAAGACAAATTTAATGAACACTATCATTTGATTAAACATGTCCAGTAAAGTATATTTCTAAATATATTCTAACAAAAACTTATACTATAATTTCACATAGTAAAGACATAAACAAACACACACACAATAAAATACATGCTCACTTCAAGGGAAACATGGACTTCAATTTCAAGAGTATGTTCAGATATTCGGACCCTTCAACATATACATATTCCTTTGCTGTGATATGGGAAGAAAAAAATATAGAGCAAACTCTCAAAAACCTCTAATACCCACGATCATTCAGACAAAATGCCAAAAGAAAGGCACGCAGAATTCACCACGTTTAAATGAACAACATCAGAACAAGAAACAGCAAAATAGATAGACGTATCACTCTACCAACAAATAGAAATACCATAAGAAAAATTGCACAAAAATTTGAATCGGGGAAACCTCAAGAAGAATATGAACACTGGCATGCTCTAATAAAAGACGACCATAAAAATGCCTTAGTACAAAGCTACTATGAAATGAATCACACTTTTGATCGAAAAAAACAAAAAAACGGGATTATAAATCATGTTCATTGAAAAGCGACATGTCAGATCATAGAAACACAAACAATACTATGAAACAACTTCCCAATTTCTACAATATATCTAAACATTTTTGCAAGGATTATATCCATGCAAAACAATCTTACCACATACAACACCAAATACACATGCGCTATCAAATAGATGCAGGTTAGTTCAAAATTAAAATCAAAATATCCCACTGACATATTTCTAAAATCTTAAATTACCCACACACATATTCACACAGCAAATACCAAGGTAGACACACTTTCCCCCCTCAACAACACACTCACAATATTACACATCTACATTTGCTGCATACACACATACAATTTTTCTCATGAAAGTAGTCACCAGATTCAACGACATATAGACATTTCCACTTTCCATACAAAAATAATTTAAACATTGACACAAACACATTTTCTCTTTTCTTACCAGTAAAAGATAAGAAATTTAGAACAATAACAATAATAACCACTTACCATCTCCCTTTCCTCTTCAAACCTTATTTGCAAAATTATTTTTCCAGTTTGACAATGAATGAAAACAGTCTCTCGAAACATGTAACGGAAATTGATATGATTAATTTTCAAAACTTTTGTTTCTTTGTTGTCTCTTAAATTCACCATTACGTCAAATAAATCTCATCCATTCCCTTACCATATTCCTATACACAAAACCATATTTGAGTGCAAAAACACACATAAAATACTCTGTGTATTAATACACACAAATACAAGCCTAACAAATTTCCATCCCTCACTTAACATGCAGATAGAATTTTTTTCCAATATTTCTAAATATTCAGATGCACATAAACACTCACAAACATGTTTACACACATATTCACCCATCCATATACAATCAATTTGAGATGCTATTGTAATCCATAGAAGGAAAAAAAATGATGTCTGTGTCATCACTTTCAAGGATTTTTTTCTCCTTGTTGAAAATGAAGACATGATAAAATTTTCATTATGAAATCATCGGCCATCTGCATTGGCTGATCTTGAGGTGTGGCTATTGAAGGTACTTGTGGAAGGGGCTCACTATCAAACACGCCAAAAGAGAAAACACATTGATGGATTTCATCCCTTCTAGACTGATGAATTCAACACTCTCTCTCTCCGCCTACTAAGCAGTCTTTTGAAAAATCCTTTCCCTGACACATCTCATTATCAGAATATTTTCATACCTTTTGATTCAATCTGATTTTTAAGGTTTTTTTTTTCTCTTTGGTAATCTGTCCTTGCCCATTCTTCCTCTTTTATTTATACATCATTATAGCTGTGAATTAAGAATAAAACTACAATCCATGAAATCTTTAGTTCAATCTCTGATGTGAGTAATTTATTGAATTTATCAATGAATCTGAGAAGAAAATTATAATTTGTTAGAACTTAGTTGGTAACCAATGCACTTATAAAGTCTGTTAATACCTTTGTATATGCACCAGATTATTATGAATTTTTTAGTCGCTTTTCTATAGCAACTTAGTCAGTCAACACCAATAAGTATAGCGTGCAGATCAGAAATAAAGGCTCTTGGTGAAACTTTAACTCACATCCCTTTCTGCCTCAGAGAAGCCAGAAAACTGCATAAGCTGCTCTTTCTATGAGAATCCTACAGTTGGCAGAAAATCAAATCCAATCTTTCCCATAGCTTCTAAAAACACATTTGCTCTCTTCAACTGACTGCTCCTTAAATTTTGAATCAAGTCCTGAAGATTTTCAATTAGCAAAAATGTCTAATTTATAGATTGTTTTGAATTTTAGAAATTATGGAATCATAATATTCCATGTATTTTTAGAAAATCTGAAATCAAGATTTCCAAATTCATGTAAAGCCTCAATTGTTGAGATGCAAATGATTTTTTGAGGCTTTACCATACAAATGTTTTTAGTTTGAATCCGAGTAATTTTTGCAAGAATAGATCCAAACTTTGTTACCATAACTTATACAAGTGAGTTTTGTGGATTATGCCTTGAATACAAGATAACTTTCAACCAGAATGTAGAACCAACCAGAAATGTAGGAATTAATCATCTTATGTTACCAAGAACAGGAGATGAGTCCTTTGATCATGCTAGCAATAACTGCCTTCGGAAAAAAACTTGAAAATCAGTGTTGAAGCTTAATAACACCTGGTCATTTCAGTGGATAAGATTAGTACAGTATCAACCTTAATAACAAAACAAGTAAACAAAAATTTCATTTTATGAAATAATTGTGGTTAACAACAGTGGGGGAATTTCTGCTTGATTTAGTTATTTTAATAGCACAAGCTAAATTTTTCTTTTGCAGATAATTGGTTGAAGCCACATTTTGATATTTGCTTTGATTTATTAAAAAATAAGCAACGGGAAAATATAACCCCATTATCATATGATTAATTGTAAAAAATTCTCACCATATTTGATACCATGCAAGACCTCTCAGCAAAAAAAAAAAAAAAAAAAATGGCTCAAAAGGTAAATGTAACTTTTGACACCCAAACCCACAATTGTAAGAACTTGAGAATGAGTTCCAAAACTGGGAGATAAATTATAAGAATTTTGGAGAAAGCATTTTTTTTTTTGCTGAAATAAGAGGAAGGGGGTCTTATATGCCATTAAATCCTTTTCTAGATTCAAAGTGTATTCAAACGAGAAATCGGATTTAAATGTTTTATTGAATACTAAGAGTTTGCTTGGAAGCGATTAAGTGAAAGATAGTATAATGGTTATAAGGACAGAATGGAACTGGTGAACAAAGTTCAAATTCTGGCAGAGACTGCTTGTGCTCATTTCATACTAATGCTCTCCAGAAAGGTAAGCATCCGCTTCTCCTTTCAACTATTGCCGGATATTTAGACGGGTCTTATTTTGTCAAGAAAAGTTTGGGTGAGTGGACACTTGGGCAAAGCAATCTTCTTTCAAAACTAACAAAAAAGCTGTTATACTTTTTGTCAACTTTGGCAATATCAAATGTCTGACAACTGGAGAAATGTAGGATTTTACTGAAAAATAACAAGGGATTTTCAAGAGCAGCCAAAAGACTTTACAATCTATTTAATAGATAACTTATTTTTGAGTCCTGTTCATTCAAAAACACAAATGCAATCGGCCTGGGTTTCAGCAGTAGCAACAACAACAACCACAATAGCAGCAACAATAATAATAACAAATAAAACAAAATAGAACATTAAAAGAAATTACATGGCAGGATAAAAAAAGACAAAAGGGAACAGCTCCAAAATGATTCCTGGTCAAAAAGAAACAAAACAAAAAACACATCAAGCAAATATAAAAAAAAATGTCATATAGACTTCCTCCAGTACATTTCACTGGCTTTTGTGTTATTTATCCATTATGGAATATTGCATGTTGAAATAGATATCTTCCTATCTGTGAATATTCATAAAGTAAATTAAAAGCTCTGAGCAAATATATTGATAATACACAAGTAATATAATTCTAGGCTTGATACTTGGAAGCTTAGAACTGTGAAAACATGAGTAAACTATTCTTGACCTCACAAGCATTCCTTATAATGTGTTTCCAGCTGAGGCCAGGGAACAAACAGTATTTTCAGTCTGAAAACTAGAGTTACGATATGAAAATATAGGTTCTATTCGATAAATGGGACTTTTCATTGACTTCCTTTTAACCAAAAGGAATGTCTTCTTCATAACATTCATAGATGAATGTCATAGCATTGGAATCATGTCAGATACAGACTGAAAGTAGACCCTTAAAGAAAGAATAGATAGCAATGTACTCAGTATTTTTTTTTGTAACTGACTTCCAATTCCCATGTCATGTTGTCTAACTCTTCAAAATATTGATGAAACCCTGTTGACTGTAATATATTCACAGCAACATGGCTTAATCAAAGAGTATCTTGGTTGGCATGATTGGAAGACTAGTCTCCTTAACTCAGTAATATAAAATGATTAAAAAAAGACATGATATGTTATGAACCATATGACCAATAAAGTTCACATCATCAGGTGCTGATGTAAATTTGGCCAAGGAACTAATATATAAATGTGACTAGTAGAGCATTTGTGGATAATATTCATGTGCAAGTTCACTTTACCTGCGTTTTGAGTGCTCAGTGCTCCAGCATGAGGAGTCCTGCTACCCCAACAGAAGTGGCGAATAATTTGAAACAGGGAAACCTTGTTCCTTGTCCCATCTTCTCCTTTCATCCCACATTCTATATCAAACATCAAGTATAAACTGAGAGCATCTATCAAACTAAGTAAGGTTCAAGAGGTTTCAATTATTATCAGTAAAAGAATGAGCAAAATGAAGAAAATTACCAGCATAATTTAGATTAAAGAGTTATTGATATTTATCTAGATAGGCTTAGTATGGGTATCTATCTGTCTCCCCAAGAAGGCAGAATGTGACACAAGGTCAAGTTTAGTGTGGAGACCCTTATACATACATGAGGGTAGAGACAAAAATAGTCCTTTTCTATCAACATTTGCTTTGTGGCACGTCTCAGGCATCAAGGATTAACCCAGACCCAACCCCTGCAATGGGGAGGTGCATCCTGGGGAGAGCATATCCCCAGAAACCAAACATCATACTGGGCCAAATCTATGTAAATGGATGTAGGAATAATCTTAACTGATGGCATGATGTTGCAATACTGGAGCAGCCTGTGAAGATTGAACTCACTGTCAATGGTTGGTGAGATTAGACAGGAATATGGAAAACAAAAGCATAAATTTGATAACCAAACAGAAGAAAAGACCCATCTGAATTGGTCAGATCAACTGCAGCACAAAATCAATAAAATTGTAAAGTATGTTTATTTGAATCTAAATAGTTATATAAAGTTAATTGTTGGGTAGCTTGCCATACTTAATTTTTATTCTGTTTTATACACTTTTGAGACTTCTGTGATTTACATATTGTGAGGTTTCAATGACTGCTGGATATATGTCCAATAGATTTCTTTTTGAGATTTATTGAGACTTCTTATTTCCGGCATTAAACACCTCAATAAGTCAGTCTTGGGAGAATAATAGAACTAAAGATAGGGAAATTAGTTCATTAATTATAGAGCTACTTTAATTTGTTTGATATTCCGTGTTATTAAGATCAAAAAATAAATGAATAAACATGAATGATTATCAGGAGAATAAACTGCTGTTTATCCATCAGATAAATATGAAACTTGACAAAAAGTTTCCCTTATAATTCACAAAAGATGAAAAGTACTGAAAGAGTTAATGACTGGATAGCATTTCAAAAGCACACGAAGGTTTGTTTTAGTTGATGATCACAACATACAAATAATGATTTTGAAACATAGGTATGAATATCCATCAGCCGCTATACATTGCAGGACCTAGATACAAAAACACATATCATCAAGTGGAGAGACCAGGATCAAGTTCTACCTGTGGGCTACTTCTAATATTGTAAAGGATGAACTGTTGGAAAAAAAAATGTTCTCAACTATAAATATAGTTGCAAGCTGTCAGTACACATGAAGGCAAAAATCCAAGTTAGAGTCAGTATCTATCGATCTACACCCCCCCACCCTGATTTACATTATATGTAGAAGAGTGACTCAATAAATCCGTTGTCTGACGTACAAGAAAGTGATTTTCAATAGAAAATTGATATTAGATTTTGATATCAAAATATATCAATTACTATAATATATTGCTGAGGGAAAAAATGAAGAATTTGATATTCATTTTCAATTGAGTGGCCAAGTATGGTATCATCAGTTGGCTTCTGGTTCATCAATTTTACTGCAGAAAAACAATATGAAATTTTACTTGTTTCTTTTTTCATCATTTTATTTTGATTATTTCAACTGCAATTTTGTGCAGTCTATCAGTATAGGGCACCTAGTTAATAGTAAAAAAGAAATTTCAATAACTTTCAGTCATTTCATTGATTTTTCATTAGTTTTTTTCTCAGCGGAAGTTCAAGCAGATGAAGCAAAAACTGTTGACTAAACTGTGAAGCCACTGAAAGTATCACGTTTACACTACTTTTTTCCAAGTGTAGTCAGTATAAGTTTTCAACCATGATTATCTCAAAGTCATTGTTAACCAAATAATCTTTAGATGAAAATTTTCAACAATAGTTCTTATCAATAACAATAAGATTATTCCAATAAAATTGACAAGTCGTTTTGTTGACAACAGTTCATTGGTGATATTCCTTTGTCTGCTTGGAAGTATGGGGTTAAAAAATTAATGAAAAATCGATAAAATGACTGAAAATTATCAAAATTTTTTATCAAGTATAAACTGGGTGCCCTATACAGACAAACTTTGTGAAATTGCAATCAAAATAACCCAAAAAGTGACAAAAAAGAATGAGCAAAATTTCCTCTATTGTTCTTCTGTAGTAGAGTGGCTAAACCAGGATACAGAAAGACATGTGATTACGTCAGCACTTTGCCATTCTATTAAAGACCTAAAAGTTTGGATAATGTTGAAAGGATATCTTTTTCACTACCTCTGAACATATTAGGATAACCATATCTTGGTCAAGGAATGCTCAAAAACTTGTCCAATATGAATAATTGGTAATTACTTCTTAATTTTCAGCCATTTAAACTATGAAAGGTTTTCAAAGTGTCTACTTTTGGATTGTGGGTATATAGCTTATATTGTAGAAAAATTCTATGCTAACTTTAATGAAACTAATGAACCTGATTGAAGCCAAACCACTTGATAGTATATGTTAAATATAAAATCAAACACTAGATCAGAATGTTACATTCACTGAAATAAACAAAACGGGTAATATTTCTAAATATTTAACTAAAAAGAAAAATATAAATAAAACACTGGTGAAAGGGATTTTCTAATCATTTCCAACTGTGCAATGCATCCTGGGTGAAAAGCATCAACAAAATGGTTAATAATTTGGGGGTTGAAAAACACAGCTACAAATACTGACATACAAAATAAAACAAATAACTTTTTCTTCATTTTAAAAAAGATTCTTTACAAGCTGTGAAAAATCAGAAGGAAAACAGAAGGGATGAACATCTTTGCTAATACAAAGGATTTTGTTTCACAAATTCTAAGTATAAAATAAACAGTCGAGAATAAGAAATAGAAATCTAAAAAAAATATAAGTGGTTGAGTAAACAATAATAATTCATTATGTAATTATAGTTCAAATATCAAATCTCTGATCTTCATCAAATGATGGCACAGGGCTTGACCAATGTAAATTTGAATGATCTATAAACATATTAATGAATAATAAACGTCTTTCTTAAATAAAAAATTCATCAAATGTCTGTCTGTCCAACATGCATAATTCAAGGACAGCTAGACCTATGGCCACCAAATTTTAATTAGTTACTAATGAGACTTTGAAACATATTTGTAGAACATTGGTTCCTGAAAACCCAAGAAATCTTTTTAGATCCTCTCCAGATATTCAAATTAAATGTGATCCAAAAGTTCATGATGGTGATAGTTTTCAAATAAATTATGACTCAATAAATACAGAGTTTGAATCTCTGATCTCTGATTGGGACTAAAGGCTCCAGATCTTCCAACCAGATCATGTAGCCTCTTAATATAGTTCCTCCTTTCTGATGTAGACATATCAAGTTTAATAATGCCAATGACACGCCTAAACTGAGTCATTGATAAAACCTTGGTATCCCACTCTAATATATTCATTATTCCTCAGGGTTCATATTTTTTCCAGTTTATGTTCATGAATCTAGTTAACATTTCCATCAAAAGTAACTATATGAAACTCTTTTGAATCAACAGATCAGATGACAATGTTGGGTCACTGTAAAATTTAAGTGAACCTAGCAGGAAAGGTGTAATTATGTAGGAAAGCTCTAGCAACTCTCAGATATCTAAAACTATCAAACAACAATAACTTGTATTTTTGACCAAGAGTACTGCCTGGAATGTTTCCCTCTTCATAAAAAAAATAATTGAATAAGATTAGTGATTGAAATTTCATTGGCAGTTTTATAATGTCTTTTCGTACTTCAAGCATTCAGTTGTGTCAGTCAGACAACCAGTCATATACAGACGAAGGTTATCTATGCAAGGCAGTAATCTCAATTCTTGTATATGATCTCAGAGTGAAGAGTATAAATCATCATCATCATCATCAGTAGTAGTAATAGTCGTAGTAGTAGTAGTCTTTTAATGTCCGTCGTTGCACAAAACACTATATAAACAAAAGTATCATTAATCATTTTTAAAAATACATGTAATCACCAGAATTCACTCAGTATGGATAAACTACAGTAGATGATTCAACAGACTAGTATTATTTTAGATGTTGTTATTACCAGTATTTTCATTCTCCTCAAACAAACTTGACATTTAGGAAACATCATTCAGTGACAAAAAAAGTAGAACTGTTAAGCCACCCACAAACTATCTTAGGTAGGTAGGTGCTGAAATATGGGGTGTATTTTTCTTCAAAATTTGGTAGTCAAGTTTGGGATGTGTTTCCAATGTTGGAAAATTTGCAATTTGTGTTGAGAAGACAAAAACCATTAAGGTAACTTTACCCCAACAAAATATTTATATTAGATGAGCTCTGTCAAATCATTAGGTAAAGATCAGTTTTATCAAGTTAGAATGTAAGAACTTCCAACTGAATTACAAACTTTGTATAGTGTATGAGCTTAAAACTAGTATCAAACATGAAAACACTAAAAACTTTAAGTAATAAAATCAATACCTTTTCCACTCAATATTCGTACCCTTTAACTGTGAATGATAGAAATTTCAGTCATTGCAGTTCTATGTCTAACTCAATAAAAATTCTGTTTTCCAGTGATTGATGGAAATTCAGTTCTATCTGTGAGCGTTTATCTTACAATAGATAACTATTACTCTTTGCCTACTGTGGCAGTAAATGGTTAAGTAAAGATTAGCAAAGAAAAAAATGATCAAGAAGGAAGAAAAGAAGAAATGATCAATCTTTCAACTTACAGCAAAATTTCTCATTCTGGCTGGTAGAGTTCCTGGTTTGCGGCCTGGCGCCGGAGATGTCTCCGAACTGGCAGACATAGTTGAGTTACTACAGTTCGTAAGATCACCATTGCGGGTGGCTGCAATTTCACTTGGCAAAGGTCCATGGGAGGCACACTCCACTGAATTATCTGAGTCCAGGGATGTCCCTGACGGACTTTTACTAATACCAGTTCCATTTTTCTTTAATAGAGTTTCTTCCTTTTGATCTCCCCCAGGAGACAATGATATTAATAACTGTTCATCAGAGGCCTTGTTTCCCCCGGTTAGATAAAGTACCGGTGAGTAGAGGCGACTGTGGGAGGGAGACCCACCCACAGATGTGGACTTCGTACTGTCTGTATGACTACTACTGCCTCGGGTGGGAGAACATGATATTGACCTCACAACTTCTGGAGATTGAGATTGGTGGAAATCCATGTGGCCTATACTATGGACTCTCCTATGTTGAGAGCATTGGTATTCTGCTCCTAGTCGGTCATCTGGCCAACGCATACGTTCCTCAACATCTTGGGATCGGGAACGACATAGCTCACAGCGGGGAGAGGAACCTAAATAAAAAGAATTCAAAAAATAAGGAAAAGAGAGAACAATTGAGAAAAATGTATGAATTTAAAAATAACTACATAATGTGTTCAAGAAAGAATAGGTCTATATGATGACAAATGAATCTTCTGTCTCTTGTAATAATGAACTCCTCAACTTGAAGGTAGCAGTTTTGCAGATAAAAATATCTTCTATCCCTCATTCAAATAATGGGCTCTTTCAATTGAACAAGTTTGATCACTTTATAATGAAACTTCAGATGAAATTGATAGACTCACAACCAATGCCTTGTGAGATACCTTTTCAAAACACATACAATACATGTTTTCTTTATAACGCAAGTTTCTTATTCATATACAGTTATCCCTTGCTTTTGCAGCGGTTTGGGACACCAAATCTGCTAATTACTTTTGCTGATTCCCTCCACCCAGGATATTTTCTTGGTTTCCAAAACCCATAAATCTCGTACCATAATCAATTAACAAACACTTCATCATTCCTAAATTGTAAATGTACAAATAAATAAATGAATACCGTAAATAAAGCATACAGTGAAAATTTTTAATTCTAAAACTGGACTTCATTTTTTCTGGTGACAGATGTATCAATCATGATGGAATCAATATTTTTTCTTAGTAAAAAAACGTGATGTTAGCCTTAATCTGCTGAGCATACAAAAGTATTCTTCTCTTTTTCTTATGACTAACTTTATGCAATTTTCTTGCTATCATAGATGAATTTCAACTTTTCAAGAAAATATTCAATTATTGCAACACACTTTAAAGAATGCGCCGTAGATGCTAGTAAAAAAAAAATATATATATATATATAGTTAACTAATGAAAACTATAATTTTTATAAACCACATAAAATACAGTAATAACAATTTTTTTTCCTATTTATGTAACAATCTATTAGCAGCTTTTTAAAAATTTCATTCGGTCTGAGAAAAGTTGAGATGAGAAAGCAACAAAAATAATATGAGGAAGGTGAACAGTAGCATAAAAATGTAAAAAAAATTGTTAATCATGATTTAAAATACATCATTGATGAGAAAACAAATAAATGAATTGGTGAATTGTGAAGCAGAGTGAATAGGAAAACAATTACATGTTCAAAATACAGTTTGACTAACCAGTTCGCAAGTGTGAACATTGAACAAGTTTACAACCGAGTTTACATTGTCTACATAAATAAATCAATAACAAATATCATTTATGATATATCTCAGAATTTTTGAGATGAGGTATTATTATTATTTCCAATAATATTCGGACCATCCTCATCTTTGTTGTTTTTCATACAACGTTTCGGCCGTTGCACTCTACGGCCTTCATCAGAGTAACAATAAATTAGCCTTCCTAGATGTACTGGTAATAAGATCAGAACAAGGTTTCAATACATCTATGTATCGTAAGCCAACGTTCACTGGTCGATATCTCAACTTCGCCTCTAACCATCCATACAGCGTTAAAAAAGGGATTGTCCAATGCTTACAGCACCGAGCAAAGTTAATAAGTAGCTACTCTGACACATACCTCTGTGAGATGTGTAACATAAGCAAGAATCTCCAGAAAAATGGTTATCCCAAAGGCTTAACTGTCACCACTAGTGAAAGAAGAGTGACGGAGGAGGAGGATGACAATCATAAACCAACAACAGTCTGTCTCCCCTACCTTAAGAATGTGTCTGAGAAGATCCAGAAGATCTGTGCCCCATATAATATCCGGGTTGTATTCAGAAGCAGATCAACGCTACACAGCTACCTCTCCCGCACCAAACCACTCACTGAGTTATCGAACACTAAAAACTGTGTATACTCAATACTTTGCAGCTGTGGGCACGAATACACAGGGGAAACATGTCGCCCCTTGAAGGTTTGGGTGGAAGAACACCGAAAAGCGGTGAGTAAAGGTGAAACACATAAATCAGGTATAGCTGACCATGTATGGAAAGAAAAGGGAGACCACCTACCCCTCTGGAACAAGGTTGAGATAATTGATCAGGAAGAACATTGGAAAATTCGTAAATTGAAAGAGTCGGCCCATATGCTAGGCAAGCAAAACTGCCTCAGTAATCCTAGCATTGAAATGGATACCATATGGGAACCTCTGATAATAAAAGACAGAAAACAATAACATCGAAAAAAAAAAAAAAAATCTGTCACCTGAGGTTTAAGGCTCCAAAAAATTAGCACCGGTTGTCCACATGGACACATAGCGCAGTGGTTACAGCATCAGACAAATTGTTGTTAAGTAATCTGATGGTACTAGGTTCGATCCTAGTGTGAGACAGTATAACAATACTACTAACGCTAAAAGAGGGGAGTACGGTCGATATACCCCCGTCGGATAAATAAAAGGTTCGGTTCGTTACTTCGCAAAAATCTCCCAGAAGATACCTGACGAAGGCCGTAGAGTGCAACGGCCGAAACGTTGTATGAAAAACAACAAAGATGAGGATGGTCCGAATATTAATGGAAATAATCATTTATGATGTATTCATGATTTCCTAAACTTTTGTTCATACAGCACAGTGCAATTTCTGTGATGCGTTTTATTTCAGTACGCATTATAAGTCCCTGACCTCAATTGCCATCAAATTATTTAAGACTAAACTGCAAATATCAAATTATTGCAACATGTAAAACCAAGTGATAACCATATTGAATATGTTTTGTAGGGGATTGTTTAACATAATGGAAAACAAAATATGCAGATAGTTATTTCAACCCAATTGATTATACATACCATTTCCTTGTGAAAGTTTTGTTTAAATCAAGAAATTTTATTAATCAGAGTATAATTTGTCATAAAGAATGTTCTTATCTGAATTTTGTTAGACAGGATGTTTCAATCATTGTACATCATTTGGAATATTTCCTAGTTTATACTGTTTATTTTTTCATGTTTCCACTGGGTATCCTATGGTCAACAATTCCGGAATAAAAAACAAAAATGGTCAGACAGTACCACTCAAAACATTAGGAAAAAATTACCTACATTGACATTGAAAATAGTGTGATTTAACCACATATAATGATATATATCAAACTTATGATATAAATGAATGCACTCACCAGAATAGATATCTGATGAAGACTTGGTTGGTTTTGCTATGTCGTGTTTAACTTGTCGTCGACCTCTGCTCTGCATGTTTGACCTCGTTAATAAAGGTGAATCTCGACTACCATAAATTTGGTCCTGTAAAAAAATCAAGAAAACTTCAATGGAAACAGAAATCAAATTCCATGAGGATCAAATGGATTATTTATCAAATTTACTAATTATTCAAAATAAAAGCTGGATTCCTTTCTGACTTCATGGCAATGTTTCTCTATTTCAAATATTCAGATATTTCAGTTGAAAAAGAATGTCATGTAATTATCTCAACTAAGGGCTCCTTTTCTGGAAATGCACTGAAAAAAAAAATGCAATAAAAAAAAGAGAAGGCAGATACCTTTTATTTAAGTCATCTGCCAGTAACAACTTATGCAATTCATAATAAGACTATTACCCATTTCATTAAAAATTATCTTTTCAAACTTTAGTCAAGACCTTAATATACTCCAGTATAATTCATGATGATGAGAATTTAAAACAGTGATAAGGACTAAGATTGAACCCATGAATCAAATTAGATTTAGAGATTTTTTTCTTTTATCTAGAGATGAATTTAAATAAATTGCCCTTTCACATTTCTTTTTATCAAGTTTTTTTTCCCTTTGAAAAGGAAAGAGATCAAGGTGGAATACACTTGGTGCAAATAAACCATTATGAAAAAATGGAAAGAAATAAGGAAAAATTTGAAAGGAAATATAAAATGATGAGAAATCTTGAAATGGAAGTTGCTTTTCCTAAATGTATTTCTTTTTAAATGGAATAAAAAAAGATATCCCCCCCTCCAACCCAACATCAAGTCCAACGAGAGAAATTACTCATAAAGCAAAAAAAATTGTATTGTTGACCTCAATGCCAAAAAGATTGAAATTTTTTTTTTCCATTTTGTATTTTGAATTACATGGACAATGAAAAAAAAGTAGTCGATTATTACAAATGAAATGCTTTTGTTTTTTTTTGACATCCAGGAGAATAATTCTAAAAATGAAAGATTTACAAAAGGAATTGCATTTTTTGCTGATTCAATAAAAATAAAGATATAATTCGTTATTTTTGGAGGTTTCAAGTATCTACCAAAAGTGAGATCAATTTTCAAGAACAAATTCAAATTAAGACATAATGCAACTCAAACTGCTGATAATTTCACTAATTCGTTTTGAGTGATCACTACCAACACTAAACCTCAGAGGAAGCTCAAACCTGTTCTTTCAGGCTCAAAGGTCTAAATTCATTTCTTGTTTTGATTGTTTGAATTTTATCTTTTCCACGTAACTCCATTGAACTTCATTAAAAAGAAAATGATCTTAGTTTGGCTGCTGCTACTCCAAGAAAAGAAACAATATGGGATGTTTGTATTACTTTACAACATACTGTTACTAATCGGTTTTTTTTTTTATGCTTCCATACTGTAAAATTATGGATGCTAGTTTCTACCAGACTAAAAAAATACTTTTTTTGCTTCAAGATTCATAGAATTCTTTGGTTATATAGTTAAAAACTAACCCCAGAAAAATGTCTAAAGCATAGAACCAGGAGGGAGGGGGGTTTGCTTCAACCACTTGAAGTGAATTTCCATTACTACAAAATTTGGATATTTCCTTTTTTTTAACTAAAAGCACATGACCAGGGATTTGCAATGATTTTTTTTCATAGTTTTACGCACAAATTGATATGATCAAAAAAGAATTTGAGTTGGTTGCTAAAATGGTACCAGTAGAATTATGATTGTCTCAAAAAGCTGGTATAATAGAAGTAATATTCTCATTACCAGATTCAAATATATTCTATTTATTTTTTGACCTGAAGTAATATGTAATATATATATATATGTATATTTATATTTATTGTTTATATGCATACAAATATAATACATATATTTTGATACTTTTAAATGAAATTTCCAACTGTTATGCTGACATGCTTGTATCACATGTGCATTCGTGTGTTTTTTATGCTGAACATAACTGAATAGACTATCAAGAAATATGTAAAATGAAAAGGACTCAAAACTGGGTTTGTGTGTGTGTATACATATAAAAATATGCATGTGTGTGTCTTTTCTACAACCACATATGTTTGAAGAGTGAAATTTGGAGAAAAATGAAGATGAGAGCGTGTTTG
The DNA here is from genome assembly GCA_963457665.1 of Thysanoteuthis rhombus. Lineage (NCBI taxonomy): Eukaryota > Metazoa > Mollusca > Cephalopoda > Oegopsida > Thysanoteuthidae > Thysanoteuthis > Thysanoteuthis major. The sequence continues at coordinate 13,823,264 of OY735206.1, read as the reverse complement.
TACATAAATTTTCTTACAAAACACACATATCAAAGCTTGAGGATGAAAGTATTCAAACAAACATGTATTGCGTCTGTATTCTCTTACATCACCAACATATAAGTACAAAGGAATAGTTATATATATATATATATATATATATATATATATTTATATATATATATATTTATATATATGTATATATATATATATATATATATATATATATATATATATATACATGCATATACATACGCACTCGTATGTGCATATATATATATATATATATATATATATGCATATACATATCCACTCGTATGTGCACATATATATATATGCATATACATACGCACTCAAATGTGCATATATATATATATATATATATATACATATATATATATATATATATGCATATACATATGCACTCATATGTGCATATACATATATATATATATATATATATATATATATAGAATATACATAGGATGAATTTGACTTTTATCTTCTTTAGATAGGATTAGTGATTGATGATTAATTAATATGTGATATTTTTGAATAAAAACTGAAAATGATGCCATTTTTATATCCTTCTTATCAATTTCCTCAAAATGTCATTTCTGACTGTAGTTTTCAGAGATGAAATAAGGAAACGATATTCATCATTAAAAAATTCGAATTACTAGGATAATACTTGGTGGATATTATATATAATTATAAATATATATATATATATATATATATATATATATATATATATATATATATATATATATAAAATTATATACTAGCATGATATCTGTGAAAAATTAAGTGATTATTCAGGTATGGATTAGCACTGCAAAGATCAGAATATCTCTGCACTGTGCACTCTTGAAAGGTGTTATATGCACACACACACACTCACACTGTGTATGTATATATATATATATATATATATATATATATATATATATATGTGTGTGTGTGTGTGTGTGAACCTGATAATATCATATTTAATAACATAGTATTATGTGGAAAGTTGGGAAAATATACAAAAGTTGCTTATCATATACTGGATACCTAAAATGCATAAAAATCCAATAGGTGTTCGCTTTATGTCAGCTTCTATAGTTTGTAGCGCTAAACCTCTCAACCAAGCTGTTTCTAAAGTTTTTAATTTGATATACAATCAAGCACATATTCCATATTTAAAGTAAATCCCATAGTAATTTAAATTTCTTTTGGGTAGTAAATAATTCCTTGCCCGTTAAAGGAAAATTGCATATCATAAATGCCCATTAAGTTATTATACTTATTGATCCCTCATCGAATATGTTTTTGGGGTAACCTACCTGAGTAAGCCCTGTGTTTCAAAAAGATTAAATGATATGTAGTAAAAAAGAAAATCTATATACAATAAAACATATTATGATATAGAATAATGAACTACACATAGTATAACATGAGCTATATATTAAAATCAGAGATGAAAGGGAGATGGTGTTTCATCAATACAGCTGGGGTGCCATGTTAATGTAACTGTTCTGTTTTTAAACCCTCAGAACATTTACATAGTAAACAATTGCTGATCCTGACAAGAGAAAATTCACACATAGTACCATAATATCAAAGTTAGTGTAAATCAAAAAAGAAAACACTGGAAAAAAATTACATACACTACATTAATAGATATTGGGAAATAAGTGGCTGAAGTAAAACAAAGAACTTTAGATAAAAAGTTTTTTTAATGAATTTAGTATTTAGTGTAAAGCTTTCTAGACTTCATATATATATGGATGAATGGATACATATTGCATTTATATCCATGGATATTATATATATGCAAAACTTGAAAAGAAAAAATGACTTGTCACAGGTAAACAAAACATAGTTTTTCAGGAACTTGCACTAAGAAGGTGAGATAAAGGAAAAGTGTTCAAGAATTTCTCCCAGAACAACATCCTCATATCACATCTCAAACACATTCTACAGTTAATTTTGGCCTTTTTGTTTTCTTTCTCTAGTTGCTCAACTGGACGACTTGTGCTGATTCATTTTCTAAACAATGCTCCAGGGGGATGGGACTAAAGTACATTGTAGAGCCATCAATTTCATTATTGGAGGAAATAGAATAATCTCAACAAATGTCAAAATTGGTAACAAAAGTTTTTCCCAGTCAGAAGTGAATACACATTGTTAATACAGCACAATTACTGACAATTCTTATCAACTAATCAATGATTGGATGAAAAACACAGATAATTAGAATCAATCAAGAGTATTCATGATCTGAGCTGAACAGAGAATCTTTCCTTTGGTTGAATGACAAACATTCTTTATAGCATTTGAAGAGATTAGCAATTGGCTGATGTTTCAGCTCTAAGATAATGGTTACATGCAAGTGTATTGTCACAATAAAAATTTTGCAAATCATTTTCTCAAAACTAACTCAATAATGAACTTTTTCATTCAAGTTCTATCAATTTTGGATATTGTTTAATGTATTGCTTTGCAGTTAGAAGCAGTAGGGCTTTTTGGTTAGAAGCAGTCAGGCTTTTTGGTTGATTCCTGATAAAACACTTGAATATTATCCATCAATACCCAGTTTAGTGCCGTCCCATTTAGTGCTGATTTGTCTTTTTCAAATATTTTTTGTAATAAATTCAGTAATCATAAATTTTCAAAATAAATAATGAATGATAAAAGACATCATCATGGACAGTCTTCAAAACAACTATTTACTATACACTTTGATTAAAGTACTTCTTTTCTCACAATATCATGATGTACACCACCAACTGTTGCATTTGACAAACTGGTAAGCCAACCATGATTCGTCACAGCTACTCATTTTTTATAGTTGTGCTCTCATCACATCCGCGTCCATCTTGCTTCCCACATAGGGGTCTGTCACAGTAATTTTTCCTATATACGTTGTCAATCAACGATATCTTACACACTTTGGCGCATATGCGCCTTCCACCTCGCAGATGGATGTATGCATGCATACACTCTAGGCCTCTTTCAAAAAGGTTAGTCTGTCATTTTCTCTGTCACAACAATATCTACACTGAAAAGTAGCTACTTCATGAGATACACAGTGCTAATCCAAACCATCTTGTTCAGGCTTAATAATATCAGAATGATTGCTGGCATAATCTCTCTCCATGCAATGTTCTAAAGACGCTGAGGCATTACTGTACTATTATCCTGGTTGTACATCCATCAAGCTTTCTCATCATTATTCATTCTCCTCTTTCACCTTTTCTCTTCTCCATCCCCATGTACCCTTGCAATGCAATGGAAAAGGGTAAAAATAAAAGATGTATAAATGTATCCTAGGCACAGGCAGCATCAATGGAGATAGGGTTATCCCAAGGTCTAGGATGAAATATTTTCTTCTTTTTAGACACCCTCTAGAATTGGCCTTGAGACTGGAGTTCAATTTACAATGTAACTTTATGCAAAATTGGTCACTTTGTGTCTGGCAACATTCACACTAGTTTTTTTGTGAATTCAGATTCTTTTAGTGATCAATTATCGATATTCAATTTTTTTTTCAATTCACTGCATTCATCTTAATGGCAGTTCAATTTTGCTTTTAGTATTCATATAATATTACATAAAAGGTAAATAAAAAAAGTTTTTTCTAAGAAAACTGCAATCAGAACTGAATCAATTTTTGACCCAAACCCATTATCTTGACAAATATTTACCTTCATGAAGAACATCAAATCACTTATTTGCTACTGAAATATTATGATGTGTAGTAGACACAAAGAAATTAGTTTAAACCAAATCTTTTTTGTTACTTTTTCAACATATTAAATGTTACTATTGTACATTGACAACCTTTTCCAGTCAAATTTTGCCATCTTTTCAATTAATCTGCAGTAAATAAAACAAGGGTGTATTGTTTAACAAGTTGAAATTACTATTCCAATTTTTTACATTCACATCTCTAGCTGAAAATAGCAGCAGTTATATACACCTACATTAAGCCTATGTCCATCAAATATGTAATTATTTCTCAGCTCAGGAATTTACAGACATAGGTTCCATATAGCTGTCCAGAGGGTGGGTATTTTTGGAAAGTCTATATATATATATATATATATATATATATATATATATATATATATATATATATATATATAGAGAGAGAGAGAGAGAGAGAGAGAGAGAGAGAGAGAGAGAGAGAGAGAGACAGAGAGAGAGAGGGAGAGAGAGAGAGAGAGAGAGAGAGAACGTATAATTCCCAAATTTTGACCTGCACAGCTTGAATCACTACATTCACACAATTCCCCTACTTGTAAAAGATGATACAATTTGGCTTGATGAGGTCTTTAAAATAGACTCAAGCCTTTCACAATGTAAACTTTCCATCAATAGTTTGTGTATAAATGGGTTCAGGAACAATGTCTTCCCAGTCAACTGTTCCATATAGAAAGTAAAGAGTCCAAATTGGTGCTAATTGTCTATGACTTTAGATAAATAATTGACTAAAGTCCAATGTGCAACAATTGTAGATATAACTTTGATCTTCTCAGCCATCAGTCTTCTGCTCATAGCACTGGGTCACTCTACTTACTGCTCCTTGTTCCTTCCAGTTGAAATAAAGAAGAAAATATCAATAGAAATGTAATAGCAATATAAGAGAGAAATAAGTGTAAAAACATAGAAATTGAACTTTCTTAAAGCCTTAGCATCTTAAAATACTATCAGCATAAAATATACTTATTTTCATTTCTATTGCCTTCTCTGAAAGGAATTATCAACAATGTTTGGGACAATGTATCTGACAAAAAAAAGCAGTGATCACCAGGACAGTTATTTTCTTCGATATTGGGGAAGACATTTGATTAGAGGCAGAAGTGTAAAAGTGTTGGGAAAATTATAATCCTCATATTCCATTGTGGGAGACATTTGACAGAGGCAGATGAGATAAAGAACAAGAAAATTATGATCTTTGTATTCCATTGTTGAAAAGATTTGATTGAGGCAGAAGTCAGAGAATGAAAGAGAGGGAAAAAGGAAATTAAGGAAAGTGGGGGGGGGTAAAGAAGAAATCAGTTTTGGAAAGCTTTTATGTTTGATTGAATAGGATGATGATGATATTAATGAAATAAGAAGAGTTTCGATTGGATAACCATTGAAGAGGAAGTGATTGAGTCAAGACTAATCAAGAGAGAGAAAGAAAGGCAAAAATGAGATGAAATAGACAAAAGAAAGAAAGATAAAAGGATGGAAAGTGAAAGAAAAAATTTTAGAAGCGAGGAGGAGGAAAGAGATAGAGAGAAGAAAAAAGTGGAAGTATAAAAAATTGAGAAGAGGTGAAAGAAAAGTGGGATGAAGAGAATTAGAGAAAATGAAAGAGAAGCATAGGTAGAAGAGGGAACAAAGTAGAGTGATAGACACAGAGAAAATGTTGGAGAGAAAAAACATACTAGAGAAAAAAGGGGGAAAAAAGAGAAGTTATCAAGGGGGACAGAAAAACATGGATGAATGCTGGGGACCATGAAAAATTCAGAATAAATCAAGAAAAAAGAAAACTGAGAATGTAAGAGAAAGAATAGAAAAAATGTTGAAGAATGAAAGAGGAAATAAAAGTAGAAAAAGCTGAAGTGCGATGTGAGGATGGTGCTGCATAATGGCATGGAAGACAGAATCAGTAGAACTAATTAGAATTCTGGCAAGGCCTGTTTATGTTCATTTCATACTAATGCCGTTTAGAGAAAGGCATGAATCCACTTCTACTCTCAGCTATGGGTAAATAGTTGGACAGTACGCAACCTTTTAGCTCTGTCAAGCAGTTCATCTGAGAGAAGGTTATTCTGACTGGAAAAATTTGCAGCTTGGAAGTTGCCACAGCTGGTCCCAAGCTTGGGTAAAGGAGAAAGATTGGACATGGGGCTAACAACATCATCCTGTGAAATCCTACTTGCTACTGAGAGCACAGCAAAATGGTTGTTGCCCTATGCTCAACAAGGAAAAGGGAAGATCATAGTTGTAATCTCTATTAGTTGCATGCTTGGAATGGTCCTAAATAGCTCAACAAGAAGACTGGTAGAATTGGAATTCCAAGGTAGAATTAAAACCATCCGCATGATAACATTACTATAATTGACAGGAATATATCCATACCTTGCATAAATGAATCACTGTAGCCCACGTATGCACCAGAACCAATTATCTAAAAGATTAGATCTTCTATCCAAAAATTATCTAAAAAATACCAATACAAGATTTTGGCATTGTTGGTCCAAAATGACCATTGAGACCATTGAGAAATAAGCATGTGTAGTGTTGTACTTATGCAAATTTTCAAGTAGCCCCCAAAATGTAACAAGGAGCGTATGGAGACACACACACACGCACACTGATGAACAGAGAGAGAAAAATTTATATCCTACAAGGCTAGTTGGTCAGGCAATTTGTGAGACTATGGTGACCGACACTGATGAGAGTACCAGCACATGGAAGAGCATTACTGCCACTAACAGGAACTGGCATAAAAAGTCAATATGTACAGAAAATAATGATGACAGTAATGAAGAGAGGAATATAAGAAAAGTATAAAGACATATATCTCCAATAAGTCATAAGTATCATACATGTATCTAAATAAGGTAAGTGTACATTTGGATCATTCTGCAGGTGTCCAAAGAATACAACAAAATGCTCGAAAAAAGGTTAGTCTTCTGAAACTGAAAAATAAAGAGAATATAAAAACATGAAAAATCCATTCGGTGTGGAATGATTAAATATCTGATATGATATACCAACATTTTTGATATGATAGGCAGAATGTCATCCATACTCTGAGGCTGATGATAAGAAATGAATGAGAAAATAAAACATACATACACATATATTGTAGGGACTACTTAAAATCAGTGAACAAAAAAGTGCAAATTGAAGCTTCAAAGATTTCCCATCAAAATCTCACTAGAAAATATTCAAAATTTAAAAAATAAAATATTACAGATATTCAACCAATCAGAAACCAGCTTTCACAAGGCAAAACTGGTTTGTCTGGGAGCATGATGAAATGATATATAAATCACTGACAGCCATTTTCATCAGTTAGTTATGCCTCCACTGCCATGGGGCAACATTTTATTGGTTCATCTCACACACACAATTTACTGGCGTCTGGAATTCTTGCATTTCACCAAATGGCAAGCAAACAAGATGGATTTTACATACATATGCATATATTTTCATGTATAACACACATTTACTTATACACAATAAATTATAAGTAACTTTCTCCCTCAGTTATACACATGCATACATTTACTAATGCACAAACTTGATACATGTACCTGCGACTGGAAGCACACACGCAGCCTCATACATGTACCAGTGACTAAGAGCACACACGCATCGCACACAACCTCATACATGTACCTATGAGTAAAAGCACACATGCAATAACACACAGCCTCATACGTGTACCTGTGACTAAAAGCACACATGCAATTACACACAGCCTCATATGTGTACCTGTGACTAAAAGCACACACGCAATCGCACACAACCTCATACATGTACCTGTGACAAAAAGCACACACGCAATCACACACAACCTTATTTTTTACAATTGTTTTAGTTTACAGTACCCAATATATTGATGTAGAGCGACTATACAAAAATCATGAGATGTTATTGGCTCAAGACAAAGTATATGTTATTTCACACTTAATTGAGATTATTTAAATGAGTTTTTAACAATCTCATCAAGAGTGAAACAACAGATACTTTATAATGAGTCAATAAAATCTTATAATTCATAAATAGATAAAAACATGTGCACAAAACTAGGAATACAAAACAGCATATATTTTGTGTACCTATGATATCAAATGCTGAAAAATAATGGTCATTCATGCTGAAAGATATTAAAACTAATTTCAACCGGAAGTTAGAAAAAAAATCATGAAATAAAATTGACTTGTTAACAGGCTAGTAAATAGATCTCATTAACATCATCAGCATCCGTTGTTGGACATGGACTTTCTCTAACAGGTCTCCTCAAAAGGTTGTAGATGATAATCAGGCAGTGTGTCTGTCCCAAATCTATTCTATACCATCTTAATCAGTATTAAAATAGATCTTATGGAAGACAGTCATACTAACATGTATACTTCACTTTGGGAATTCCATAAATGTGCATAAAGCCAAATAGGACAGCAATGAAAAGAATAAAATCCTCTAAGATCTTCCAATCAGTTGAAGAAAAATAGAAGATAATTGAATGAAAATAACTAAAAATACACATTAAAACCATTTTAAAAGAGTTGAAAACACATGGAAGGTGGCTCATCAACATTTTTTCTTTTTTTTCATTGAGCAATATTGATTACAATATTTCTTTTTTAAAAGACTTTTCTTTTTTTCTATTGAGTTCTTTGGAAGGAATGAAGAAGGAAGGAAGCGAGTAGGGAAGGAGGTTGACTGATTTCTGACTAGTGTATGATAGAGTAATTACAACTAAATTCTATTTTTTCTTTTATTTTGTTTTGGTCTCTTTTATTTCCAGCATTGGTTTTATCATACATTCCTTATTCGAACTCTTCACTTCACAACCCCTTCCCTAACTTACCTATTCTTCAATAACACCTCTGTTACCAAGGAAACTGCATCAGACAGAAAGATCTCAAGAGTGAGATGGATGTAGAGGGTGTGTCTGAGATAGAGCATCCAGGAAAGAAAGAAGTTATCAGCAGGATACTAACAACCAACCTGTCAACCTAAACAAGTTTTTCTAACCCAGAATAACTAACAACTAAAACCTGTATAGCAAGTTCACCATGAATTTTTAAAAATTGATAATTAACATTTGCAAGGGAATGTCATGTAATAGAGATATATAACTTACTGCTACAGTACCAGACCATTTATCTGGCTTCATGGAAATCAGAATTTCTAGAAATCTGGCAACTTTTGAATTTGGTGGGCTTCAGAATGGTCAACTGCTAAGCAGCTCTTTGTTTTAATTTTTGTAGTGTGGATGAATTGTCATCAATACATATTTATTCATATAATTTTGTTCTTTAGTTACCAGTATTTATTTTTAGTGTATATTAAATCCTAGTCTATGAAACCAGAAAATCCAGGTCACCTTTGGTCCCAAGCTTACTGGATTAATGATAAAGTAAGTTATTTATAGGGGTCAGGAAACCCACAAAAATCTTTCCTATATAAATTAATAGTCATTTCTTCTTCGTTTTACACCATTATGGATAGTGCAAGGGAAACCTGTACTAATTCAGATTTTTTGGAAAAGCAAGATCGCATGGATCAAACTTTTGAAAAGCGGGAGGCTACCTGTATATCTTTTGAACTCCGTATTTTATATTTGTTCATAAGTTGATCATAAATAAGGGAAATAAAATGGATATATGAAACTCAAAATAATTAGGTTCAAAATGGTATTTTGAAATTTTTGCTTTGTCAGCAGATTTATTATGTAAGAAGTGTGAACTCAAACTGAACGAAATGGGGACGGGGCAAAACAAGATTAGGAGCCCCTGATCTAAGTAGTCAATCAGTTCAGTTAAATCAATATTTACACAGGTCAGCCAAGTCTGACTCAAGGATGCATCTGTGGGGCACCAAGTGATAATCCAACTAACACAAGTAGTACTGGTCTTTGAGACTAACTTGTCATCCATAGTTCCACAGTGAAAGCTTAGTCTAGCCTGTTAGAAATACACAAGTCTGGGACACCAAGTGATAAAGGTTAGCAACATGTTGAAGAGTGTGAAGAGCACAGCATGACATAGCAGCAGTGGCTGGTCTCCAGCCATCCTGACTTATCTTGCCACTGGACTGTAGTGCAACATAACTGCCTCAACATTGGGAACAAGTTATCTTTGTCTACAAAGGACAAATATGATGATGATGATGAGGAGGAGGAGGAGGATAAGTGTATCAAAACCAAGTAGATCGACAAATCCATTGTAACCTTGACTTCTACAATATACTTTCATTTTCTCATAAAACTGTGAGTTTGTTTTTTTTGTTAACAATTAATTTACTTCAGATGTTGTTCAAATTTGAATGTAGATTGACAAAAAAATGAGAAGTATGTTGACTGAGAAGTGATTATGTAGTTATCAATTTGTAAGTTGGCCCCTTTAAAAGCACTGAGTGACTGGAAAAGATATTTACAACTTTTGATTCATAAAAACAGTACTCTAACCACTGAGCTGCAATAAAGTCATGTAACCATAGAGCTGCATAAGGGTCAGGTAACCATAGAGCTGTGATAGAATCAGGTAACTAAAGAGCTTTAATAGGGTCATGTGAACATTGAGTTGCATTAGGTTCAGGGAACCATAAAGCTGCAATAAGGTGAGGTAACCATAAAGCTACTATAAGGTTATGTGTTCATAGAGTCGGATAACCAAAAAGCTGTAATAAGGTAAGGTAATCAAAAAGCTGCAATAGGGTCAGGTAACCATAGAGCTGTGAAAAGGCCTCAACTGTCCATTGCCATTTACAGACATTAAAATATTTTACGCTCTTGTGGATCCATAGCACACCCAAGATGCAAAGCACTGGACGTCACGGATCTGTACTTGAGCTTTTTGCTTGTTTGATAATCTGTGTCTCCTCTCTCCCAAAACTATTCTGCATGTAATCTATGGAGGGGGTCAATGTATATTCTACATGCTGACTAACGATGGGTCAGTGTATATTCTACATGTAAACTAAGCAGGGGTCAACATACTGCATGTTGAAGTTGATATCTAAAGTCATTTCTAGCCTATTTCTAGAATTGTGGACCACAATTATGCACCATGGATACTGAAATTTAGCTTATGGGTACATCATATCACAGCAAAAGCAATAGGCTAAACCAGGCTGATCTTGCAAATTATTCGATGTTACCAGTGATGCTTTTAGCAATAATTTCACACCTATGTAACTGAAATTTTCCATGGGGTAAATCTTTTCTTGATGAAGGTTATAGGCAATGCAATATTGACCTTAGAAGTCATTTGAGGTCCACTGAGGTCATTTTCAGTCTATTTTCCAAGTTGTTAAGCACAATTTTGCACCTATGAAACTGAAATTTGACATAGAGGTTGATTCTTTCATGGCCAAGAATTTAAAATGTGATTTTGAAATAAGGATCATTCAAGGCTACCATATGTCATTTCTAGCGAATTTTCTACATTGTTGCACCTAGGATATAGAAATTTTGCAATAAAATATTTCTTTATATTACTTCTATGTTATAAATTCATTAGTTGTGTTATGCAAGGAGAAATATATCAAAGAACATATTTTCTCCTGTTAGGTTATATTTCAAGTTATTTTTCCCTGGGCAATGGCAGGTAGTGTACATATACATATCATATATATGCGTCATATCAAAATATACTCTGTATGAAGCTATTCCACTTCTTAAATAAAGTACATGAAAAATGATAATAATGCTGCAGAAATTTTATCTTATGCATTTTATGATATCAATCACCGTAGCCCCACAAATTGCCTGACCAACCAGCATAGTGAGCTATGGACTCTTCTCTTTTTACTTGTCTGTGTGTGTGCGTGTGTGTGTGTGTGTGTGTCTCCGGATATTTTTGGAAAAACAACAATGGAATTTTGCATAAGTACATCACTATGCACCATCTAAAAACTTCTCTTTTTGGGAGAGGGTCTATATGGTTATTTTGGACCAACAATGCCTAAATCTTGTGTTGATAATGTTAGATAAAAAATCTATTTTTTTAGATAATGTTTTAGATAATTTAGTTCTAGTGCATATGCAGGCTACAATGATTCATTTATGTATACAGATATCTTCTAACATTTTAGTTTGTAAATGTTAGAAATAGTTAAGTCTGTTCATTTAGGAATGACAAACCTGAAGTTAGAGAATTCAACTGAAAAGTTTGTGAACTTTCTGTTTGAGTAGAATTGCTGGCAATGAGCCAAGGTTTCTAGATTTTGCCAAAACGAAAGATAATCTGAGCTTATCTCGGAGACTTACCCAACACAGGCACTGGAATAGCATCAATTTTGGAAATTAAGCAAGTCAGGAGGCAGAGTTTCAATACCAGATTCATCACATTTCCTAATTCAGTGCTATTCCAATAGTCAGAAGGGGAAACAATCTGAGTTTTATCTCAGAGACTTACCCAACGCTGTCATGGGAATAGTGTCAAATTCGGAAATACCTGATTTCCGAATCCAATGCTATTCCAATGCCTATGTTGGGTGAGTCACAGAGATAAAGCTCAGACCTTTTCCCCCACCAACCTAATTTGGCAAACTTGACATGAACATATATTGCAACATGCTGTTGTAGAATGTTTGCTTGTACACTAAAAGCAATGAAAGACAAACAAGAAATCTGAAAGAAAGTCAACCGTTTCAAATGAAAGCAAAATGAAGCAGAAAAAGAAATGAAGCAGAAAAGAAAAATTTCTTCTTTGAGATCACATTCATTCCTCATTAAGTTTGATATTTCTTAGGTTTATATAAAGTGGACAATCAGTTACATCATTTATGTATTATCCACCCACTATGAACTTGTGACCAAATTTGCGTGCACACACACACACACACACACACATACAAAAAAAAATTGCGGTTGTTCATTTCCTGGTGACATCATTTCAAGACATGTGAGAAATAACCTACTAGACACAGGAATAGCCGGGTAACTAGATATAAATCTGTTCTAACTTCCAAGAAATATGTTAACATTCCTTAAACTTTTGAGTAGCACCTCACACACACACATATATATATATATATATATATATATATATATATATATATATATATATATATATATATATAGCAACTTCAGCAGTATTGTTTAAATACTTTCCAAGAAATTTTCCCCTAAAGATACCATATCAGCTGAAATAAAAAATAGCTTTTACATACAAATGATTAAGTGCCTTAATTGTTCATATATATGTATGTACACATATATATATGTGCATTTTCTTAAATATGTAAACAAGGTACATAAGTGATATAATTTGATACATAAAGAAAGAAAATATTTTCTTATTATCTTCCAGGTACCAAGTTTAAGATACTAAAAATCATTTTCTTCTCTCTATACTTATTTACATATATCTATACAGACACACACATGCACACACAAAAGATTAGCAGGAGAAAACACCTGACCCATGTTTCATGGTGGATCCATTTTTCAAGAGTGTTGAATATTATAACATTATTTGTGTATCTGATATTATTGATTATTTTAACACACACACACACACATATATATATATATATATATATATATATATATATATATATATATATATATATATATATATGTGTGTGAACTGTAAAGAGTGAGACAGACTTGGGAGTAAAGTGTTCAGAGGTAAGGTTTATTAATCCTTAGACGTTAATGGTCCAGACATGTTTCGGGATTTTTTCCCATCTTCAGTGGTGTGTGCTGTGTGAGTATGTGTTTTTAGGGTGTAAAGTTCCCATGTGGAACCAGAGTTCACAATCAGGAGCTATGCCTTGTGGGTAAAATATTTTATAAAGGCTGCTGGAGGCACCTTGCTGTGTGAGAGAAAGTCCAGCTAGTTATGAAGTCTTTGGTTAAGCAGCAGCTGTTGGTCTTGGAGAGGGCAAAGTGTTTCAGGGTAGGAGGGAAGTGATGTGGAGTTATATTTTTGGGGTATGTTAGGGATAGTGTAAATGGAAGGGTGACGAGGTTAAGGAGCTACATAGGTATCAACCTTATAAGTTATTGAAAATGTGTTGGCAATGATTTGGACAAGTGGTATAACTGGCTAAGGTGGATTTTCCATATGGGTCTGAGTGACTTTGAAGTTTGCAGTATTGAATGTATCTTAGACGTGGGTGTGAGGATATTATTAGTAGGAGTTTTGTGAATTAGAGATCTGTGTGATTAGGGTTATCAAGTTTAGCGTTTAGTCCATTAGGATACAGAGTTCTGAGTTTGTTGATCCACATATCTTCATGTTTCTCTGGAACTTTAGTTATGTCAATAGGAGTATTTTCTCTGTAATGGTAAAACTAGCGTCTGAGGCAAAATTGTAGCCAGGTGTGCAAAAGTGTAGTTCTACGGATAGTGGGCTGCGATTGTTTTGTGACTTAATCCTATGTCTGTAATTGTTGAGTCTAATATTAAATTGCCACTTGGACTTGCCTATGTATTGTAACTTACATCTATTGTACTCTAGAAGGTATATATATATATATATATATATATATATATATATATATATAAAAACATAATTGATTATTGTAACATATATAAAATAGATATGTGTGTGAGTATATGTATGTAATACAGTTATTTATCAAGCTTAGCTTAGTTTGGCACAAGGCCAACTCGCTAACCACACAACAAGGCACTCATGTGTGTGCATGTGTTATATTTCATTATAATGTCTCATTTTGAAATCTGTTCATGATATTTAACATGAAAGAAATCTTCCAACAATATAAAACTATTTTTTATTTGTGCTGGAAAAGTAGGAAAAGAGAAAGTGTGATTGCTTACTGATCTCTTTATACCTTATATATACCCTGGTCAAATCTACACTACCACCTTGTGACATGGTGATATTTTGTTGGTCACATAATTTATGACATGTTGTGTGCTCATTTACTAAAGTCATGTTACCAAATATGAAAGACGTATTCTTTGATTAGGCCAGCTTGTTGAATATATTACATACTTCATTTGACAAAGAGAGAAAAAAATGCTGTTTATATTTTCAAAATGCTTTATGTTGTATTATCACATATTCTTTAAATAACAAGTAAAAACAATGGCAAGTAAATAGAACATAAATCATTGCCAGCTCAGAACTTCATTTTTCCAGTTAAAGCAGGGTAGGGCTTGAACTTGAGGGTCATTTCACAGTGTGATGTAAGAAGTGATTCTGCAAGGAGATTTTGATTAAATAGATAAAATTTCCGATCCAAGATGGATGTGTCGAATGTAATGATTAGAAGAACAAAAAAACAGAATCAGCAGACAGACTTCTGGCAAAAGTTGTTTACACTCTGCACAAATGCTCAGGGGAAAGGCACAAGTCCATCCCACAACCACCCAGTTATGATTAAATAGCAGAGCATTTTGGAAGCCTTTAGTTCTGATTAGGTGATTTATCCAAGAGAAGGTTCCTATGACAGAAAAATACTACAACTTGGGCATTGGGCTAGCATCTTCAAGTAAAATCTACTTGCTACTGATACTGCAGATTGACCTTATGCTCCTGAATAAGTCTGAAGGATTGAATGAACACTAAAAAGATAAAGATTATGAATATATAGAAATAGTATCAGATAGCTAGAACAGCAAGAAACCAGCCTAGAAATAACAGATCACAGTAATGAATAACTATTTATTAACTATATCTGTGAGGTAAATACAAAGAACAGACAAGAAGGAAGTAAATTTAAGAAGGGACAATTTATAATCAAGACACACATAAAAGCATGTAGAATCAGCAAGAGAGCATAAGCAAGAAAATCCCATGAGGACAGCTAGGCTAAATAAGCAGTATGATAAATGCAAGAATAGACCCTAAGAAGAGAGAAACTCCCGAAAGCACAAAAACATTTTCCTGGAATTAAAAAATGAACCAAAACATCATGAAAGGCTTTAAAAAAACAAAAAGAGACTTTATGGAAAGTTGAAGTGTTTGTCACCAAACCATAATAGAATCACAAATTAGTTTGGGTGAATGAAGAGATGTACCTCATGTACCTATTCCTATAAAATTGGTTGTTAAAATGGGACACTACTTTTATTTATAAGGTTTTATTTTAAATGTATACATTACATTCATCTTGGCTGTTGTTTTATTTTAGTTTAACAATCAAACTAATGTTAAATCTTCAGGTTGTCGATTTTGGTATGAATGTGTGTTCAAGTTGTACCTTCTTCTAATGATTGAATTCAAACAATGTATATACTAACATAGTTGAAGAAGCAAGTTTCTTGAAAGAACAAGCATTAATTTTTGTCATCTTATTGTATTCCTGCATTATGACATGTAAATGTAGATATACATTTCCTGCTTTCCCTCAGTAGACTTCTTCTCCAGTCAAGATTACCCTTGATGAAACCCTGTTTTATCTACATGGAACTACATACCATACTGAAAAAAATATTTTTCTTTTTCTCCATCAAGTAAACTTCTCTTTGCACAAAGAAATATAAACATCAGCTCGCCCAATGTTAATCAGAAAATAAGCCAATAGAAAAGCCATTGAAATAAAAGCGATGAAGTTGAGGATATTGTTTATACAAAATTCTTCTTGAAATGTAATACAAAATGAGTTTTAATGCAGTTAGATTTATCTCAATGAGTAGCAACTAAAGAGGTGCAGGTGATCTAACGGTTAGCAGCGCGGAAAATGGAATGGGGGGGGTTCAAACTCCGCAAGAAACAGTTTGCGTTCAGTTTGCTTTAATGCTCTTTCGCAAAGGCATGAATCCATCTCTTCTTCCCCAAACTATAGATAAATAGCAGGGCAGCCTGGGTTCTTGAGCCTTGTTTAGTAACCATTCCAGGAAATGGAGAATTCTTAATTTCAAACCCTAAGGTATTGTGGAAGGCAGAGAGCATGGCATGACATGCAGAGTGCTCCAATCATTCACAGCATCCCAGTCTATCTGCAGTTATCCTGACTATGTCCCACTGTTGAACCCAGAATGAGAGAGTTGGGCTGATGACGTGGGCAAGTCCTTCTCACTTTAATCAAAGACAAGCACAAGCTCATGACTTTTGAATTTAACAGTAGAAAGGAAGTGAAGATTATTGTCATTTATTTCTTCTCTCATAAGAAAAGGAAATATTATTTGAGTTCATCTTAACTACTCAGACTACCATTGTACTGCCATTAGTAGAGAGTTGGAAATAGAGAATAAGCTGTATGTGGCGAGACACAAACCTGTAACCCCCCCCTTTTTTTTTTATCCTTTTAGCCTGTCTTTGTATGACAGCTGCTTTACTGTTAAAGCTGCTACAGCCAAATGTTGCAGAAGATCAAATCTAACAATCAAGTCATTATTTTTCCTGATCATTCAGTGCCACCATATTTGTCTTTATATACACTGGCAGTATTAGTAGTAGTAATATTACCTTGAATTTTCTTATGAAGCAGAGTCAACCATTATTTATATTTGACTTGTATTTCTTTCATCTTAACATTTTAAATAGTCTGTCTACAGCCATCATTATTCTGTATTTCTGATCTACGCTGTTTAGTGTAGCTATATAATGATGGTCGTAATGAAAAGCATCTGAAATCAAGACGAAATAAAGCCAAAAACTAATAATGGTCACCGATAGTACACTGAATAATAATGAAAATTCAAGCTATCAATCACATAGAGCAAACATTATACAGCGAAAATTTCAGACCAAATTTCATCTAATAACTATGCATCAGGCTACTAACTTATTGATCCACCCTTGTACAAGGAGCAGGATGAGGGGAGGAGAAATGAAAGAAAAGAGGACAAAGTATGAAAAGGTACAAGGACTTCCTGAGGAAGGATTGAAGGATGAAAAGAGAGAAAAAATTGGGAGGACAGTGTGTGAGAGAGAGAGAAAGGAGATAATCTGAAAGGATGAGAAAGGAGATAACATTTTAAAGTTTAAATGTTTGTTGATGAAATAGAATAAAATTGAATCATATTTTTTTTAAATTTTATTACTAAAGTGTCAGGTAAATTCATTTATGTTATTCCGATAGAGTCAAACTTTTTCAACACATTTTATCAACTTACAGGGATATCTTTAAAATTACATTTCACATATATGCATCAATATTTCTTAGATTCAAGAAAATAAAAAGGTAAGACATGCAAACCAGTATTTTGCCAGAAGCTTTAAAAATATTTTAATGTAAGAATTTCTATCTTTTGGATATTTGAATAAGTAATTTCTTCTACATGACTTAAATTATCTTCAGTGCATTCACATAAATGGCTATTTACCAGAAACAAAATCTGAAAACACAGGTGTTTTGGGGAAAGATTAAAGAATGAAATTTTTGGATAATTAAAAGAAAAAGCACTCAACTTATCAGATTGATGCAAAGCTTCCATCAGTTTTTTTTACAAGATATCTTTATTCAATCATCAAG
The DNA here is from genome assembly GCA_963457665.1 of Thysanoteuthis rhombus. Lineage (NCBI taxonomy): Eukaryota > Metazoa > Mollusca > Cephalopoda > Oegopsida > Thysanoteuthidae > Thysanoteuthis > Thysanoteuthis major. Next base: position 13,805,165 of record OY735206.1, on the reverse strand, counting down.
ATATTTCTCATGAGTTGTGTGACCTTCTGCCATCTTTAATATAAACTGTGCATTCCATCAAGAGAGAATAACTCATTTTTTTATTCAATTCTTTTGAGAATTTCCCATTGTCTTGAATTTGTTGGAACCACTGATAAGACAAGTTACATGAAGTGAAACAAGTGATAATCTGAAAACAATAGGACTGGAAAATACATAGCGGTGGATGAACTTCTCAGCCTCATTATCATTTGCAGCATTTCATTTACAACATGGGGATGGCCAATGTTAAGTAGCAAAAGCACTTGGTTGACTTCCTAGCCCAGAAGAAGGTATTTTTATTCCAATGTATCATTCAAACTCACCAATTGTTCACTGTAGCATTGCACAGTAACAATTTTTCAAGTTCCACCAATTCACAAAATTCTATATGAATCCCTGCAAACACAGAGAAAAACTACCCCTTAGAAGATTTCATTTCGAGAGAGATATTGAGAACTGTCCTTGATTTAGCCAATATTCTTTTCATTTCAAAGTCTCATGATAAATCAAATTTTCATTGAAAGTGATTATAGGTGATTTTTTTTTTTCAGCGTTGAGTAAAAATTTGAAGACAACTCTGACTAATGATTATTTCCATAAGATGATGTGGAACTCATTTTCTTTGCTGCTGAATTTTTCTTAAGGCTTATGAATAATGTTGACTGAAAGCACAAGCAAACGAAGAGTCGAGTAAACTTTAAGACACTTTCAAGAGTTCCCAAACATTGAGCAAAAGATGACACTAGGAACTTTTGCAATAACCTAAATTAATTTAAATTAATTTTATAACGTTTTGAAGCTAAAAAACAAATAATTTAACAAATCTGATCTTGAATGTACATTGAATTAACTTCAAACAATTTTTGATTTTAAAATATCATTTAATACAACTAATTAAGAAAAATAAAAATAGGCAGAATAAATGGAATACAACACATTTACAGTGAAAGAGAGAGAAGGGGAAAAAGGAAAAGAAAGACGAGCTTGAAGATATAATATTACTGGAGTGAAGCATGCTTGAAACGTTTTTATACCAGTTGAAGAAGAGTGAAAAGTCTACATAGAGAAAGAGGAGCAGGAGAGCCACTACCAGAAAGATTACAAGAAAAGGGGGCCCTAACCAAGCTGAAAAGTAGATTCTTAAGACCAGTTTATAAAAAAATGGTGCTGGAAATTGAAAGCTGAAAGCCACAGAGAAGTTTGTTAGAGGGAAATAAAAAGAAGAGTAAGCAGCCATAGCTGGTGTTAGTGCCAGATTTGAATTGAAACAGAAGACTAGTTGGTAAAACAGCTTACATTAAAGTGGTGATCATCGCCATCTGTCAGCCGTCGTTGATCCTCAAATCGTTTTACCTAGATAGAAAAATCAACTTGGTATGAAAAAAAAAGTAGTAATTAGCATATACTCCTAACAGGCTATAATACACGCACTGACTTTTCCAAACCAAGATATTCAACTCCTCTGCACAGGTACATAGGAGACTAGAAAAGATGACAGATGGAAGAAATCAGAAAACATATATACCAGTTTCTAAGAAAAAAAGGCTCTGAAGAATTTCGTAGAGGTGTGGGTGGCCAAATGGTAAACAGCATGGAAAATGGAATCAGCAAACTGAGTTCAAACTCTGGCAGCTGGCATTTACTCTGCATTATTGCCTTTTGGAAAATGCATGGATTCATCTCTTCTCCTCCAATCCTGCCAAGGTATGGGGAATAGCAAGGCAGACTGGGCTCTCTTGACTTGATTGGTGACCAGTCTAGGAGATGGACAACACTGATTCCTTGATAGGAAAATCTAACACCTCATCCGGTATTATAAGAGGCAGACACCTGACAGAATAAAGAATGTGTTCCTGAAAATGCACAGTTAACAGGACTCTAGGGAAGCTTTGATGGGCCTAGCAAGCTAGGAGTGGATTATGATAAATATAAGAAATAAAGGAGAATACAATTGGACTGACAAAATGACATAAAATCGCTGTCAACACCTTCCCACTACACATCAGGTTCGAGTGTTAGATTTGGAAAAAAAAAAAAGATGTATACATCTGTTTCTACAGAAAAAAAAAATGGAAAAATTTCAATGAAGTAATTGTAAATAAATGCTGTATAAGAGGATAGAACTAGAAAACAGTGAGAGACTAGGTAGATATGAAATCTACCAAATAACCATAAGATGTAAATAAACAACAAACTGTTCAGACAGTACAACCATCACAAGACTCATTTAGGAAATCACTTTTCTTCAAGAATGATAAATCTGATTTTCAAGAATTGGAGAACGTAAAATTGATGAGAAAGAGAGAGAAATGAAATAAAGAAATCTTTGGTGAAAGATTAAAGCATCCAGTAAATAGGTTGTGGTTAGTTTTATAAGTTTATAAAGAACTGAATCAAGAAAAGAAGTTCATTGTTTCACCCATTTCTCTGAAGTTTATTTGAAGTGAAAAAATGGTAAATTTGTATCAAGGAATTGAATGGAGCAAGGTTCATCTATCTGAAAGTTAATAGTCCGTAAATATGCTGAAATAACATTAACTTCATTACAAAAGTATGCGTCTTGCAATTTATGTTCGAGAAGATGCTGACTCTTCCAGTAATGCATGTGTTGGCCAAATAGATCATTGTGTTTCTCAGAAGATGGCATTAAAAATTTTTTGTAATAAAAAGATCACTTTTGACTTTATCACGACAGTTGTCATATCAGCATGTATCTAAAACAAATGTCAAAATTGGCTCATTTTTGCTGAAGATTATAACAGTGAATGGCCCTTCTTGTAATTATTGCATCTTCAGGCTAGAAACATTTTCAAAATAGCTTTTCAGTTGAAAAATTGATTCAAGCTAACATTTTTGTATTTGATATAATCTTTACAGAAATAGTGCTAAATTTCAATTTGATTACACTTGTGGCTACCACATTTCCTAGCAACGAGCCAGCTCTAAATTTGATTGGAAAAATTATGAAATAATAGAATAAATAAGATGAAAGTTTCAGCACTTCCACCTACCTTACCAAAATGTTTTGTGGGTGGCTTGGTGGCATTCATAGTTCACATATTTTTCTTTCTTTCTTATGGAGATATGATAATCTCATAGCTAGCCTACTGGTAAGTAACAACAGTTGAGCTGTACCTACACTACAACACAGGAATGCATTTTGTGATGGCACTTATTTTTTTAAAATTATCTATGATTCTTTTGTTTATCTATTATTTTATACTGAGTATGATTTATACACCCCATACAGAGGTCATACACAGGAGTTCAAATAACTATCTTGCATAGATGACCTTCCTCCAGGCTTAGGCCTTTGAAGGAGGCTCTTTTTGGCAAGTAAGATTCATGGTAAACTTTTTTGACATATTTTGGGAAAAGAAATAACATCTCTGATGTTGAGAAATAGCATGATGGGTAAAGCAATCCAAGGACTAATGCCACTTCATGACATGGGACATAAACACATGTACATATATATGAATTCATATATATATATATATATATATATATATATATATATATATATATATATATACATATATATATACATATATATACATATATATATATCTCAATTTACATATATACATGCATTTAAACATTCTCTTGTAGATGCTTATATCCACACACCGTAGTACAATATCAGTACTCTTCACCCATTGTATCCAAGAAGTGATTGAGCAAAATCAATGCCTATAAATAAAAAAAAAAAATATCACTACGTACATTATAGTCTTTGGTTATAAAAACTATTGACGGGATTTCTTCAATACTTATATCTGAATTTTCTCATCTAAGAAACAACCTCCTGAACTAGGACCAGATTAGCCCTTTCGAGACTCCTGGAACATATATATCCTGAGATCTCCTAACATTCCACATTTTATATCAATTTTGCACATAAACTTGTAATTACATTTTAATATAAATAATTTCAGTCATAAAATCAACAATGTTGAAATTTATTATTACCTAATTTACAGTGGTTTATTCATCCAAACTCCTTTGCAAGTTTACAGCGGCAACTAGCTAGCATTTACATGGCAACAAGGGTAGAGAAATTCAGTTAATTGTAATGAAAATAGGACAGTTATGATTAATTTACAGCTAGTATTAATATTGTTAAACATAAACTTGATTGAGGATGAATTGTTGGGAATGAATGTTTCATGACCTATGGCTATGAATTGTTGAGGATGAAAGTTCAATTACTTCAGAATCACAACACTAGTTATATTTCAAGTTGTCTAACTGTCAAGTTGTTAAACTGAAGTTGACCTACAAAAGTTGACAGCAAACATTAAATGTCTTGTGTTTCTACCATCACAATCTTGCCCCCTCTAATTGTTGCCCATTATGAACCATGTCTTTCTTCTCAGATAACTCAAAACAGAAGAAAAAGAAAAGGCAAATATTTGTCAGTGTAACTTACTGTATTTCAAAGACCAATGTCAATCAAGCACCAAATCCCATGTTACTACTTCAAAGGTCGCAAAACAATTTCCATCATTTATTTCTGATGTTACAATATATCTAAGGGCTCTTTTAAAAATACATCTACAAATATCTACATGCACAAACAGATTTAACTTATTGAATAGGGAAAGTGTCCCCGACCGTTTTTGCACCACGAACTGGTTTAATATTGACATATATATGATATTTTTCATAGCTACTGGTGCTGGAGGTGTTTGAATCTGTGAAGGATTTTGAATACCAAAGCCTTCATTCCATGAGTTACCTGGACTATTGAACTCATTCTTTGTGTCACTTTTGTTGCAAACATAAGGAAAAAGAGTCTAGAGGAAAACGTAGATGAGCAGAAGAGAATGGTGCCTAATAAATCAATCAACTTGACTCACTGCCAGCAAAGTAAGCCATACAGATGATACTTTTTCTGTAGAAAACAGATATCTCTGTTCTTTTTCTTTTGGATCATAAAAAAAAGCTGTGGAATGGATCAGCCAGATGACAAAGCAAGCCTTCCTTACTTGGAAAATTGACACACTAATTCAACTTTTTACTATTTGTGACATACTAAGCTTAGTAAATATTGGGTAGAGAAAGAAAAACATAAAAGAAAAGCTATGGTATGTGATTTAAAAAAGAATGTAATAGGAAGAGATGAAGAAAGAAAAAATGTGTATAAGAAGAAGAGAAGGAGAAAAAAGAGGATAAGAGAGGGGAGAAAAGAAGGAGATCAAGATGAAAAAGAAAAAGAGGAGTGGGTAATAATGAATGATATCTGAAGTAAAGATAGAAATAATTTGCTTCCATACAGGAGGCAAATTATTCCTAACTTTACTTCAGAGAAGAGAGCTAAAGTAAGAGGGTTAGAAAAAATATGTAAATATCAAGTTTAATATAATAAGTCAAGGATCCTTAATAAAAGACATAAAATAAGCAATAAGTCCCTACTCCAAATGAACTGTTATGGCTTGATGAATTCAATCCTCATATGAATTCTTGTAAAGCAATGAAAAGAAACCATTCTTTAAATTAAGGGGAGACTGTTGGAAAACAAAAAAGAAGTTTGTATTTGAACAGTGTTGAATTTGTAAACTTGTAAAATCTGCATAAACAGGAAGGAGGCTTCCATACCATTTCCAATGGCCAAAGACACTGATTCAAAAAAAGAATATTATTGCAGTTATTGAAATAAAGATCCAGTGGTCATATGGCCAGATATTAGAATGAAAGAGGAGAATGAAGAGGAGGAGACAGGCAAGAAATGTGAAGTTAAGAGAAAAGATATAGATGGAAAGAGGAGGTGGGGGAGACAAGATAGAAAAAGAAAGAGAGAAAGAAAGAAAAAAATGAGGAAGAGCAAGTACTAAACTGAAACAAAACTGAGGTTGGAACTGAAAGACAAAGAAATGAAGAAGTAAAAAATGAAAAAAATGGAAAGGAAAATGAAAAAGAGAAAAAAAAAAAGAAGAAGAATGAGAGAGTGAGAAGAAATCAGAACCGGAATAACGAACCCTCTACCACAACTTAATTAAAAAGTACCTAAAAACATGAGAAAAAAGTTTTTCTTTTGTTGTTTCCTGAGTTTTAATCAACCAAATTCCACATGGTTAACATCCATCAACGACAGACCAACAAGGAAGCCCCAAACAATGGCAATAAAGCAAAAGCAAAAAATACACCAGATAACATGACCAACACCAGCCAAAAATGTTTGCTCTCAATGACATCAGATGCAATTATGAATCTCTTTCTTGATAGAGATTGAACTAAACTCATGGAGAGCTTGATGTTTGTGAAAGGTGATTTACTCATCAAAATTGGGAGGAAAAAATGAAATGAAAATTAGGAAGCTGATATATTTTCATAAAGGCTAAATATCTTCAATATCGAATGTATTTTATTCAACTCCTTTGATAACCCTAGTGGTATAGTGCTGCGGAAACAATGTTCCCTTACATTTGGGTGGGGAGGGGGACTGGAGTTAATTCACTTCAAGTACTACAAAAATTCTCTATTCAAACGATTCATTGATTGAAAGATTCAGCCAGCAAATGTCAAAATATATCCTATAAGGTTTTTAGCACTACACTACTGTATAACCTTCTATAAGGATAACTCACTACTCAACCACCCTTAAGTTTAATAATAAAAGACCAACAAAAACCAAGAAAGAAAAAAAAAAGAAAATTAACCTAACCATGAATACTTATCGCATACTTTGTGTATATGAAATTGAGACTATGTTGTGATGAAGAAAAAAAAAAACACATTAAAAGGCAGAAACTAGTAAGGACAATAAAAAGGTTGTCGATTCTCCTGAAGTCTATTGTAATCAGAATCCAGGCATTTCTTCCAAATGATTATGTGCTTCCCAACTTCTAACAACTGAAATCAAAGTTTGAGCAAATCTGTCAACAAGTAGGCTCCAACTAGACCTGGCTGAACTACATGGAAACACATCACTACCCTATTCAACAGATCAGCACTTTACCATAAAAGCCATCTACCAACCTCATTTGACAGGCAGCCAAAATTGACTTCCCATGTACATGGGATGGCTATCCTAACATGCATACACACACTCATCTGCTTGTGCATAAAACGAATATGCAGTATCGAATGCAAGTACAAAGTACACTCACTTCCCTGTCACAAACTATTACATACAACCACAAATGACTCACCACCACAAGACCTTTTATTAAAAGACTCTAACACTTTCTATACATGCTTATATATACAGGCTATATCATTCATTCTTTCTTTCTTCACTTTTATGAATGAGTCGCAACATCAATAACTCTGATCAATTAAAAACATTTCATAGTAACAACGCAAGCAAAATTAGCAAATTCATTCATTCAACTTCTGTATCTGTAGAAAATGAACATCTACCTTGTTATTTCTCATGTTATACATGCCTTTCACTTAAATTTATACATTGTTGTATTTGTCCTTTTTCCTCTCTTCACCTTTCTGACATTCCAGTGATGCGGTCCCAATTGTCTTACCTACATGGCCACACTTTGCCTGCTGATTACTGCTATCATGGCTAGTTACGCTTAGGAAACAGTAAATTGTTCAACAGATAAAAATGGCCAACTTTGCAGTAGCAACATAGGCCAATCATTACATAAGAATGGAGTCATACCAAATCAATCAGACCATAACATAACTTAAACTACAATATGTCCTCTACAAAATAAAAAAGAGCTAGAAGTTATCTCTCTAAATTTCTGTAGTTTGAAATATTCTTTCATCTTCATTTCATCTAATGATACAGCAAAGTAAATTCAATTGTAATTTAATCAATCTATTCTATGCACCTTATAATCATGCTAATCCTACTTCTGTGTCTTAATAAACATGCAATTTAAGGCTAAGGTGCTTAGATGTTAGCTTTACACCAGATACAGTTTGGCTTGGAGGATTGGTGTAAAATAGTCTTCTCACAACCTATTCTCTGCATTTGGCTTTATGCTGAACTAAGTTTCAAACATCTAATCAAAAACAAAATTATTTGTTGTTTTCTTTTTGAGAAAATAGACTTTATATATGAGCATATGTGTGTGTGTATAAGTATGTTTGCATATCATGCACAAGTACAATATTTAGTGCTAGTAAGACCAAGTTTCAACAAATCTGAAAGTCAGACAATAGATGTGCGAGATCTCTTGCACTTTCAGATATAATGAGAAGAAATGAGAAGAAATGAGAAGAAATGAGAGGTGATGGGAGTTTTTTTCTGTAATTCAGCCTGTCAGTCAATGATGGAAATTGGCGCTAGAATTGATCATGCATCTAAAACCTGTTTCAGTACCAAATGTGTTTTACTGGTTGTAAAAGATTAAGTTGAGCCCCCAAATCTCAAGAGATGGGAATCTTTAGTAAATAATGGTGGAAACTTGGTGCAGTGAAATTGTCAAGAACAAAAGAAATGATGGGATGATAAGGGCTGTTTTGCCCCAAAGCAAAGTGACACCTGTTGCCTATCTATTTAAATATGTATATCAGTGATTGATTCATAGTCAAATCACACTCTCCCATTCTGTTCAGGTTTCATATTCGTGTGCACTTTTTACCTCCTCTCTTTAAATTCCATGTCATTGAATGCTTCTGACCAATTGCAGAACAAATAAGATCCTTCCCAAAAAGAAAACAAATGAAAAAACAAGAAACTTATGAAGTTGTATCATCACTCGATTTATCTCATAGATTTAAAAATGAAATAAAAGATAAATGCATTTTTTTCACTCTGATTTCTGATCACCAATCTGAAAGGAAAAATAAACCTGGCTGCTACAGGGTCAAACCCCAATCCTACTTCTTTTTCGACAAGGATGATTACTGCAACCTTCATATTGTATATTTGATAAATAGATTTGTAGATAAATAAGACTTGTTAGTTGAGTGCAAATGGTAAGCGAGCTGCCAAACAGTCACTTGGTTGTGATTTCAAATAAGGGGAGGTAGAGAAATGTTAATTTCATACATAGGTTTGGTTTTAATTTGATATGAAACACTAACAGTGAAGATTTCATTTAGGGAGGATTGTTCTTGCTGTAATGGGTAGGGGACAAAATCAACTCCAACTGGGACTGGAATTTGAAAGAAAATTATTTTAACCGAATGAATTTCTGAAATAATAAATATACTTGACGGTGTGGCTTGACCTCAGAAGTTCATGGAAGTATATGTCAATGAACACATCAGTGTTAAACAGTCCAATGTAATCAGGTAATGTGAATTTAAGTATGTATGATCGAGCACTATTGAAAATGAGTGCACACAGAAAGGGTTATTTGGCCAATTGGTTGGGAAGATTCAGCATTTGTTCAGTCAGGCAGAGCCAGGTTTTTATCAATGTCAGCAAAAACGTGGGAGTCAGATTTTATATTGGTCCTGCCAGGCATACAGTGATCAAGTAATTAAACTGAAGAAACTTCATCCTTTGTTCAACCAGTCATTATTTCTCAAACTCAAATTCCAAGTAAAGCAAGAAAATAACAACCAAAGACTGAAGATGTCCGAGTTGCATTTTGATAGTCCTATCACCAAGATGAAGATCACCAACCTATGAAATAGAATGAAGATGAAACATTTCATTGATTTGGTATTCTGATAAGAGAGAAGTAGTTTATGAATAGATGTCTTTCAAAAACATGTTTATAACATCGATATTGTGACTGATTGTTTCATCGCCTCATTTATTACAGAAGGATTTTATTTTGTCAATATTTAATAACTAAAAACTTGATTTTTTATGATTAACAAGTTTTTCCATCAGAGTTTGGGATGAAACCTCATATTTTGTAACACTCAGTTTAATGCCTCACTACTGGACTACACAAGTGGTTTTATAAATTAGGTTCAAGAAGTTTAGGAATGTTTTTTTGCCAAAAAGTCAGGTGGGAAATTATGTTCTAAATTGCCAGAAACTATTAAATGATGTTGGCATAATGGAATGCAGGAAGCAATATTCTCCCTTTCACTGAAATATTCAGTTGAGCTGAGAATGAATTTGGAAGAAAAGTGAAATCTGCAAATGGTGAGAAAGATAAGGTGAGATTGTGTTTGCTAGTTCCACTGAGGGTAGGAGGTCCAGCAGACTGACAGAAAAACAAGAGCCTATAGCACACAAAGGTATTGATTATCTGATCAATAAATTATAGCGTAGCTATCAGTTCATTGACTGCTTTCTAAAAATATTTGGTCATAATGATAACAGCCGCAACATGGCTACTGATGAGATGACAAGAAAATGGACAGTGAAAAAAGTTGGATAAGAAGAAAGAAAAAAGAAGCATAAGACTGAAATGAAAGAGAAATTGAAAAGACCACTTCTTCTTTCATGAAAGAGACCTCAAAAAGAAACCAAGAACAAGAAGAAAAGCAAAATAATGTGATTATATTTATATATATATATATATATATATATATATATACATATATATATATACATACATACATATATATATATATATATATATGTATACATACATATATATATATGTATACATACATATATATATATATATACATACATATATATATATATATATACATACATATATATATATATATACATACATATATATATATATATACATACATATATATATATATATACATACATATATATATATGTATACATACATATATATATGTATACATACATATATATATATATATATATACATACATATATATATATATATGTATACATACATATATATATATGTATACATACATATATATATATATATATATATACATACATATATATATATATATATATACATACATATATATATATATATGTATACATACATATATATATATATGAATGTATATATATATATGCATATATATATATATATATATATATATATATATATATATGTGCATATGTATATATATATATATGAGTGTGTGTGTGTGTGTGTTCGAATATATGTTTTTTTTTTTAAATCAGACAAACTCTGTCTATTTAATTCTTCGTTGATTTTTCTAACCTTTTATTTTTGTCATCAAAGTTTTTCAAAAATGTTCCAAATTGATGTTTCTAGATCTTTGGACCATCATCAAGAAAATGCTTGCTAACGACCGATGATGGCTGAAAGAACTGAAACCACCAACTTTAGAAATCATTAGAAACAAAGAAATGAATAGAAAAAGTCACACAGCCCATTAAATAGATAGATGATGATTTATCAAAGAAAAAACATTTCCCAACTTCAAAGATATTAAAAGAATGAATAAATGATTAAGTCTAAGTAATTTCATCCGGGGTTTTAATTGAAAGAAGTGGAAATGTCCATCATTTCAAATGATTGGTAGGGAACTTTTTTATCAGCAAAATTAATACCTTTAGATGGCAGAGTGGAGGACAGAGAAACAGAAAAAAACTGGTGCTATCCATTATCTGAAAACTAGCATATACTCATAAAAATTACCGGGTTATTTATGTATAGATCCATACTAAGCTGCATAAGGTTATTTCATTAGGCGAAATAATAATTCAAGTATCCTAGTTCAAAGTTTCCCTTCAAGTCTCAACCCAACTCAAGCTCTTTCAAAGGAAGATCATGCATGAAGTGTTGAGACAAAATGTAAAATAATGTTAAAAATCACTACTGATATTGTGCGGTATGAAAGAAATGACTGGAAGAAACTTACTTTATCAAAAATATAATTTATTTCATTACAAAATAAACTCACACACTCACTCTATTTCTTTTATCTTGGTTTAAAATGTTAAGTGTTTCTAAGACGTATTTTTCATTGTTAGCAGGTTATCTCATTTTAAAACCCTCCAATAGTTTTTTTTTTTTTCAGCTCTTTCAAATCTATTTTGCATGGACCAATCGATCATAACTTTTAGATATAACAGGAATCTGACACTAAAGACAACCAACCAAATAAACATACTAATTTGCATATATGGCTTTTATATAGATAAATAATATTGGTAATATTAGAGAAGGAATAATACAACACTTGTAATGATGATAGAAAGAATACCTTGTTGCTGATGATAACAATAAACAGGATGAGGAGAATAGAAAAGGAGAGTACATAATCATGAAGAAGCACAAAAATGCAGGAAAAATAATAAAAGAAGAAGAATATCAAGCAGGAAAAAGAAGAACATGGATGATCAATAGTTATAATAAGAAAAATAAGATTAAGGAAGAGGGAATAAGAAGGAAAACAAAAATTGCTGATGAAGATGATACGAAGAAGTGGAAGGATGAGATGAAGAATGGAGTGAAGGAAAAAAAGTAAAATGCATCTTTCATCATTATAGCAACAATAAACTGAAGATAAAAAAACAACAATCCTATTTATTTTCTGTTTGCAAAGACCACAGAATTGAATGAACAATGGAAAGTCAAATGAAAAAAAAAAAGAAAAAGGAGTTATATTGTCAATGACAATAAGAATTGTGACTAAAAGACCCTGAACACAAATGAAAGTGAAAGTAACATGTCATGCAAGCTGTTCTAATATTAATCCTGGTGATGGAATGAAGTTGAATGAGGAAGAAAAAGGAGAGAAATCAATTTTTTCAAAGATAACCAGATAAGATAAGCATTGTTGATATAAGAATATTACTTGCATTAGCCATAAATCTCAAACTCATAAAACTTGTAAACATCATAGGAATATCATTTCCGATATAGATATTTGTACATCCAATATTTTTGAGAGAAAGGGAGAGAGAGGCATGTTTTTTTGTCAAAAGAGGTGTGGGGAGAGCGACAAATATCAGTAAGCACCTTGTGCCCCACTGAAAACTGGTTGCCGATAAGAATAGTGGAAATGTCTATCAACCAGGATTCGAAGGTGAGACCAGACCAAAATTTCTCAAAATTTTTTTTTTCCTCAAATACTTAGCTACAAATTTTTTCTTGAATCTAAAACTCATTTGGGATGGTCTATAAAATAGAAGGGTGTGTTTTTGATCAACAGTAGCTACTATTAGCAAAGTGTGTAGTGTGTATGCATTTTTGGTCAACACTTTCAAACACAGAAGCAAAAAAAAGATGATGAGCAGGGAAAACAATGTTGAAGGAGTTAACTCATGAAATAAATATTTACATCTTCTGGATGATTTCAAAAACTCTTTCAGCATGTTGGACTGAAGAAATTTTCAAATGATAATACCACTGTAGTTGAATATTTGGTAGAGGATTCCAAGTTTTAGGTTAGATTTCAGATTTTTTCGCTAAGACGTACAACTGACAGCTACCATTTGTTAATTAACCACTTTGCCAACCGGTCTCATTATTTCCTCTTTCTTTTTCTCTCTCTCCAACAAGTTTGCTTTCTTTCATTCTTCCATATACCTTTTCCTTCTTTGTACAATCACTATTTTTCCTACCTTTTCTTCCATTTCTCTTTTGTTCTTTATTTCTGTTTCTATTCATCATTTTCTTTGTTTTTCTTTTTCTATACCTTTCTTTCGCCCTTTCCTTTACTATTCAAGTCTTTTCTTACTTATCCCAAACTAATCACTTCTTACTTTCTCAACATGTTTCTTTCCCTTTTTCTCAAATGTTCATTTTCATTCATGAGAACCTGAAAACAATTTTTTAATCCATGGCCATTGGATAAAATCCACCATATTATGCTGGAAAAAAAAGAATATGTTTGAGCAAACTAACCCAAATAACTAATGGCATTCTTTCCACTAGATCTCAAGATTTAAAAGCAAAATAATAAGAATGATAATAGAAAGAGAAGAAATATGGCAGGTATGAAGTCTAAGATCAAAGTAGAAGAAAGTAAATTGGCATAGTGACAAACCAATAAACTTGAATTGATAGACCCTAAATAAAAATGTAACAATTCTAATATATCCAGCTGTTCGAAGGCAGCTCTACACAAGTTCTTGGGGGCAATATATTTTTTTTTCTGGATGTGTGTGATTCTCTGTTCATCCAAACTGCATGACCTCTGACTTCTACTGCTCTCCACTTAGATACGAACAAATCTTCACAAATCATTCAATTGATTTATGAGATTTCAAAACTCTTGGAAAAATAAAAAAAACATGAAAGGTAAAGAGATCAATCAACTTGGACAAGAGAATAAAAATCAAAGAAGAAACCTGGACCACCTTCCTTTTCTAAAACATAAGCATATTCCTAGGATACCTGCCAGAAAGTTATTTGGAGATTAGTTTCATAGATCATTTACCAATGTAGGGATTTAAATTCTCACTAGGTGCATTGAGTTGACACTTATATTGAGTTAGCAAGAAGATTTGTTTGGTTTATTGAGCAAAAATAAAACACAAATATTTCATTTTTAGCATTAACTTTATTGAACAATATATTCATCATTTTTTCTCACTATCTCCTCTCATAATATATATATATTCATCCACCCAGAATTATTGACTTTTTCCAGGAAAAGACTGCTCTAGGTGCCTTTTGCAGTCTTCATTAAAACAATTCTGTAAAGACCAGAATAAATAGTAACCTGAAAGTGCAAAAATTCCCAGCCAAGATGTAACAATATTTGCCTGGACATTAAAGGAACATGCCATCAATTGGTCTTACTTCTTTGAATCAATCATTTAGTTTCCCAGAAAGAGCTCTTCGTAGAAGACCCCCTCCCCTATATACATTGCATCAGTTCAGCTGAATGACAGCCACTCCTGTTTTCCAGATTGTTGTACAGTAGCCTCTTTCCATCAACCATTACAATTTGTTTAGTTTTTTCAGTTAAAGCAGAAGTACAAATCCTATTTTGCTTTTTTTCTTTTCTCACAAAAAAAAATAGCATTGGGGCATCACCCATGACTATGAGAGGACACCCAAATTTAAGACAGTGAAAAGTGTTGGAAGGTAAGACATATAATAGAGTTGGCACACATGCTAGGCTTTAACAATCTCCTCAGTTGACTGAGTGTAGAGCTGAATGCCATATGAAAGCCCTTAATCTGAAAGGAACACTACTCATGTGCAAGGTCCAAGAACCACTTCCAAAAATCTGAACTATAATACACCTGTATATGCAAGTGTTTGTACATCCAGAGTATAGGTATACATACTATATTTATAACACATCATTATATACATGCATAATATATATACACAATTAAAAAACTGGTGAACATAGATACATGCAGTTATTTATACTTACAGATCAACTAACTTACACCAAAAACATATGTATGAAATGAAACAAAACTAGAATTATCTACCATTCCACCCCCCTACCCACAAGATTTCTCTCCTCTCTCTACCATTCCCTGGAAAAAGAGGAAAGAATCATTTGCCCTTCCTTCCATTCCAAAGATGTATGATGGTATACCAAATATTTTTTATGGAAGTGCAAAAATTTATGAAATGTAAAATGGTTAACAACACAAATTAGACAGCAGAATGGGGACATTCCGTCCCTATTTGACAATCACTTGAAGAAGGTAGTAGGGTACAACAACTGAAATATTGTGTTCAGAAGATGAACTAAGATGAGCACAACAGTCTGAAAACACTTATACATAACGGCAATCCCTCATCTAAAAAATTCAGACAGAAAATGAAAGTTATTTTCTTCTGTCTTCAATATTAGAATCAGAAAACAAAAATACACCAAAAATGTATGTTGATACGTCACAATACATTCAAAACGAATTATTTTGAAAGAAGTTAGTTAAAGCTATTTTGATTAACATGACTAAGAAAATAGCTGAAAAAAAAACAAAAAATGTATTATAAGACTTTGAACTGTGCAGAAAGTTTTGGAACAAATCAACTGCACTAATCAAGGAATACCTACAAAAACATATATATATATATATATATATATATATATATATATATATATACATATAAAATTTTATAAGCAAAAATCACTATGAATTTTAGTAGGGTTTTGATTGTTCATAAAAAAATACTTTGATTATTGGAAAAAAATGTTCTCAAAAGCTAAATGACAAAGTATTATCAAATAGTATTACACGTTACTAAAAGAATAAAAGAAACTTCTTCAGAGACAACAACATACAAAATGCTGCAGTGACCACCCCATATAAAGTTCTGATATTTGACTTTAGAATGCTATGTAGAACCCTGTACTCATATTTCTGACTAAAGATACCTTATACACACTGACATTGACTGCAGCACATTTTCCCTTGACATCATTTACAAACGAATAAGATGTTTTTCCAAGTATGGCTTTACCCTCAGAAAAAAAAGTAATTTTTTATGTTTCCAATCCAAAAAAAGGTCAAATTAGAATAAAACAGTTTTTTCAAAGTTTGAAAAGTTACTTACCACAGGTATAAGAAAACCCCCCAAATATATTCTATTTTCAATCAAAGGTAGTTTTTTTTATAAACGAATACATTACCTTCAAAGTAACTTACCCTTCAAAACAAAAAAGTATTTTTTTCTTTCAATTCAATTGTATAAAAGAAGTCAAATATCAGATATTAACAATAAGAAAGCTATAGGAAATGTCAAAACGGTTTTATAAAATCAATGATTAGGTGTAGGAGATCTCATATGGAATATTATTTACAGGAAATTACATGGCATGAAAGACACAAACATAACAGTTTTTTTCAAATTTCTCCACTGTATCATTTGGATTGAATAAACATTTCTCTCTTTTCATTATTTTGTGTAAAAAAGAATAGTTATCAATGTTTTGATCTAATTGAAACTATGTATTTATTTTCATAAAGACAGAGCTAGCGAACCTATAATGAGTAGGTTTTAGGTGACATTCGATGGAATTTGAGGAAAAAAATTTGTTAGATTTCATTTTATTATCCTAGTTTTAAAAGTATAATTTGAAATTTCAAGTCATGTTTAAAAATTGGTTTTATAAATATATTAGAAAAATAGACCTCTAAAAGCATACCAAAAAATGAAATAAATGTAAGTGACACTCCGACTCAATGACAGGATTATCAAAAACAATAGAAATTTCAACACATCTTGGTCTCCCGTCCCTAGGTTAAAATTTGATAGAATCTAATATTCTATAGAAAATAAAAAGAATAAAAAAAATTCTTTGCACTTTCAATAAAGACCTCTACCTCCTTAAATATATCAGTTTTGAGAAAAACTTAATTTTAAAGGTCATATAACAGTTGGATTGTAAGCACAAAAAATACATGTTAATTTCAAAAGGGGTTAACTTTTAAAAATTTTGTATTAGTTTTTAAAAAAACTTCCTTCGATAGAAAATAGAACATTGTTTTTGTTTTTCTGGTGGTAATTAACTTTTAAAACTTGAAAAGAAAAAACGTTTTTTCATTTTTCAACTTTTTGGGGATTGAATTCGAAAAAAATTACTTGTTTTTCTGATGGTGTGTAACCTCTGAAAACATGTGATTTGTTTACCTTTGCAAAACGGCTGACATTTGAATGAAGTCATGTGGAGTCAAGGCAAAATGAGTGCTTTTACAAAGCGGTCAATCTTCAGGTATGAAAGGTATATTTCATCCCATATTTCAACTGATTATTCATAGCATTTGCTCACTTCATCTTGAGCCTAGTTGATGTGTCCTGCAAATGTACACCCACTCAAGTAAAGAAAAGAGTTCTTCAAATAGGATTAAATTTAATCCTGTAAAGACAACAACATATCATTTAACTATGACAGTACCGGCCATTTTCCACTAGTGCTTGGTAGGTAAGGTAGTTTTGGGAGAGAGTGGCTACCTTGAGTGCACCCATACACTTCTCTGTCAAATATTGAGGCATACAAGTGATGAGATATTTAGCTTTTCTAAAACCAATCTAGTAGATCTGTAACTTTTCAGGAACCAAAGAAATAGATATGTAGCTCTTCTGAAAACAAACCAATATTTATAATGCTTTTCTGAAAACAAACTAATGGATATGCAGCTTTTTTGAAAAAAACAGGTACGTAACTTTTCTGGAAACAATCTGATATATAGCTTTCTTGAAAACAAACTAATAAATATATTGCTTTTCTGTAAACAAACTAATAGATATGTAACACTTCTGAAAACAAAATGAACCTAAAAGGCAGAAAATAGATTATAAACATCATCCTTCTTGGATTCCATCTACAGGGCTAATATAGAATCACAACCAAGTAATTTGTTGATTAAGATCTTAAAGAAAAGAAGACCTTGGCAAGTGCTGACCTGAGAAATCCTGCTGACATGTATTAATATGCAAGTATTCCTTCAAATTGTATCACACATGCCAATATAATATTCTATTCCTGTCTTGTTTCAAGTCAACTGTTTCAGTCCCAAGACAGTGGGAGTCCCTATTCAATGCTATGTCTTTTTTTCCCTTCCTAGCCTTACATAAGTGTTTTTTTTTTCATTCATTGATTTATTCTCGCCAATGTCCCCATTATAGTTTTTTTTCTATCAGAAATATTTCTATCACTCTGCTAACTGTTTCTGGAATCATGAATTATTATAAATACACAGTGCTATCTCACAGATATTTCTATTTAAATGCTGGCTGTTCCTAGGATGATAAATGATGATAAATGCATAGAACTATCTGGGATCATGTACGATATGGAGTAGCTGCATTTTTCCACTGGGTCCAACAGTCAGTGTCCAAGCCTAGATAAAGGCAAATATGCTTATTTTCAAGGCAGAAGAGCCTTCCCCACTTGGAGGACTGGAGCAACATAATCTTTCCCACAACTCATCCCTCTCCAATGCTGTATTGATTTTGAGTTTGTCAACAATTGCCAAGTACAGCAGTACAGAAAATGGAATTGATGAGTCAAAAACTAAGTGACAACTTGAGGAGCTTATTGCCTCTTATCCAATATCTCTATTCCTAAGCTTCAAAATCTAGCTGAGAAGACAGAGAAATATGGACGCCCCGCACGGTGGCTAATGTTGGGAATCATGGTATGTGGAGTAGCCTGACATGATTGTCATATAATGTTTTGTTTTGCAGCAAACGATTATAGAGGCAGCACACACCTCTTCCCCTCTAATCTATACTCTGGTCTCCTGTACTTCCTGCCACCACAACCTCTGATGACTCAGCCTGACATTCCATCTTCACTATTTTGAGGGACTGGGAACACTCAAAATATTTTTGTACATAAATTAATGGTAATTGCTTCTTTGCTTCTTTGACTTATGAAAGGCTTTTATAGGAGTGTTCTACTTTCAGATAGCAGGAGAGCCAATCAATACTTGGATTTTTTGATGAGGATAAACTAGTAATAGATAATCACCATTATGGTCACAGTTGTGAATGCTGTAATGAGTTATAATGACAAAATTGATAATAGCACAACCACAATGTATTATTAAACCAATATACACATCAGATAACAGGATACAAAAAGCAAAAGGATTCATTTCAAAAGCCAATTTGACCACATACTAAAGAATTAAAAGATGGATAAAAGAAAAGGTTTGTTGGAATTCTAATTCTGCATGAATTATATTGTGAGTTAGATTCAACTGGTTAATATCAAGAAAAGTTAATGATGAATAATTATCACAATAAAATTATGATAAATGACTGTACCCAGCAGTAGTAAATCACTTTTATGACACTTTCCAACTGTTTATGTGCAATTATACTGATATTGATAGCTTCCATAGATAATGGAAACAAATAAAATGAATTTTGATAACTGCAATGTCATAATTACTAATTGGAAGATATTCATAATTGTGTGGGCTGAAATGTAGCCTTATAGGTGTTCAATGGGCACTTTTTATTAGAAGCATGAAGTAAGGTTTTTACAAATAAGTACTTAAAAAATTATATATTGCCAATTGCCGAGCATATATTTTGGAGACCATATCTGTAGATGACTGAATATCTTATAATTTACCAAAATCCATCTGTTTGTATGTACTTGCCTACAACAAAAACTACTTGATATGAATCCATGAAATTTACAGGGGTACGGATATGATCACCTGGATGTGTTTTTAGCAAATCAATTCTTGAAAACCACCACTCAAAATGTTTTTCAAGGGTTTCAATCCGGTGGGTGGGGGGTGTCTATTTACATGATTATTCATAAATGATCTTTTAATCTTTTATGACAAAATAAAAGAAGATTCTTTAGTCTTTTTTCACAAATCAATTCTTGGGAATCAAAATGTGACGTGGATTGCGTTCATGATTCAGAAAAGAGCAAAAAAAATAGTGACGTTTTGATTAGTGCGAGTTTCAATGTAGAAAAGTTAACACACACTTTTTGAAAATACAAAAATTGAGGATCAGAGGTCAATCACAGGGAGGGAACTTTTATTTTTTACTTTTAGGGGTCAAAATCTAAAGGGAAATTTTTTTCTGGGGTGAAAATAATCAAGGGGAAATTTTTTTCCACTTTTCAGAGTCTAAATCAAAGGGTGATTTTAAGAATTATTTTTAGGGTTTGAAATCCAAGGGGAACATTCTTTTCAACTTTTTAGAATCAAAATTAAGAAGTGATTTTTTTTCCACTTTTAAAGATTGAAATGCAAGTGAATTTTTTAATCACTTTTAGCGGGCAAAATCCAAGGGAACCTTTTTTTATTTTAAGGTCTTAAAATGGCGGGGGGGGGGGGTCACTTTTAGGTGGCAAAATAGTGGCAGGAAATATTTATCACTTTTATGGAGCAAAATCGAGGGTAAGATTTTTTTCCACTTTCAAGGGTTGAAATAAAAGGGGACGTTTTTTTACTTACATGGGTCAAAATAATGATTCCCGGAAGATTTTTTTCATTTTGGGCCACAAAATTCGAGGGGTTTTTCATTCATCACTCTTAGGGGTCAAACTTTTACTTTTATGGGTCAAAATTGGAGGGAAGATTTTTTTTAAAAACTTTCAAAGGACAAAATTTGGAGCTGAGATTTTGATTCCCACCGCTTTTAGAGATAAAAATTCAAGGGAATTTGTTTCCACTTTTTAGAGTCAGAATCTAAAGGATTTTTTTTTTTTTTACTTTTATGGGTCAAAATTGAGACAGGGGGAATTTATTTTCCCTCTTAGGAGTCAAAATCAAGGGGAAGATTTTGTTTCCATTTTTAGAGGTAAAAATGAAGAAGATTCTTTTTCAATTTTGGGAGACAAAATCGACAGGGAACTTTCATTTTCTCTCTTCTAGCAGTCAAAATCAAAATGGAACTTTTTTTCTCTTTTAAGGGTCATAACGAAGGGGAATTTTTTTCATAATCTGAATAATTGAAAACATGTATTTTCATTTCTAAAAGTTAAAATCAAGAGGAAATCTTTTCACTTTAAGAGGTCAAAGTTGAAAGGTGAAATGTTTTTTCCTTTTAAGGAACATTTACTTTCATTTTTAGGGGTCAAAATAAAGAGGGAATTTTTTTCACTTGAAATCGCAGAGGAAAGTTCTTTCCACTTTTTGAGATCAAATTGAGGGGGTTATTATTTTCCATATTCAGGATCTGATATGGAAAGTGAATTCGTTTTTTTTTTATTCGAAATGGTCAAAAATTGAGGGGAGACTTTTTTCTTCATTTGTCAAAATTGAGAGGGAACTCTTTCTCCTTTTTAACATCATTCTCTTCTTTTCAGCACCCCCCCCAACAACTGAGGGGAATGTTTTTTCTCACTTTTTTTTTGGGGGGGGGGGTGTCAAATTGAAGTCCATTCTCATGACATTTGCGACTCTGTGTATAAGCCCCCTCTTTAACATTTGTATAAACCCAGTTCACTTACTCAGGAGCCGAGAGTCTATCCATTAAGACTGGCACATCCTCGATTTCTTGCCCATACTTAGTTGTATCAGGCGATTTTGTTCCCGATGGCGGGAATTTTTCCATTTTAAGCAGATTAGTTGACATTGGAGAGTCTTGAATTTGAGGGTAGCAAGTGCAGGCGGAAGCTTTTCAGTCTTTAAATTTACCATATATTTCCACCTTGCTTTAGTGCAAATTGAACTTATCTAGAGATTCTTAACTGCTGTGCAAGTTGACTAAAAACTGTTCAAGGGCTTCTTCAACTCAGTTATCAACATCTTCATTTTCTTCAAGGACTTGGAATGTCTGAAAAGCATCGTTATTTGCAGCCATGAACACTTTCCAGCATGCCAATTTGGATTTACCAGCAAACATCTTTGTCAGGTCACACAGCCAGTGAAGGGATGAAACCCCAATATTGCAGCACTCATGTCTTGACCTAATGAGTTATATGCAGCCCAATCAGCAGCTCTCTTTGTGTTTCCCAAGCCAGTTACAAAAGATATTCAAGTAGATAGGCCTTCATGGTTATCAACAGGGTATTAGGTTTGATGAGTCTTGAGTGGAAAAGAAGCAATCAAATTTAGGATACAGGAATTTGTTTTTGCTTGAAAGATATTTTCCAATTAATCTTTTTTACATATTTCAATACCTGCTAATCAGTCCACATGATATCTCCAAAATTTCTCAATGAATTTCAGTGAAATTTTGTGAAAAGACGAGCCACAAGATATAAAAGAAGTGTTTGGATATAGGGATAGATCCAGGAATCGTTATTTGATTAGGAGATATTTTGACAGTTTTCTCTTTCATATTCGTTCTTGTCTGTCTATATGACGTCTCCAATGAATTGCGCTTAGATTTTGTGAGAAGATAAGTTTCAGTTTTGTAAGGAAAAAGTGATTAAACTTTGGGGCATAAATGAAGCCAACTAATTTGGGAGTCAACTTGGAGGTGGTAAGACTGTGATAGGCTTCTGATATCACAAAAAAATGTTGAGGGACCTCTCTTTCTTCGTAAATGCATCGGACCATGTGATAAATTGTGTGTTTTTGTGGTATTTTTACTATATTTCATGCTGGTACAGATCTGGTAGGCAAAATACATACTGGGCCATAGAAATGATTGGTGGCTTACTTTAAAAAAAAAAATTTACTGATGTTGAGGATTCATGAAAAAAACTACTTCATGCTTCAAATAAAAAGTGCCCACAGGGTTACAAATCAGACAACACTACAAGGATATTTATGGCATAAAATTAATAATCGCTTGAAATAATCAAGAATAACAAAAATGTTGCAATGACTGGAAAATTGACGAAATGAAAGTATTATCACAATAATGGAATACATAATTATAATAATAGTAACATTATTTGCATTAACTAAGGAAACAGTCTGGACAATTACATCATCATTCAAACTTATAGCAAAAATTATGATTCAATCAAAAAAGTAAAATTCATAATAACTTTTCTGGTAGCTGTAATGTAATAGGTACTGTTTCTGACAATAAAATGGTAGACGATCAAAATAATAATACATTATTGTGTATTAAAGCAGTTGTATTAAGAGTACTACCATTTCTAAAGTAGTGAAAGAGAAAATTAATTTTATTAGCACAAATGTTGATTAAAATTCATAGTAAAACTGAAATGATGCAAATCTTACTGTCAAATAAAAGGTGTCTCTTAATAGAACCGCTTTTTTCCCCCCCTCTAAATGTTTTGCTATGAAAGGAGTGAGCATTTTACTTTGGATGGAACATAATTGTATTGATGAAAGTGTCTTTTCAAATTTTCCTAATGCTCAAATTGTGCACATCATGTACACCAACATAAATGACGACTACTTTTTGAGAAGCTTGAAGGCTGACACATTGAGGAAGAAACAGATGACATATTCTGTATTTTGAGACATGCACAAGTTGAAAAGGCTGGATTTAAAAAAAAAAAGATGGATTTGGTGGGTGGCAAAGAAATCCACCCGACATCCATGCCACCGTGAATCCTGGAGCCTTAATTAGGGAGCATCTTGAAAATACCCCCTCGGACTTGTCTAGAGAACAGCATCATTCTTGATAGTATTTGACGCAGGTTATTGGCAAAGTTTCAGAGAAATTAAAAGGTGAACAACAAATTTAAAAAACCTCCTTTGTTTTGATTCTGTTAAAACTTCTTGTAGGAAATTAATTAAAAAATACTAAACATGGCCGATTAAAACACAACTGGTTTACAAGAATATTTAAAGGACTACTGTAAGTGCAACTCATCCAAGCTCCATAATTGTCCACATCAGTTTACAGTAAATATCCCCTAACCCCAATAATGATACCAGTACGTTAGTGAGATATTTGAATGGTTTTCCAAACAAATTAAATGACTATCTTACATAATGGGATGTAGGATATTGACAGTACCTTGATTTAGAGTCACTTACAAAAAAAGGTCGGTTTTGATAATAGTCACCCTTTATTATTGCAATTGATGGTAATCTGGATAATGATAGTGATGGCTATTCAGTTGAAAAAGAAAGAAAAGAAGAGCTACATCATAAAATGTCCGAGCCAGCTCGTGCTCATAAGCAAATAAGGTACTCACGACTTCTAGTGCATGTTCAGTGGTAATCTTTCCTTCCTTGACCATTACCATTAGTGCAATGCGGTCATCGTCATTCATAGTAATTTCATAGGCATTGGGGTCACCTGTAATAAAGACCATAGAAGACACAATAAACACTTCATTACACACTGATTTATTCAAACTGGTATCCACATCTTTGTTGTTATGGTCACTATGTTTCGGTCATGCAGCTGTCAAAAAGTAACATAAAATTGTAGGTTACTGGTAGAGGCAAGTATATTCCAAAATTTGTCAAAAAATTACCCTTTGGCCTTATGCATAACTGGCAAATTCTAGTGATATTCAGTATCTCGCGAAAATCACTAATGGATATTTGAATGGGAGATAATTTATTCTGCAGGTGGGTAGAGACAGACACACTTTTGAAGCATTGTATTAATATGTGACTATTCCCAACATTAGCAGTAGGATACAAAATGATTTTGTATCAAGTAAGGATATCATCACAAAAGAAAGAATATAATGCTCCCTCATACACAATGAATAAAGGGAACACATACTCTGAAAATCTTTATACGTTCCTCAGATACACTAACAATGAGGTGATCCTTGCTTATACAGATGTAAAATAATATTGATTGTATGCTGAGTGTACTTTTTGTATATTACATCCATATTTTAAAGTTAAAAAAAAACATGACAAACCAGCTAGATCTTGTTGGATCATTTTTAGATGAATTTTCAAAATACATGTTATTGAATGGTTACTACAGCTTTCTACTTTAGCAGGACAGTTCTGTGACCAATACATTGGATAAGAGCAAGATATTGTATGACTGGAGTCATGGTTTCACAATATGTATTTTCATCAATGACCTTATTCTCAGCTGTATGGGTAACTCTAGAAGTTGCTCTCAGAAAAATCGACACCGTTCAATCCAGATAACTCAATAACACGAAAATGCAAAAATATTAGTCAAACACACATACATATGGGAAGGAAGTTTCAAAAAGGACTAATGGTAAATAGAGGATAAAAATAAGAATCACCCTAAACTATGCTATATGCAACATGGAAAAAATGATGAAAACAGCTGAAAAAATTTGGAAATTTCTCCTTCAATAGTACCAGTGAAACCCAAATTAATGATACTGAGCCAAGTAATTTCTTCCCAATGTTAGAAGTGCAGGAAGAAAAAAAGGAAAAAAATTCAGGAAAGTACATGAAGCAACTGTCCCCACTTCAAGAACAGAGAAAGCTACTGAGTGATTACTCCTGATGATATTTCTTTGTGGGGAGGGGGTCAACTTCTTCCCTTTCTTTCCAAGCTAAGATGATGTCCCTCATGGGCAGTGAATTCAGGGTTTGATCTGTCAGACATTTAACATTTTTTCTCACTACTTTTTTTTTAAGGGGGGGGGGGTGAAAGAACCTTTCAATATAACTATAATTGAAGAAGTTCTCTTATTTGATTATGGTTTTTGAATTACCAAAAAAGAAGATGAAAAAAAGTGAAATCAGTGCTACATAAAACATATAAGTATCTATCAGTATGCCAGCGCTATATCTGAATATATATTTTTTTCACACACATATGTATATACACACAGATAAATATAAATACACATATACATATATACATACATACATTAATTAATTAAATATATATATATATATACATACATACATATATTATATACGTATATATATATATATATATACACATACATACATATATTATATACGTATATATATATATATATATATATATATATATATATATATATATATATACGTATATTTCCTAGGATTCGCCACACTTCTCTATCATGGGTGTCACGGAGCCAGTACTTTCTGAATTTTTCTAGCATGTCTCTCCATCTAATATTCTGCTGGCCTTGCATGTGATTTCAGGGGATCCGTGTCGTGAGTCACGATGTCCATCGGTTGTCCGCCATTTGTGCAACATGGCGAACCCACTGCCATACATATATACATATATACATATACACATAAATATATATGCACACATATATATATACATATATATGTCATTATATATGTATAAACATTATACATATATATAAATATGTACATACATATATATATATATATATATATATATATACATATATATGAATAAATATATATATATATATATATATATATATATATAAATAGATATACACATATATACATATATATATATACGTACATATATCTATGCATACATATACATATATATACGCATACATAAAAATATACATACATATATAAATATATATACATGTATACACATATATACATACACATACATATATATATAAATATATACACAAATATATATACATATATATACTTATACAAATAGATAGATAATAGAATGTGGATTCTCTACACAAACTAAAGTACATGTTTCTACCCTTTCTGGGCTGCATCAGGGGAATGATTGTCCATGTTTTTGGATTCTAGTTTGGAGAATCTGGTGAGAATCTTGTGTATGTTGCTATGAGTAGGAGGAGTCATTCATTTTGTCAAAGGATGGGAGCTAGGTATGGGGGTTATCTCTGAAAGGATGCTTAATTGTTTCTGAGGGTTTTTTTTTATTTTGACCTTGGTATTTGGCACTGGGTTTATTGCCTATATTGGTATCCTTTATGGCTCTAGTGGATAGTACTATTCTTAATTTATTTGGGCATGTTAGGGAGTATATAATGGTAATAGGAAGTTTTTTGGGATGATGGATATGGGAATGGACTCTCTACATTGTCCATGATTAACTAGTGAATGGGTTGCTATTAAATCATATTCATTAATAGGAATTTAGAATGATGCCTGCATTTTGCTATTATTTCATTTTTTCTATTTAAAAATAGTTTCTAGGGGCTTCTTTGTAATTTTAAATTTTAATATCTCGTAATTCTTGTTTAGGCAGAGTTAGCAAGAATTTTCTGAATTTTGGCATGTATTAGTTTATCTAAGAATTTTCCATTTAACTGTAGGTTTGTAATTCATTTGGTATAATATCCAAAAATGAGCTGATAGGGACGTGTTATTTTTGTATATTTCATTTGTATATGATGATGTATGATAGGTTAATCTAAGTTTAAATGGTGTTTGATATTCCGATATGATATTTTATTTCTAAAGGTTTTTCCTGAGTTGATATCTCTGTCTGGTATACTATGTTAGATCTTAGGCATTTGTTTTGCAGGGGTCAGTTATTCTTATTTGGGCAATTGCAGTCTAATTTTTTTGTACTGGTGTTTTCTTTACCTCTATCATTTCTAATAATTTTATTGTTGGGCTTAGTGATAATTCTATTGAAATTTTCCATACAACTAAACCTTTTCAATTTATTTTTATTAAATATTTTGCTTAGTGGGTGGTTTAAGGGGAAGCGTTTTCCAATTAGTCAAATGAATATTTCACATAAGTTAGTTCTTACACGTCAGTTAAATGGGGGTGTATACCATATGAATTTTCTATTCCATTTTTTTTTTTGTTCTCTGTTCCTTGCTATCGGATTTAACTTTTTCATCATACTAGAGGTTTGTCTCGGTGAAACCACTATTATTTAGGGCTTTTTTAAAAAACTTCATTGAATATTGTTTCATTGAGAGAATTATATGTTAATCTAGTTTCTATGGATTTGGGGATCTTTTTTATTATCATATTTGGATGGTTGGAACTGGTACTAATGTACTTGATCATCAAATTTTCTTATCTATATGGTTCATACATGTTGTTGGTTAAATCAAAGGTAATGTCAAGGAAATTTATAATTTCCAAGCTGGCCTTGATTTCAACTTTGAAGTTCATTTTTTTCATTTATTTTATAATGTATTTTTTAATGTTTTTGCATTTTTGTGCGTTACAATTCTATATAATTAGTGAGCCATCATCCCAATACAATCCAATATTTTTAGTGTATATTTTGAAGGCAAGATTATAGAAAATGCACAAACCTATCAGGTCCAAAATCTCAGTGGGTTTGAGGCTGCCTAAGAAGACATTGAAACTGCAGATGTCAGTTTTTTTCGTCCACTGTTCTCGATAGTGGAACAGTACCATATGTCTGCAGTGTGTAATTATTCAATGTCCCAGTTGCTTAAGCAGGTATAAGTTTTAGCAAATTCCATGGCCTCTTTGAATAAGCCTTTGGATATGGATGGATAAAAATCCATGATATCGAATTGTATGAAGCTGCATATTTTTTTTTTCCTATATTATTGAACCAAACGATGGCATCATTGTTGCCAATCCACTGGTTAAGCTTCAATTGATTTTTTATACAATTGTTGGTTTTTTCTAATTTGTCTCTACTAATTCTACCTATCTGTGTTTTTGTCAGATTGAGGAACCTAGTTGAATGTTTATTATTAAAATCAAGTTTATGGTCTTTCATGAATATGTATGAATCCTTGTTTTGTAATTCACCTAGTTTATTATTGATGTTTAATCTATCGGTTTCTTTTACTTTCTATATTCACACAAGTTTCTTGGTATTTGGTTTGTGTGTTTAAGTTTTTGTAGTGTTGTCTAATGTTGTTGATGACGTGTTTGTTATATGTATGCATACACATACATACGTATAAATAAATATACACACATACATAAAGTTACACATACATGTATATATTACATATATATATATATGTATATATATATATACACGTACGCATATACATACATATTAACGTTATATATATATATATATATATATATATATATTTATATATATATATATATATATATATATATATATATATATATATGCATAACTCCCCAACTCCCCTATTGCCTTGACGGGGGCTTGACTGGCCATAAAAACAAACAAATCAAATCTTAGATTAGATTGAAGACCGACACATCCGTGTAGTAAATTTTTGCTGGGAGACGGACAAGAAAAATTTAGCAAAGAAAGGCGAAAAATTCACACTTTTTCAACTGTTAAAATGAAGTCCCAAGACGGCTATGCTGCTGCAAATTTGGATGAGTACAATTCTGTTTTTAAATTTCAACGTCTGTGGACTTCAACTAAGTTATAAACTTATATATGAGGGAGAGGTATGCTCCAGCTCTGCTTCACCGACCCTATCAGGAAGGAGAGAGAGAGAAAGAGATCTTTACCCACGGAATCTGCATCCAAATTTTTTCAAAAAATAAGGGAGAATTATGTTAAAAAATGTTTTTTTTTTCAGTGCTGCGAATATCCACTCCTAACTTACAAGAACAGTCTGGGTGAGTGTCAAGAGCCAGTGGAGCTCTTAGGCCACTGACCACATCAGCAATGGACGTGGACAATCCACCAGACCCCTTCCAACAAATCATGGGCCAGTGTGGCAGGGCATGGCCCATCACTACCCATTGTTTGCACACTAAAAATTATATTGGCCGTTCCTGCTGGGACCTTGGTACCAAAAGGCCAAGCCACATCACTTGATTTAGGTGGGAGTGATGTGCTCCAAGAGCGACTACCCAAACACGACACCAAGAGAGCGTCTGTTCCTGCTGGGTCATCGCACCCAAAAGACTCAGCCACATTACTTACTTTGGGTGGGGATGATGTGCTCCGAAAGTAACTACCCAAATCCTTCACCAAGGAGATACCTGTTCCTACTGAGTCATCAGTCCAACAGTGACCATTTCAACACAGCTCCAAGACTGTCAACAAAAGGACAGCTTTATACATAGGCACCTACAACGTCAGAACGTCAATTGACATGCACCTAAATGATCTAGAAAGTGAGATCAAAAATGTCAAATGGGACATCATAGACATTAGCGAAGTAAGAAGACCTGGAGAAGAACTAATCGAACTGAGGAGCAAACACCTTCTTTACAGCTATGGAAAAAAGAAAGTGAAACAAAGTGGAGTAGGCTTTCTCATCAATAAGGACCTCAAACACAATGTAACTGGTTTCAAAGCCATCTCTAACTGAGTAGCTAGCGTCACAATACAACTTTCAAAACGATACTAACTCAATATAATCTAAGTCTACGTTCCCATTTCACAATCAACCCAACAGGAAATAGACAACTTCTATGAACTCCCTACTCCAAGACACCAGAAAACACTTCAATGTTATCATGGGAGACTTCAACGCACAGGTAGGACAAGGAAATGAAGATTGCGTTGGCAGATTCGGATACAAAGTACAGAACGAGAGGAGAAGGTCTTATGAACTTTGCAACAGTTAACGGATTCAAAATCATGAACACCTTCTTCAAGAAGGGACCCAATAAGAAATGGACTTAGGATAACCCAATCACGAAACAAAGAATGAAATAGACTACATCCTAATGGACAAAAATGATACCGTCAAGGACATCCAAGTCCTGAATCGAGTTAATGTAGGCAGCAACCACGGAATGGTACAATGTAAAATACAAGTAAACACCAACAAAGAATGCAGGAAAATGTTCCACACAAAACCACAGCCTCTAAATATACTAGAAGAGCACACTCGATCTTCCAGGCTTGAACTGAAAAACAGATTCAGAATTCTTACTGAACAAGACAACACCAACATCAACGAATTAAGCAACAAAATGACAGCGTCAAGAATTGAAGTTGCCACTACATTCAAACCAATAAGCACACAACCCATTAGCAAAATCTCAGATGAAACTAGAAATCTCATGGAAAAACGTAGAAACCTCAAGCCACGGACAACAAGAGAGAAAATTGAAGAGGCTAGATAAATTGATCAAGAAAAAACAAAGGGAAGACAGAAAGAGATACACGACGGCAGTCATCAAATCAACTCTTGAAAAAGGTCAGGGGTTCAAAGCTATAAACAAAGGCCTCAACTCAGGATGAACGCAAATAACAAAAATATTCGAGGAAAATGAAAACCAATCAACTTGGGGACTTCACAAAAGTAACCCTGTGGGAGGTGAAACAAGCCATTGAACAGACAAACAAAGGAATGGCCCCTAGACCAGACAACATCACCATTGACCTACACCGAAAAGTGGGTAAAATCATCACTAGGAAACTGGCCATCATCTTCAACTTGTGTCTAAAACACAGTGAAGTAGAGACGATTAGAACACAGCAATCATAATGCTTTTATATAGAAAAAGAAACCCCAAAGACCTCAACAACTAAAGGCCTATAAGCCTACTCAACTGTGTATACAAACTTTTCT
>OY735206.1:13758746-13768746 GCA_963457665.1 Thysanoteuthis rhombus | reverse complement strand
GGGATGCAAATTGACATTAAAAAAAGCCACAATATGATGAAGGACTGACTTCATAATGTAAATCTCAAAATAACTTGTGGTGTATCTGTTTGAACAATGAATCTCCATCATATTTTTTATCATTATCTTTTTTCACATATACATCTACATTTGACATCTTTCAAATATCCTAGTTGTTTTAAGAGACATATCAGTGGTAGTGCTAGGTCTGACAGAGCAACCCTGCAAATCTTTCAAAGATTATTTTTTTAGATTTATTTACATCATTTCTTCAGATTTTTCATCATTCCTCCAGATATAGTGTGTCCCCAGAGCTCTGATCCCCAGTAGTAATTGAGGAATCTGTGGGTCCCACATGCCACCTCTGCTCATATCCAAAACATCTAACCAAATAGGTTGTCAAAAGTCTTTTGGGGTCAGTTAACCTCCTTAGTATGTCCTATAGCATATTTTTAATGTTGATCTTATTCCTTTTATTTTCAGTCACAAAATGATTCTTAGCAATTCCAGAATGCTTCAAGCTATTTGGAATCAAATTTGGTATCAATATTTATTCAGTAATCAGGAATTTTTTTCTAAGGATTGCTTTCTGCCGAATAAAAGATAAAATGAAAAATTATCTCCCCTGTTTTTCAATCTTGGTAGAGAAAGTACTGAGATTTGATATTTTAAAAATTTAAATCATATTTTCTTGAAAGGCTGACCAAGTAGCGATCAACCTCTCAGGAAAATGTTACTTTTTAGTTATTTACTAAACTTAGCTTAGTCTGGTACCGCAATAGCAAGGTATCCTGTCCAGGAAGGTTCCTCTTCAGAAGGATTCAAGACATATTTCACTGAACAACCTTCTGATAAGAGAAACAAAAACCAGGATAGGGGCCTGGAACATCAGAACCCTATTAGAAAGTGGAAAATCAACTCAAGAGACAGGGAAGAGAAGAGTTGTGAGATTGGGGTGGACTTGGAGAAGATCAGTCAAGTCAGAGGCAAAGGCTGACAGATTGTCTTAAGCCTGGCTAAAGTGAGTTACCCAGAACCAAGTTGGCTGGTGTGGTGTGGTTGTGGCCTGAGGCTCCATGAGGAATTCACATGAACAAAATACAAAATAACATCATAACTTTCATTTATGGAAGGATAAAAAAATGCCATAATTACTTCTAGGGTTCAATTAACATACCATGCGGCTTAAAACCTTGAGCAACCTTTTATTAACCCTAATACAGTGCCTATTATTCTGCTTAGTAAGTTCATTCTTATGTCAAAAATTCCAAATATTAGTGGTGCTTGTTTTGTAAATGAAATGGTGATATCTATTATTCTTTAGATATATTCTTTATAGACGGATTTCATACCCATCAAACCATAATCATTTTGACAATTCCTTCAATTGTGCCTTATCTGTATAGGGTGAAGACTTATGGCTGGGAAATGAATAGTGGATGGATGGTTGGAGGCAAAGGAGCGAATTAGGATCCTCATGGTTTGATTGTAGTGCATATGCGGCCCTACAGATGTGTAGGAGGAAAGGAAGAAGTACAGAGAGAATGCACACCAAGAAAGAACTTAGATGCAGGGATGAAACAAAGTATAAAGTACACATACAAGTATTTTAGTAAGACAAAAGACGTACGTTTAATACAAGAATGAAGATAATATAAGAGTAACATAAAATACATCGATCATGTGTAGAGATGAGAAGAGAAGAGATAGCAAAAGGTGGGAGCTTTCTTGTCTTGATAGCACAGGTGTTGGAGTTGGAAGGGAGTTGTATGAACTGCTTGGATTCCAATATGACTTGGATCGCTCCAAGGTAATTCGTGGAATCCAGGTTCAGTGTGTGAGCCATACTGCCAAGTTATGTACGTTAACTTGGGGACTATTCTCAGACACTGATAGACTCTCGACAGACAGACCATGAAAGACAGAGAACATGGAGTTTATCCATGTGTGTTTTCCCGAAGTGAGGAAATTTAAGTAAGATCATTGTGACTATCAAATAATAGAAAGCCTTGCCATTCACGAGAGTGAGAGGTGATACGTGTTTGGAGCATGTGGTGAAGACACAGTGGGGTAGCTGTGTGTATGTATGATGCCTCGACATCGGTGAAAGTACTGAAATAGGTCATGGTGGAAAAATGTTCAAGATCGGATCAGCTGGTGGGTCGGTGAAATGATAACAATCTTAGGGAGAAGGAAAGAGAGAGGGAAAGAGTGGCCAGCAGCAAGCTGAGACCAACAGCGTGACCAGCTAGGGGTGCTGGAGCTAATGGGCATTGGACCATGTGTGTCCAGGGGTTTTATAGGGGTCGGAGGAGGAAGTGACGTTTTCGATATCTAACTAAAAGAAGAGTTTCGTATCTAATTCCTGACTAAAAGAATAGGGGGCGCTACTTCTGTAAGTGCACTAATTTGATTATAATCACTTATGTATAATGATACAATAATATGAATTCAAATTACTAACAGTCATTGCTAGGTAAGAAAGGAAGATTGCTCAGAAATATTGAATGCTGAAAATGACTTTGCATAGAAGAGAAAAAATTAGGGAAAAAAGTAAAAAAATACATGACAAATAAACTAAAATACAGTTTACCAACTTACCTTGGTGTTGCTTGTAAGAAAATTTGTTGCGCCCTGATTTTCGTAGACCCATGTTTTTAAACAATTTACCTAATGCAGTAGTTTTCTTCTTTCCCTCAACAACTTCTTTTTCTGAAACAGAAAAAAAAGAAGTGAATCAATTCTTTAGAACTTTGCACTAAATGTAATGAATTGATCATTCAAAAGGAGAGTGATTTTCACTGTAGGAAGAGCTTAGTGCCGCAAGCTACAGTCTATGCTTGTTGACTGCAGATTATTTCATACCTCCATCAACAAAGACACAAGATAATGGTTTTAATTTTCGTTAGTAAGTAAGACATCACCTTACATTCTTTTTCTATTTGAAATTCCAGATAATTTTTTATGGCATTTTTGTAAGATTTAACAGCTAATTGTGTTTGAATTTCATATTGTTAAAAAACTTCTTTGCTTTTTAGCGGTACATTTTCATACCTTAGACACACACATGGCAAATTATTGAAGTAACTAAAGTATAATCAATAAGTTGCCAAAATTTCAAAAGGAAAAATGATATAGAGTATCACAGAAATTTCCCAAACTAAATTTAACATATTGTATATGAAATTCAGATAGAGTCATTGTATCAAGAATTAACAATCCAAGAATGTAATATCTCAAAATAAAGAAAAACTGAAAAATATGTAACAGAAATTGAACCAGAGACAACATTATACATGAAAATATGATAATCAAGGGGTTATGTTTGTTATAATCTAATGAGAACAAGAATAAGAACAAATCGGTATAGTTTAAGGTCAACCAGCCATGAAGAGGAAGAAAAAGAAGAACGTGGGGTTATAGATAAAGTTGGAACCACAGAAATAAGGTATGATAATCTCCAGGACAATTTTTAATAGGATCTAGATATATGTGGCTTGAATAAGTGATTGACACCATGACTATGCAGTCTCTTTTCTACAAATGTTATTTTGCTGAGGTTATTGTTTCTTTAGTGCATTAAAGGATGTAAGCAATGATAATCTATGTATATTACAATATCTTCAAACTAATGCAAAAAGTATAGAAACAGAGCAGTTGTTTATACTTGTGAACAGATGACACAAGTAAGGATGTCCATTCAAGTTGGTAAATACTGATCAGAAAAACTAAGCTTAGCATAAAGCTATAAGTGTAGGGTGTCAAAAGAATAGTTGTGAAATAAATCTTACCCATGTTGTCATGGCTTAGAAAACACATCAGTGATATTACAGGCTACATAAACATGCAACAATAGTAGTGACAAAAACAAGTTAAAAAAGCAAATATTTTTAAGTGAGACAAAAAAAGAGAGAGAAAAATAATAATAAGAATTCTGGAACCCAGAAAATGAATATTCATGAAAAAACTTGAGCCCAACAGGGAAGTCTGTTTGAAGCCCTGGGATTATCCATGCTGAAAATCACAGCAAAATTCACTACAGGTATCATTCTCAACCATCTTGGGTCAGCTTTCCTATATCTTTGATCATCAGAATATTTGTCACATCATTATTCAACAATGAACCACACCTTCTTTTAATTCTTTTGATTTTGCTTTTTGCATTTTTGAATTACTGCTGAGGGAACTTCTTCTACCTTCCCTACTTTGCTTCAGGCCATTGAAAGAAATTGCTTTCATAACTTTTCATCTCCTAATGAGGAGCTTGCTGCCATTAACAGATATAGTCTTCAAGGAAATAAAAACAATTCATTTTCATTAGACATGGAACAAAGTTGGTCTATCCAACCCAATTACAATGGTGAAAATCTTTTGAGGGAATTTCCAGATTCATTAAATTTTTCCTTTCAAAATTATTTTCATTTTCAGAAAAAAATATTCTTGCATCTGTATACTACTTGAATCATGTTGTTTAATCTGAAAGATGTAAACATAGGAGAGATTTTTGTTTGAATAGGCTGTTCTATTCCATAGGCTTTCAATGCTGATACCTTTCTCACTTTTTTATTATAAATTCTGGAGTAATGGAAAAAAAAGTAAAGAAAACTGGTAATAACAACTAACCAGGTCTTTTAATTTGCATTAATTCTGATAAATGAGTCTTGAGGGGATGATTGCAATAATGATTTTGCTGGTTGGACCTACATAGAAATGGAATTACAAACAAAACAGATTAATGTTAACTATCTGGAAAAAAGAAACAGAAACAATTTCAGGGTGCATTGACATCTCTAAGAAAGAGAGTCGTCAGTTGTTTTGTGTCAGGAGGAGATCAGATACTCATCTTAACACTAACTAATAAATAAATAAAATATGTATGTTATCTTTCTACACTGAGTAAACCTGATTGTATTTTGAAAAGATAAAAACATAGGAATAATAATTTTACAGGGCACTATATAAGCAAAGGTGAGTCAAGTCAGTTTTGGAAAAGATAGGATATTGATGAGGAAAACAAATGAACCTTTTTGAAAAGTTAATGGAATATACGAAGTGGAATATCTTAAACTTGCCATCTTTCTCATAACCGAACTACAGCACTCTGACAAACTGATGTGATGGAAAATTTACCCTGAACATTTCAGAAGAGGAACAAAAACTATAATTTTGGGGCAGAATTTAAATTCCAGAAGTCCATCATATCTCAGTTTTGCTTTCTGGAACTTTCAGATGAGTCATAATCAGTGTAAAAGCTGTTTAACCATTGATCTTATTTTTTGTTGCTTGGATTGTTACCACAACATTTTAGACGATCTTTTCTATGGTTTTTCCAAGTAAACAACCCATATGTTGCCAGTTGAATTATACCTTACCTGGAAATCATCACAGTCATGAACGACTGGATCACATTTAATTTAAATATCTGGATACAGAATTTCAGTAAGATACATACTTTGATATATACCATATCATTTCTTAAATTTCCAAAAACTAATAAGCAAAAAACATTCTCTGCAGTCCCACTAGTACTAACAGAAAATTTGGTGGCCATAGATCTAGCCACCCTTGAGTAATACAATGACTGACAGACAGATATGGATTATAGAAAGATAATGCCGGGTCATAGAAAGATCACAACCTTTTGAGAGAAAGCAGTTTGTTTATAAGAAAGGACTGCCATTATGAAGAATTTTTTCTTCATTCAAATGAAACAAATATTTTATGAATGCATGATAGGCCGTTTAATACAATATCATAACCAATTTTTTTATGTGAATATTGTGCTCCTTGTATTGATGTTGAATGTTTCATGAGTAATCCTAAGCAAGAGCATAAAGATTTGATAAAGGTTTATGCATATATATGTATAGGTGTATGCATTTATATATATATATATATATATATATATATATATATATATATATATATACGGAGAGAGAGAGAGAGAGTGATATATATATATGGAAAGAGAGAGAGTGATATTTATACATGAATATATTGTATTGGTATGGGTATATGATCTGACAGAATGATTATAAATTGCATTATATTATACTGAAACTCTCATTTGAAACAATCTCCTGTTAGTAAGTGATTACTGGCTCTGCGACGCCCATGATAGAGAATTGTTGCAAATCCTGGGGAAGGTCTATGTCCAACAATGGACATTAAAAGACTGATATTGATGATGATGATATCCCTGCAGCAGCCCCATTTTCTTTCATTGTTTATTCTATTTAAACTGTCTAGGTCAAGTGATATATTACACAGTTGACAGGAGATCATTTCAAATAAGTGTTTCAATACGTTATAACACAATATATATATATATATATATGTGTGTGTGTGTGTGTGTGTGTGTGTGTGTGTGTGTGTGTGTGTGTGTGTGATCTAACAATATTTGCCTCGCTTTTCCTCCAAAACACATTTTGAGCTTTCTCACAGATCAAGAGAAAATTGTGTTTTGGTAGAGAATGCATGATACAGGATTGACAAACCTACCCTCTAGCTTAAGCTCCTTATTTGTCAATGCACTTAATTCAGTGGTAAATATTATTTGTATAGATCAAAATTTAACTAATAACTACAAGTCAGGCTATGGACTAATTAACCCATCTTCAACATCCGTATATTCACAAGAAAACAAAGATAATAACACTGGTCTGTTCGAGTTTCTTAGATGAAATGTTTATAAATCAGATGTCTGTAAGTCAGAGGGTGTTATGCAGGTTCTGTGTTATGAGACTCCAAACCATGGAGATGTCTTTCACCAATTTTCTGTGGACTTCTAGACCATTTGCAAAACCAAACCACACTGTCTATACACGCAAATAGCAGAGGAATTGTGGTTCACAAAGAAAGACTGGGTCAGGCAAAAATCAATTGCTACAGTGATCAGGGTTGAGCAATAGAAGCCTCACTGGTGTTTACTAGAGCAGGCCAGCCAGGAAACATTTCAAGGATCAATATTTAGATTGAAAGTCCAAACCATTCATGGGTTTAATTGTGGTTTGTTGCTGACATCATCCAGGAATATTGCACTGATTAATGGAAAAAGTGGGCAGTCACTGGTGGGTCATCTTACAAGAGCATAGCTTTGTGGACAACTATTTCCAATGTGAAATCATCTTATCTCTATTTCTCTTAAACTTTATTTATTCATGATTTTTATCATAAATCAAGTATCACTAATAATGTATACATAGAGTGTTGTATAAAAAATGAAAAAAATATCTATCGATTAAAAAAAAATTCCTGGACCAGCTCCCTTCCCCAATTTATTGCATGCTTCCATGGCCCATGGACCATCCTTCCACAAGATGTCATTGAAATTCACTGAGAACTTTTGGAGATATTGTATAAACAAACATGAGTAAATATATGTACCTCTTCCAACTTTGTGGATAGAGTTGATAGATTTTTTTCTTTTCGTTTGAGGAATCAAATGGTAAGGATGGCCCTAGTTCTGTAATTGGTTCTTGAGAAAATGTCTTAGCAGTAAAGGAAGTAGGGATTACTTTGTGATAAAAGCTAGCAATTCATTTTAATTTTGTTAAATAATCTGATATTTCAAAAACCATTACAAACAAGACTGGTAGAAAATCGTGGGGATATAATCACCATGACTGTATAGGAAGTAATTGAGTGCAATTTTAAAAAAATTACTGTCTTCACTGAAAGATTTCTCCTGTCTTGCATTATCTCTGTCAAGAGTGGAAACTGAAAGATGTCCCTGGGAGCAGCTGAAGTTCCTAGATACTGTTGCTACAAAACTAAGGTCAGACATGGTGCTGATCTCGGAAACTTCTAGGCAGAACTTTCTCTCAGCATTCACTGTGCGCCAAAAGGATTGCATTGAGGAGGCCAGTGAGAAGAAGAGGGGAAAGTATGCTGATCTAGTGGAAGAATTCTGAAGCAGCAGGTGGCAAATGAGATGTGAACCCATTGAGTTGGTGGCAATATGCTAGGAATCATGGAGGCCAGTTGAGCCATCAAGTCGGCCACCAAAGCAGTAGCAGTTGCTTCAAGGTGGCTGCAAAGCAGGAGAGGAGAGCCAAAGATGAGATGGCATTACCTAGATACGAGCAGGGATTGGGTTGACTGAGGGTGTCTGATTGTTAAAAACCCAAAACATCAGTGTCATCAGTAAATGTGTTGTCTTTTATAATAAAATTGGATCCCTTACGAGAAAAATTTTCATAAATTTCAAAACCGAAAATCAGTGCGATTTGCTCAATAAAACTGAATAGAATTAAAGCTTTAAAAAAAGGATAAGCCGATTTTTCCTTCTTTTCCTTTTATAAAAAATCATTCTTTTTTCTAGCCTTGCATCTTTCTCTCCTTCTTGCGCAGTATATAATTGACAGCAAAATCGGTTTCTCATTAGTAAAAGCCTTAGAGCATTGATTTTGCATGTTTTCATGATACAGATAGAAGCAAATACGATTGAAATGAATGCATTGAAGTTATGAACACAGACTTGTATATGTATAGAAAAGCAACTATCTAAATGGGAGTGTATTTTTATGATATAAAGGGGAGAAATATGTTTGATGAAGATAGCTATAATTACTTGCAAGGAGAGAGTTCATGAAAGTAACCAAGTCAGAAGGTTGAATCTTATAAATTCTTTATTACAAATATATATTTCCACACCATTTTTATTAGGAATAATTGTTCTACATGTTTAGAATGACCAATTTTATGAAAATGAGATTGAAGAGCTCCTGCATATCACTTGGTAGAGGAGCAAAACTAATCTCCACAGAATGCCCCACTATTGTAGC
The DNA here is from genome assembly GCA_963457665.1 of Thysanoteuthis rhombus. NCBI lineage: Eukaryota > Metazoa > Mollusca > Cephalopoda > Oegopsida > Thysanoteuthidae > Thysanoteuthis > Thysanoteuthis major. Next base: position 13,759,960 of record OY735206.1, on the reverse strand, counting down.
TATGAGCTAAACTAAGCCAACATTTATATAACAGTATGTTTGGTGGGTGTTAAAAGTTGCACATGGCCCCCTTACCCAGTCAGCATTTCAAATGTTGATTTTAAAGGCTGGCAGGCCTTCCATACATAAACTTCTTATCACCCATCCCTATCTTACCTTAGACTAAATCAATCACAGTAAATTATCTCCATACTTCCCCCCTCATCAGTGGTTTTGCTTTCAGTTGCTCACAGTCAATCCTACACGTAAATAAATCATCACTTTTAATTAATAATGATCCCAAAGCATAAGAATAGTGCAGCACGCTGATTCAGATACACTCTTAGAGAAGCAATAGAGTGCTTTCTTCAAGTAAACAAAAACCATAAGTTCAACCATATGTTCCACCATCAATAATTTCAGATTTCAAAGGGATTCTGGACAAAGTGGAATTAACATTAATGGTTGTTGTAGTAGCAGGAGGAGAACGAAGAGGAAAAGAAAAGTAAGAATAGTTCACCAAAAAATCTGGCTATTAAAAAAGAAATTAGTGAGTTTGAAGTGAGCGAACAATTTTCATTCATTACTTATTCTGGAATCATAGAAAATGAGGATTTTATTTGATATAAACTTTAGATAAATCTATATGAAATTTTTTGGTATAAAATTATACAAACACACACAAACATATATACATATATACCTTATAGTTGTATAATCTTAAACGCAAATTAGACACCAAGAATATAGGATTGTACCGAGATGATGGACTACTAATTGTTGAAAACTGTAACGCACAAAAGTGTGAAAACATCAAAAAATATATTATAAAAGAAATGAAAAAAATGAATTTCAAGGTCAAAATGAAAGCCAACTTAAAAACTGTTAATTTTTTAGATATCACATTCAATTTAAACAACAATACCTATGAACCATACAGAAAGGAAAACTCTATTATTATATCAGTACTAGTTTCAACCATCTGCACACAATAATTAAAAAGATCCCCAAATCCATAGAGACCAGATTCACTTACAATTCTTCCGATGAAACAATATTTAATACAGTTAGAAATAATTACCTCAAAGCCCTAAGTGGTAGTGGTTTCACAGAAATAAACCTTGAATACAATAAAAAAGTCGAATCCAATAATAAGAATGAGAAAAATTGAAAAAACAAGAATAGAAAAATCATCTGATATACACCCCCATTCAACAAGTAAGAACGAACTTAAG
>OY735206.1:13723746-13753746 GCA_963457665.1 Thysanoteuthis rhombus | reverse complement strand
TTTTATTGGAGTTCATGTATGTGCCAACTTTTTTGCTTTTTTTGTTTAGTTCATCTAGCATTAGTTGGAAGTCTCTGCAAAAAGGACGATATCATCTGCAAATCTGAGGTTGCTCAGATATTTGCCGTCTATTTTGATTTCTCTATTATACCAGTCCAGGTTTCAGAAAATCATCTCAAGGCAGGCTGTAAAGAGTTTGGATGAGCTTGTATCACCTTGCCTTACTTCTTTTCAAAGCTGGAACGGTTCAGAGTCCTTATGTAGCCTGATGAAGGAGCTGCTGTGATTGTATGTATGTTGCAGTACTTTGATGTACACAGGGTCTACACCTTGAAGGGTGATAGCCTTCATGACCATGGGAATTTCTACAGAGTCAAATGCCTTCTTGAAATCTATTAATGCTGCAGTGAGTGGCATTTTGTATTCTGCTGCCTTCTCTTTCAGCTGATTTACTGAATGAAGTTCCTGTGGTTGGTTTTCATCAAGTGTTTCTGTGATCCAGTTGGTGATAATTTTTGTGAAAAATCTATAGATACAGTTGAGTAGGCTTATAGACCTGTAATTGTTGAGGTCTTTGGGGCTCCTTTTTTAATTTAGAAACATTATGACGTCATATTCCAGTCTTTTGTTTAAGACACAAGTTGAATAGAAAAGCTAGCTTTTCATTAACAAACTTACCCGCATTTTCAAGCAGATCGATGGTGATACTATCTGGTCCAGTGTCTTTTCCTTTTTTGTTTGTTTGATGGCTTGTTTTAGCTCCCAGGGTGTAACTTCTGAGAAGTCTGCAAACTGATTGTCAGCGTTTTGCGTATCCTGGGTGCTGCTTTGTTGTCCATATCATGAAGAGTGGAGTTCTTGGTAGAATTCTTGGGTGTGTTTGATGATTCTGTCTCTGTCTGTTGTTTTGTCTCCGTTTTCTTGGAGTATGCTAGTTGTTTGTTTCTGTCCTTTACTGAGAGCTTTGTTTATTGCACTAAACCCTCAACGTTTTTCAGATTGGTTCATGACAGTTGCTGTTGTATATCTTTTTATGAGTCTTTTCTTCATTTCATTTTGATTGTTTTCTTTAGTTTGGTCTTCTCTATTTTTTCCATAGTTGTTGTTGGTGGTTTGAGGTTTCTGTCGTTTTCAATGTGTTTCCTGGTTTTGTCTGATATTTTGCAAAGAGTTTCTTGGTTTAAACATTGTGGCAGCTTCTATTAGAGAGTTTATAATTTTGTTGTGGAGGTCATTGATCTGGGTGCTGTTTCCATCAGTAATGATTTTTTATCTGTTTTTCAATCATTGCTTGAAAGGTTGGGTGAGTTCATTTGGAATGTTTCGTGGTTGTGGTAAGATCAGGCAAAATTTTAGGTTGGCAAGCTTTTGGTAGAGTAAACTCAATCTTCATGAACAAGAAAATTCCATTAGTCTTAGAGAAAAGGTTTTACAACCAATGCATTCTCCCGATAGTAACCTATGGAGCTGGAACATGGAATATAACCAATGGAATTACGTGCACGGGAGAAAATCATGCTGAATATCACATGGAAAGATCATAAGACAGCACAATTTATCATGGAAAAAAAAAAAAATGAATCAGAGATATCATAGATTACATTAAAAAACTAAAATGGCAATAGGCTGGTCATGTTGGATGAATGGCAGACCATCATTGGACTCATAACATAGATCCCCGGTGATCATATATGAAATTGAGGCCAGCAGAATATAAGATCATGCTACAATCTAGACTAGTTCAGGAAGCACTAGCTCCGTGACACCTATGATGGAGAGGTCTGGCAAATTTTAGGGAAGGTTTATACCCAAGGAAGGATACTAAAAGGTTGCTGTGGGTGGTTTGGCTTGGCTAATCAAGGAACCTAAAAGTCAACTTCATTCAAATGAAAACCTTACATTGAAGATGATTGTTTGATTCTGACCTTGTTATCAGGGCAGATATCTTAGAGAGTCTTGATAGATGATGATAAGAAGATGCAGAAAAACTGTTCAATTGTAGGTGGGGGGTGATATAAATTTTGAAAGCAATTTCTATACATCTCTATTTTTTGTCATAATCCAAATAAGTAGATTAGTTCTAAATGACCAACATCTTAGAAAAAATCATTTGAACAAATTTTGAGTACTAAAAAACTTGAATTTAAAAGCAGATAAAAGTTTGAATAAAACATAACATGTTTTTTATCCTAAGAAAGAACCTTAAAGAAAAAATATAAAAAGATTTTTTTGTCTCAAATCAAAGATAGTTAATTTAGATGGACTGATAATTCATTGAGTGTCTCGATAAAAAATCAATCAATAGTTGAAATTAAAAAATTGAATTGAAGAAGAAGAAGGTTATATAAAAGTATTTACATGAAAAATGATAAAAATATAATGAAAAATAGAAAAAGATTTGTATGATTTTCGGTTCACTAAAAAACACAAAACCAAATTAAGGATTAAGAAGAGAAACAACAGTTGAACTCAATAAATTTGCCCATCTCATGCACAATAGACACATGAATGAATACAGAGGAAGCTGCTTATTGTGCATACTTTGGGATGGCTAATAACATTAAGCAAAGGATATAACAATTTACATTCATTGTTATAAATTCATTTTTTTGTTATTAAATTCATTGTTATCAACAACTTTACATTATAGAAATTAAATGAAAATTACTATTTTGATGTTTAAAATTTTTTTATTCATTTAAAATAAAATGATAGGGATGCCTGATTTTGATACCAGTAACCGTTTGATAACATTATCCGTGATCATAATAAACAGTTTCGTCGGTTTATAATTTCTTGTACTGGTACACTGATGTAGTAGTTGTGTCATATGAGTGAGTTTTTTGCATTTGAAATAAACAAAAAGTATAACAAGTTAGAATAGAAAGATGTAGAATGAAAGAAGTGAAGTAGTAAAGAGTAAGGTCCTTGTTCCCTGATCCTGTAACTCAGTATAAGTTTTTCAGTACCATGACATTGGCACACCCATCATGAGAGAGTCTTATGCAAGATAGCCTAACAGAATCCATCTTTCTGTAGGCTTCTTCAATCCTACTCTCCATGCTGAGTACTTAGTAGAGAGGAACTGAGTATCATCTTGGTTTTTACTGGAAAAATACATGGAGACTTCACAACTAGTCATACTTAGCAATAAACATTGAACACCTGCCATAACATTGTGGTTAGAGGAATCAATCCTGACAGCCATCCATTCATGGCCTTGGGACAGACTAAACCATGCTTTGTAAGAAACTATCTTGATCTTACTTTCAAAATAAGAGGTCTGTTTAAAAAGTATCCAGCTATTTTGAATATCTCGAGAACTGGTTGCTTGGCCTTCATGAAACTTGGTAACAAATCAGAAGTCACCTCACAGCACATGCAGAAACAGAAACTCTTCTGTGGGGTTACACAGTCAGCAGTGAGATGCCAATGAGTAAAGTTGTGTACTGTATGATCATTGCATTCATAATGACCAAGCCTGTCTATTCTTCACATCTTGTGCAAGGTTTCTTTGGCAAAACATTGTATCACCCAAGTTTGTTACCCCCACACCCTACCAGTCCAGACTTGGCTTGTAGTGACCTTCAACCACAGAAAAAATCAAAATTGATACAAGGTAGCTGATGGTGATCCCAAAAGAGGACTTTACAGATTAGACAGCTGCTAGAATAAGTGTGTAAGGTCTCTAGAGGAGTACTATGAGATGGACCATGGCATCAATGGCATCAATAGGCTGTCTTTTTGTGAATATCAAATGACCAAGTACTTTTTGGACAGACCTTGTATACCCTCCAGCTTTTACACTAATACATTTTACACCAACTCGTTCTTGCCATGTTTCATCACATGTCCAAAAATATTAAACAATTGTTATCATGAGTCTTAAAAGATATTGAATTTCTATAAATGAACCTGTTAGGAAAGATCTAAACGAACACAGCTGTATTGCAGCTACATATGATGATGGCAGGCATTAATGAATGGGAAAATGTCTGCAATTCAAAGGAAAATACTACTTGCTTTTGTCAGTCTTACTGTTCAGTTGCCAGCAAAAAAACAGAGATATTTCAGAATGCTGAATGATAAAAATTGTCTTGGATGGCACTCAGCCAATAACAGCACAGAAATCTTTCTTTTTAGGATTAATCTACAAAGTAAAACTATTTTTCAGAAAATAAAATGTATTCTTATTTTTTCTCTCTCCACTTGAAAAAATCTCTTTCAAGAAAAATCAAAATCCATATCCACCCACATAAACTACTAAAGAAGATGGCAGTTCTAACTCATATTTTCAAACTTTAACTTGAGATTTTTTTACATTAAAAAAAATTCAAATAAAGAAAAACGAAAGAAAATCAAAGGAATCAAAATAAGAAAATCTTTTTGAAAAGCCTTATTTCAAAAGATTCTAAAGACAGTCAAAGACTCTGGGAAAAAGAAAAAAATTCTTTGCCAAATGGAAGAGGATTCTCCTTTTGCAAACAGTTTCTGATTCCCCTATCAAGGCTATCATATTGGCACAGCTGTTTGATACTGGAAATGTAGTAGATTCTCTTTTTTATCATTTAAAGCATACAAACCATCTATCTGAGACAGAGGAGGAAACAAATGGAGAGCAGATTGATAAGAAGCTATGGAGAAAGAGCAAGTATAAGACTCAGAGAAAAAGATGCAAGGAGAATATATGAAAGGAAGTGGGTGGAGAAGGAAAGCAGAGTGGAAAATTGGAGAAGGAAAGTGGAGAAGGAAAGTGGAGTGAAAGGTTGGATATATATATACATATATATATATATATATATAGAAAGAGAGAGATCAAGAGAGAGAGATGAAAGAGGAGAGAGAGAGAAAGATGGAAATTTGTGAAGAAGAGAGAAAGAAGGAGAGAGATGTTTGATGAATGGGGAAAGAAAGAGGGAGAGTATATGGGGAAAAGAAAGGTAGAGTGAGATGAAGGAAGAAAGAAAGGGGAAAGGTGGAGGATGAGAGAGGGAGAGAGAAAAATAAGGTTGAGTGGTTGGAAGAATCCAGATAATAAGCGAGAAAAAGTGTGTGAAGATTTTGGAAAAGCGAAGGTGAAAAGAACATTCAATGAATAAGAGAAAGAGAATTAAGAAGAAAAAAAATGAGGAAATGGAAAGTGAGTGAGATAAAGTAGGAGACGAGATGGAGAGAGAAAAAGGAGAGAGATGGAGAGAGAAAAAGGAGAGAGAGCAAGAGAGAAAAAGGAGAGAGAGCAAGAGAGAAAAAGGAGAGAGAGCAAGAGAGAAAAAGGAGAGAGAGCAAGAGAGAAAAAGGAGAGAGAGCGAGAGAGAAAAAGGAGAGAGAGCGAGAGTTCAAGGACAGATGAAAATCATATTTTGAAAAGCACGTTTGCTGTGCTGTATAGATGGTATCGATAAATTTGGGATTGTTTCCAACTAGATTGGCACTTACTAAACATACACAGACATTCGGTTGATTATGGCTCCATTACAGACCAAGGCATCTTTCTTCTAGTCTTCATAACCTTTCATTTGTTTCATGGCCAGATCCAAAATTCCCAAATATGAAGCTAATATTTCCCTAATGATGGAGACAGCATGCTTATAAATATAAAAAGTAGAAATGGTAGTTTATACAGAAGAAGGATGAGAGAGATAAAAGTTACAGAACATAAGAGTAATGATCCTTTTCTCTCCTCCAAAAACAAAGAAAAAAGTGGAATAAAAAGATTCAGCAGTAGAAAGAGGAATTAGGAATGTAGATAGATAAAGGTTATACTGTTTGAAGAATAGGTGAATACAAAAATGCAAGAGGAAAACTGAAGACTGGCCTGTGACAAGGATTGGAAAAATACAGCCATGCAATAAATGTTTTTGTTACAAGCTATCAGCTTAGCATATCAAACTGGTGAACACTTATGGCATCTTTTTGACTGAGAAGAAAAGAGAGAGGAGAAGGGAAGAGATAAATGGATAGAGAGAACAGAGGACAATGAGAGAGAGGAAAGGAGAAGGTAGGAGAGGATAGATAAAACAGAGATAATGAGAGAGAGAAAAGAGGATAGTAAGATAAGACAGAGGAGGAGAAGACAACAGAGTGAGGAAAAATGAGGATGATGAGATGAGAGAGGGGAGGATAATGAGATTTACTAAATATAAGTAAAATGATGTAAAAGGACGAGGCAGATCTCGAGTGGTAGTATGAGGAGAAAAGTAATGGGTGCATGGGGAAAAGATAATGTGTGAGAGTGAGCAAGAGGAGGCAGACGGATATTAGGAGGAAATTTGGCAAAAAAAACGAGAAATTTAAAGAAAAAAGTGTATAGAAAATGTTGGAAAGATATCTAAAGAGAGGAAAAGAATATTTCGATAGGTGGTGGTGGTAACTAGAGAAAAGTAAGTAAACGATTTTATGGGACTAAAGGAAAGATAGAGAAAGTAGTAGTAATAGGGAGAGGGAGCAGAGGGAAAGTGAGGAAGATAGATAAGGAATGGAAGAATTATAATGAGAAAAGTTGGAGTGACATGATGTAGTGAAAGGAGAGAGAGAGAGGGCTGTAAAGAGATGTCTAGATAGAGAAGAAGCAGAAAGAAATAGGAAGAACTGATGAAGGAAAAGAAAGTGAGAATCAGCAGAATGAAAGAGAAAGGCAGAAACATCGAAGTAAAAGGTGGTAGTGTGAGATTTTGAAGGAAAAGATATGGTTAGAATGTGAAAGGAGTAAAAAAAAAAGAAATGATTGAATGAAAAAGAAGTGTAGATATATAGAAAGCCAAAGGGAGAGAGAGAGAAGAAGAGAGCAACAAAGGATAGAAAAAATGGAACGATAGCAATCTAATTGAAAATGCAAATAATTGTTCTCCATTTTGTTGCTTGTTTGCACAAACACAATTGGCAGATGAAAATACTTAGTGATTGCAACAAGTTGTGACGAAGGCAGATGTTCGATGACAAAATTACCACAAGATTTGTATAAGTCTGAAAGAGTAAAGAACGGAAAATCTTAAAGGGAAATTTATTGCCGTACAAGGCAAGCAACAGCAACCCTGCAAAAAAGCAGGAAAAATGAAAAATATGTAAAAAAGAAAGATTATTTTAAATAAAGAAGAAAAAAATCTAAAAAATTGAAGTTGTTTCAATGCAACCAACAAGTTGAAGTTGAATGATTTTAAAATGACACACATTTCTTCTTCTTTCTAGTTTTCTTTTAATCTCTTTCTACCCAGGATATTTGTGCCTTTCCATCATTTCGTTTTTTCTTCCCTGTATATCTTTCATTCATTTAATTCTTTTCTGTTCATTGAAATTTCTATTAACCTCATTTACTTCCGTAATATCCTCTCCTTATTTTAATTCCTCGTTGATTTGTTTTTATAATGCAGGTGCTGGGGTCCAATATTTTGGGGTCTACCATCTACCCGCATTATAATTCAAACTGCGTTATCAGTGGGGAGCTCGAAAGTTTAAATCCTGGAGTTCAGTTCCAATTCTAGTTAAGACTGCTTATATCACTCCCACACGAGTATATGAACAATATCCTCCCCTATACCAAGCCAGGCAGGTGCCTATCGTCATACTAAATGGTTGACATATCCATTGTCAGCCTTAATTGTCACTTAAACAAAAAATGAACTTATCTGCTAGATTTCCAGGAGACTGCATGACTGTCCAAAGGCATCTGAAGCTCACCACTGACTATCCCAGCTAACATTATGATATATTTTTGAGTTCATTTACAACTATAAACTACTAAGCAAGAGATATCAGAGTTAGTTCTCTTATGAAATATTCTGTGTTTTACTTTCAAGTATTTTATTTCTGTTGAACAAATCTGTAAATTTCATAAAAGTTGATTTTATTCTTAATGTACTGATAAATCTATCAAATAACCATAGATAAAACATATGACGATGATTTTCATTATCATCACCAAAATCATGACAATAAAGTGGAAAACTATATATTTATACAAAAGCCATGTCAGCCAGATGATTCTAGATCATAAAGGATGAATGTAATTCCAATAATTTGTCAGCCAAGCAAATACAGATTATCAACAAAAATGTTTTTTTGAGTTACATTTATCTTTTACACTCTGTTTATAGTCTCTGTAGTAAATATTGGTGTATACCAAGCTTAGCTTAGTAAAAATCGGAAGAAACAAATCACGATACAACAAGTGTGGGTCATCCAGTGAAAATAAAATTCACTTGAGAGCTTTGATGGTTTCTGAGACCAGTTTGCTACATTGCTCCACAGCAAGGTGCCAAAATAGTTATTTACAAAAGTTAATCCAGCAGAGGGCAACACAAGTGCCCAGTGAGGACTGAACTCATTTCAGTATTTATAGTCTAGAAGACTCCATGGCAAAGGCACCCAATACTTTCACATATTTAACAAATAAACTCAAATAATCTATCTAGATTTCCATCATCTCTCCTTCCTGTTGCAGAGACTGGAGCAATTTTTCAAGTTTTACATACAGAACTCCACATTAAACCAACCTAGCTCTTGCTCTCCAGGGGAAGCAAGTAAATATGGATAAAAGCTTAGTATCAGTGTAATCATTGAAAAATTCTACAAAAAAGAAACTAGAAAATATCAGGGGCGTGCAAATGAGAAATGGTAACAGGAAAAAAATATCAAGAGTCTAGAAATGTTTTTGTTGGAAAAGAAAAAAAAAAGAAGAAATATTATGTACGTGCAAGAGTTTTTTTCATCAATCTATAAGTTTTGGTGTTGGTTTCACCTAGTCAGAGTGACATAAACCAAAAGATCACTCAGATGAAGTGCCAAAAAGCAACTAAATTGAAATCAAAAACATTTAAATACAGGAATAGAATTTAAAAAATCGAAGTTACATTGGTTTTGTTTGTTCATGTATTATTCTCGAGTGCATCTGGACCTTCATGACAAAATTGGTAAAGATTCATTGAGAAACGGCAAGGTTGTGATCCAAAACAACTAAATCTAAATGAGAAAGATCCGAAAACAAAAATAAATGGAAGTAACATTGGATATTACTCAGGAAAGAGGCCCTGGTTTCCTTTGTTCATACATTATAATAAGGTTCATCTGGACCTCCGCAACAAATTGGTGAAGATTTGTTGAGAAATAATGATGTTGTTTCAAGATAGACAAACAAACTTTAGAGCGTTTTGAGCAAAGATACAACTTCACAAACTAGAGATAAGACAAACTTTTCTTTTTTTATAGCCTTTGTTTTCCTCTACTTTGATTCATTCATTTTTTCTCTCTTTCATCATAGTGTTGTTATAAATAAAAGAAATGCCATAAAAGCCTATAATTAAAACAACTTCACTAATCAAGTTAAATCTGCTCTAATCTAGAATTTAGATCACCTTATAGTCCATAGTCATTGGAATCAGGGGTCATTTTATTCTTTGTGCTTCCCAGGGCTCAAATCTGCAAAGGCAGCTATACTGAGGGGATAGCAGAGCACTATAGTCAGTGCTCATTTGCTTCTGTCAGCAACTTTCAGATCTGTACTCAAAGTTGCAAATAGCTGAACTGTCTGGATTTTCCTTCAAAGAGACGGCAGATCTCTATAGCCAGCTGTGGCTTCAACCAACTACAGAATGTTCATGTCCGGTAGTTCAGCTACCCAAGTCAGACATACTTTCAGAATACTCCCGCTAAGTAGCAGCAGACCTCTATGGATAGCTCTGGCATCAGCCAGGAGTAGTCTTGCTCCTCCTTTGACCATAAGATTCAAAACCTTGCTTTTGAAGGATGGGGTCAGCTCTGTGCACATTGCATTCCACTTTAAAATTGCACAGGCTAGGGGGTTATTCCACGCATAGGCCCAGCCATCTAAGGTCCAATTGTTATGAAAAAATGAAAATCTCCTTCGCAAAGCCAGGCTACTCATTCTTTCAAGTATATGGATACACATTACATAGATTTTTTTCTTTTGCTCTTCCTTTCTCCAGTTAATTGTCTTTCTTGATATTTTTGAATTTTCATTCTGAAAACAATCCTTTCTGCCTACTATAGTTTGTCTTCATTTCTTCTTTCATTCCTTCTTTCTGAATTTCCTTTTCTGGTTGTTCTTAAGAAATATCCCAACAATTTCTTAATTCCCACCACATCCCTCAACTGGTGCACAAGAAACCTCAAGTGAAGGCAGCTGCCTATTTTCAATGAAGTCACTAAATTCCAATACATAACAACATATGGTATTGACTCAAAGAGATTTATTTCTGCGGGCTGGAGGAAATCATTTTGTGGGGGAATTCTTACAACCAACCCCAACATCTGCCAATCATGTCTCAAATAAACAAATAAATATGAAGAAAATTGAAGAAAACTATATCAATAAGAGATTTGAATTTGAAAATTGTTATTTGTAGAAATTGGTTGACTTATGAAGAAGTTAGAGCCATATGAGTGGATTTGTCAAAGATATATGAGACAATCACAAATATAAGAGAAAACCAATAGTGAAAAGTGAAATGTACAAGAAATCAGAAGGAAACACAGAGCAGAGATACAGTGAAAATGCCAAATGAATTATAACGTTATAGCACATCAATTATACATTTGTCATGAAGTACAAAAAATTTTAAGCAGTTTCTTATGATCTTTTAATGCAAGTACACCTAAAGTTTTTCAGAAAGAGATAATATCTTGAAAAACTATTGTTACTGCAATGCAAACCTGAAAATAGCTCACAAGTGTGATGCTTGGATAAAGAGTAAGAGTTGATAAAAATGAATGTCTATTAAAAATAGAAATACTGTGATCCCCTCTCATCTGGGAGAGATATGTTCCGAGACCCTATCGGATACCTGAACCTACCAAACCCTGTATATTCTGTTTTTTCCCCAATACAAGCATACCTATGATGTTGAGCTACAAGAGCGTTTATGGTTGTCAGAAGATAAAATCTGACCCTATATACTTACTTTTCTCTTGATTGTTGATCTGCTGCTAGCAATAAATGCTCTTGTGGCTTAAGCAGCAGAGCAATCATTATGGAAAACCAGGCTTTCTGAGGCAAAAGATATGTGAGTTTGAATCTCACCAAGAGCTTATCCATTATTTCTGATCCCTGTTGTCTACCAACAGATGTAGACTGATGGTCAGACTACTTGCAATGAAAAGCAACTAAAATTGAAATAAAAGAAATACTAGTCAAAATTTTATAATGATTGACAATGCTGCATCTAACAGAATAATCAAGATAATATTACTAGTATATATAATTTAATTCTTGTTTATGTTTAGTTGCAAGCCTTATTATTTGAATAAAATATGCCCATATTTCTTTTAATATAAAACTATATGAAAATTCTAATTTCATATGAGGTTAATCAATAATGCTGACTCAAACAGTGAGAAAGGTTCACGTAATTTTTTGTTATCCAAATGAAACAGACTTTGTATATTGACCGAACTTGATCAAACTTCTGTTGAACATGGTTTTTGCTTAAATTAATATAAGATGATATGTGATATCAGGAGTCACATTTTTATACCCAAGTTATGCTTCTTAGTAGAAATAGAAATAGCTTCAGGCACTAGTATTACCTGTTCTTGGAGAAAAGCAGTGAAAAAGAGCAAGGATGACTGAGGCTTCTTAGGTTCATTCATACTATACTATACTATACTATATATATATATATATATATATATATATATATATATATATATATATATATCATAATTTATTTTCAGTTTGTAAAAATACAAAAAGAAAGAAATAGAACAGATTTCCATGGTAGATATTTAATCAGTGTTTAACACGGCATCTACCACACTCAACAGCAACCAGTTGTCAATGAGTGCGATATGCACGAAAAGTCAACATTCACCAGGGACATATCCTTGTCATTCTTATATATATATATATATATGTATGTAGATAGTCTAGAAAGCTTTACAGCTTCAAACATATGAGGAGAGTGCTGTCTAAAACTCAGTGTAAGCTTGATCGAATGTACAACTGAAGTGAATCATGAAACCTACTTAGTATATATACATTTTCAAAAAACAGCAAAATGGAAAATTTTTGGCATAATTCACCCACATTCTTAGAACATTTGAGTCAGAAGAGAAAGCAGATTTTTAATAACTAAATGAAAATGATAAAGATACAATTTTTGTTGTTGTTGTTGTTGTAGTAGTAGTAATAATAATAAGGAAGAAGAAGATGAAGATTTTTATCAAGTAGCATTTTTATTTGTTGAAAATTAAAACATCTCTTTGTGGAGAATTCAAATAGCAAATCAACCATAAAAAGAAAGAAAGAATCACAAGAAAAAAAGATTTAAGGACTTCAGGATGCCACATTCTTCAGAGAAATTGTAAAATATTTCCAGAATTCTAATTTTCACATACAAGAGAATTGTTTTATTTCATTTCCTTTTCTTGTTTATTTACTCTCTTGAATTGATAAAAAAATCTTTGAGGTATGTTGCTCAAAGCAGAGTTGTGATGGGTTTGTCAAAATTTGAATCAGAAGAGGAATCACATGAATTTAAAGCAGATAAATTTGATGAAGATTTTATGAAGAAAATTTAGGAAAAAGTGTGTTGGTCATCCTCTGGTATTGTTTCTCTTGATTTTCTGGAGAAATAAACCATAGCAATCAAAAATGGCAAGGGTTTAATCTTTTTTTATTTGAGTGTGTTTATTTTCGTGTTCCAACTCTCCTGGTAATACCATTTTGTCTACAGACTTGAAATTTAGCAACAGCACTTCACTAGACTTCATCTAAAAGGTTTTTTTTCAAAACTTTTTTGTGTCTTATTCTGATGTGTTCATTGATAATATCTAGATTGGCTAGAATCTAGATGTTTCTTATTACTTTTTTTTGGATGTTTTCCAAACTCAACTTTCAACTTGGAAGGGGAGTGAGAGGAGGTGATACCAGTTCACCCTAACTTTTCACAGCCTGCCTCAAGATGATCTTCCAGAACCTAAACTGGGAAAATGAAGGAATCAGAGTAGATAGCAAATACCTAAGCTGATTTGCTGGTGATATCATCTTCTTTGTAGAAAACCTTCACAATCTCCAAGTAATGCTAGACAAACCAAAAGTCACCTATGGAATTGAAACATGGAACCTAACCAAAACATTGATCTTCAAACTGAGAACTGGGCAACATGCACAGGAGAGAATAACGCTCAACCTCACATAGAGAAATCATAGAACAGCATAGTATATTAGAGAAAAAATAGGAGTCGGAGATATCATTCAATCCATTAGAAAACACAAATGGCAATGGGCTGGTCATGTTGCAAGAATGGCACACAATCCATTAGAAAACACAAATGGCAATGGGCTAGTCATGTTGCAAGAATGGCACACAATCCATTAGAAAACATAAATGGCAATGGGCTAGTCATGTTGCAAGAATGGCACACAATCAATGGATATCACGACTCACAATGAAGATCCCCAGAGATCATATTTGAAACTGTGGCCAGCAAAATATAAGATAGCGTGAAGAATATATATACATATTTCTATTTACTTAGTCTAGGCCAAATGATACATTCACCATGTAATGACAGGAGATTATTTCAAATAAAAGTTCCTATATGATATAATGTAATTTATAATCATTCTGTCAGATCATAATATCCATTCCTTAATAACACACATACATATATACTATGTATGTATATAAAAATATACACACACATATATATACATACACACAGTTATACTCACTTAGATTGTCATCAATAACTACTTTCCTTTTGTTAATCTGCATAGGAAGTGATAAGTTCAGTGTAAAAAACAAAAAGATAATTAACTATTCCTTCATTGCCACTAAATCATAGACAAGGTCACTCTGTATTGATCCCAGAGGTGCTCCTTTCTCTCAGACTAATAAACATAGAAGCATACAGTTCTCATTATTCAATAACATGTTTTGAAGATTTATTTATATTTTGGTAAAAACAACCCTGCCCACCTCAGCCCAGCCTGGAAACATGGAAAGTAATGAAGATACAAAAATAGTGACATCCATCTTGGAAAAGTATCCATGCCTACCTAAAAGTATCCAACCATTCAAGATTGAGGAAAAAATAGCCTACCTTAGTACTCCCTTTGCAATCTTACACAAAAACCTTGTAAAATTCTCTTTAACCTTGTTCACTGTCTGAAATCTCTCTGAGAAAAGTCAGAAGTCACAAAGAGCCAAAACTGGACTAGGGGGGGGGTGGACAGACCTGGATGATGCACAAGATATGAAGAATGACCAGCTCGGTCAATGTGAATTTAACAGTGGCACAGTACACAAGCTCACTCATTTGGTCTCTCATTGTCGACTGAGTAATTCTATGGGAGAATATCTGTACAAAAATGCTTGGTAGAGCTCTCTCTGATTGGTTGCCAAGTAACATCAAGCCTGTGCAAACATTTCTCGAGATATTTCAAATGGCTGGATACTTTCTAGACAGACCTCGTACACAAAACTTTGTCAAAAAGTACCTTTTGAGAGTACCTGAAAGTATCACAAACCATTTCTGGTCTTCTGTCTTCTTGAATGCTTTCAATGTAACTGTTGTTGTCAGTGAACACGTGATCATTTTAGATTTTATGTTCAATTAGTTTGAACAAAATCATAACCAGTGCAGTCCAAGGGCAAAGTTTTTTCAGAAATAGAATGAACCTATAAATGACTATGCAAACAAGCTCCTTTTATTTGTAATACATGCATGCATCTAGAATTGAATGTGCAAGATCAAAACAGATTAAAATGAATAAGACATGCCACCAACATATCCAGTTCATTACAAAGTATCTTTTAGTGCTGTCAAGTTTCTTAGCAATAGTATAAGTGGCAGAAAGATACTTCCTTCTATCTTATGCTGTGAGATAAATACTTGAATCAAGGTATGTATTTCTATGTAATAAAAAATAAGATCTAAGGATTTTGAAATCAGCAAACTTTCTGACAGTTAAGTGCCATTTTGTTGGTTGTCTCACTTCACTTACTATCAAGTATTTTTTTAGATGATTTTACCAACGATATTACTAAAACTAAATTAGTAACTTGTATTATTAAAAAAATTATTTATAGATTGACATTTCATTTCCACGATCTGCTGGGACACTTCCTCTGAATTATAAAAAAATTAAGCTGTTCATCACAAAGAATTCATTTTTGAATTTGTTCAAAATACTCTTATCTCTCTAGATTTTCATATTTTTTTCTTTCTCCTAAATATGATTTGGATGTCATTTAGAAGTTATGCTGAGTCAATATTGCAAACAAATTGGTTTTTAATATCAAAAGGATTCATTGACATTTCATTCCTAAGTTGTTGGAATCTTTGAAGGTCACAAATCAGAATTGTTTTTTTCTTTTTTTTTTGATAATACAAACAAAATCTGCAAGGAAAAATTAGCATATAAAGTTTTTCAAAATTCAACTATTATTTTTATTACTACATATCATTAACAAAAACAAAGAAAAAAAATACTTTTGTTATATCAGCTGTTAATTGTCAACACTAAAATTAATGAATGGATGTTATGAATAAAACTATTTATATTTCTAGGGTGAATAATGATGAATCTTAGAGAAATGCTTGCAGTTAATAGTCAACTCATGCAGAAACCAACAGAAATAAAATCTTTCACTAAAAGATTTCTAAACAGTCATTGCAGGAAAAATTGTATATCTGCAAAGGGTACAGTATTATAGTCTCATCTCATAAGGAAATCTTTTGATGAAACTTTGTCATCATATTCAATTTCTGATTATTTTTTCTTTCATCTCATTTTCATAGTCTGTTGACATCATAGTTATTGACATCATAGATTTAACTCGTCTAAATTTCATTGATGAAGAATTGTCATTCATAATTATTTTCTATCTAGTTTTTCTTTCATCTTATATTGTTACTATTTATCATAATGCTTAGATCATTTTTACTTACAATATCAAAAGTGAAAATGCTTTGTCTAAAAGATTTGGACAACATTAGCTCTTCTCCAACTTCAAGATGAAAGAAATGATATGGCATGTAAAAAATCAGATAAGGGAGAATGGAGTTACATGACTGAGTTTGAATATTTGCTGGTTAGCTTCTGTAGCCTCATCAGTGAAATTCAGTCCCAATTAGACAGGTTCCCAAAGCAAATGGGATGTGAGTTTGTTTCTCACCAGAAGCTTATCCTTTATTTATGGTCTATGCTGTTCACTAGTAGCCAGGCTGGCGTTAGATGCAATGAAAAGCAACTAAAATCAAGATGAAAGAATTATCAGTCAAAAATCAAAAAATGTCAACAATTTTTCATCAAGTAAAATGAAATAAAAAATCAAGATAGTAAAATAGGATATAAACTAAAAAGTTCAATTAGTTTCAAACTCCATGGTTCCCAACCATTATTTCAAAGTGTACTTTCAGTCAACTCATTTTTGAAGGCAACTTTATATATAGTGGTGTCAAATTCATGTCTTTATTTTTCAAGAAGAAAAGTATCATGGAAAACAGAAACATGAAAGTATACTTTTGAAGACTGTTGTTGTATCTTATCTGATACTAGTACTCCTGGTTGGGAACCTTGCTTCTAATCAGTCCAAGGATTTCAAACAAAGTGACAAAGAAGAAGAGGAGGAGGAGTCAAGTTTCATAGCCAATCATTAACCACCAAGCAAGTAAGTTTATATCAAGATCACCAAATGTGGCCATCAGGGGAGATAATCCAACCTTTTTCTGAGAAACTTAGCCTACGCAGGCATTGGATTTAGGTCAAAGTTGGAAATCAAGCAAGTCTCAAGGCAGCAACCAGTATTGAATCTCTGTCTCCTGACTCACTTGATTTAAAAATTTAACCCAGTACTAATGCCTATGTTGGGTGAATCTCTGAGATTCATTCCTATTATCTCCCCTAATGGTCAAATCTTGTAATCCTGGTTAAAATAGATGCAAGCATTGTAGGCACAGGGAAGGATCGGTAAGAATGGGGCAATAAAAGCAGCATAGACAATAATGTACAATGAGAGAGAGACACACTACCTTTGGAAAGCCTGCGTGGGAAAATACAACACATACCTACAGGAGAGAGAAACCATATGAAGTGGTACATAGCATCATGCAACATTGAACAAGCAGTGTATATATGTCAATAGGATTGTGTTCATGGAGGAGCATAAGTGTATCTACATTTATATACGGTTATTCCCCATTTTCTGAAACTTTGCTTCACACTTTTTTTTTTGCTTTCATGAAAAAAGCAAAAAATGAAATTAGCGATCAGCATTTATCTTGCAGCAAGCCATTATAAAGGCAGCATACAAACTCTGGTTATCATCCACCATCTAAACCACTGAATACTATACCTAACATACCATAATCACTGGGTTTTTTTTGAGATGGGAACACTCAAAAAATTTTCCAACACAGATTAATGATAATTACTTGTTCATTTATGCCATCTTGGCTGATGGAAAGTCTCATGTGGTTATAGGATGGCATAAGTGTCTTCTCAAATGCATAGATGAGTGGGAAATAAGTATGCATGCATGTGTATGTGTGAATACAAGGGCAGAGGCATGAACTGATACATGCGCATAAGGGGACATAAGAGTGAATAGATGTATGTGTGTATGAGTGGCATAAGTGTTCAGGTATGATTTTGAATGCATGTATGTGGGTAGACCCATAAGTGCCCCCCAATGATGAAAAATCATTTATTTTGCACAACAAATACTCATTTTCCAACTTGATCCCTTTCCTGGTCAATGCATGTAATTCAGTGGTGAATATCAACCACACAAATCAAACACTGAAGGTATTAGATCAAAATTCAATTAACAACTATGTGTCATGCTCTGTACTTAATGATCCAGCTTCATATATATTAACTATAAACATGTATAATCCAAATGATTGTGTACATGTAAATGAGTTATGCGTGCATATATATATATATATATATATATATATATATATATATATATATATACACCCAAACCAATCAAATTTAATAACACAATGCTTATACGTACCAACAACATATATACGGATGCATATAATTTAATACATAAAATGAAGAAAAATTAAACAAAGCAATATGCATTAAAATGAAACAATTTTGCTGAGCAACAAATCTTCAAATGGACCAGATCAGTTCAGATCATACTATTCAACCTAATATTTTAATAGGGCATTCAGTGACTAATAAACAAAACAAATTGTTCATCATGAGGTGTACTGCACAATTTACAACCTATGATGATCCTAAGAAACGCAGCTTGTTCACAATATTTTCATTTCATATCAAAATGTATAACAAATAATCAAGTAACTTTGGAGAATAGAATCTCTTTTGAAATCATACCATTAGAAATAGCATTTACTCATAAGTAAGCTAAGGAAAACCACACCTATGATCTTGAAAGCATGTGCATTTATATAGACATGACTTGAAATATAAATGGCAGAAAGGTTTCCTAGATATCCCTCATGATGAACAGATAACACTTTGAGCATGTCATTGGAGGTCTTTCAACTTGCTTTAATGATCTAATCTGATTTGATCCAATCTGAAAAAATATCTCTCCTCTTCTTCTATATCCTAAAATCACAACTAATTCTTCTATCTTTTGACATTCTTAATACCTGCATATAAAATAATTGTCATATGTCATTTCCTCCAAGACTGCTTTCCCTTCGAGGGTCAACCATGAAGAGTTCAAACTGACATCTCTTGCTTTAACCAAAAGAATTTAATGTACATAGATGGATTTTATCCATGACGGATAAATGTGCCACCCCAAAACTGAGTATCAATCGGCAGATTATTAGCTCTATTCCTTTTCCTTTGTGTTATTTTGGCCTGGCCTTGATTCACCCACAGAGATGATAGTCTTGAAAGAGTCATTCACCAAACTCTTAATACTGGACACAATACCACCTTAGATGGCAGCAGCCAGTGTCAAAATAGGCCTGTTTCATCTATCAATGTTCAAATGTAAATATAATAATCGTTGTTGTTTCATTTTCTTACCAATATGAAAAAATGTTGAATTTTTCCAGACCTCTATACGTACTTGGAGGTAATTGCCCTAAAATGTATATTTAATAAAAAATAGGAGTTTTAAATGATAGAGATGTGTATTTGAATGAGAGCGTTTACATATAATATAATATGATTACATACATATACATATATATATATATATATATATATGAATATACATACATAGGATATATTTATTATTACATCCCGATCCTCTTGCCATCATCCACAACAATTAAAGCAGCTACCGTCAGCTGCCATTTTACATTTAGGAATGTTGATCTCTGTGGCTACTTGACTGTTGAGGTGCTGACACCGGGAACCAAAGCAGATTTCTGCTTTAGGGGTGTTCGATGGCACAGAAACCTGATCATGTAATCATAATTTGGAATTTATGGAGAAAGCAGAAAAACGATAAAAATGACAAGACAAAAGAAACTAGAAATAAGAATCAATAGGGCCAACACGCCAAAGAGGGGGAGGTGTACTAGGGTCAGTTCAATAGGAAGGTACCACTTGGAGAAAACAGATAACTTTCTTTTTCAAAAAGATCAATGCTAATCCACACTAATCACAAGATAGAGGCAGATGCCAAAGTCTCGGGTCCATTATATGATTAAGTTCTGGACATATATCTCCCATGTCCTTGATCACTGATCATAGCATTGCATTTCTACATATATATGTATGTATGTATACATATATACATGTCTGATTATAAAATGCTATTTATTATATAGAAACATTCATTTGAAATGATCTCTTCTAGTTTCATGGTTAATGTATGATTAAGCCTATACAAAGTGAATAGAATGAACAATAAAAGAAAATGGGGCTGCAGCAGGAATCGAACCTGCCACTGATAGGGTAGCCGCTTCATTGTAGCAATGTTATTAGCATTGAGCTAAACAGCCAGCTGATAATGGGAAGACCAAAACTGCTTTCATTTTAATTTTTTATCTATTTAATTTTTGGTCTATTCGTTTCTTTCAATGCAACAGTTATTTACTCAGAAATATATATATATATATATATATATATATATATATATATATATATATATGATCTGACAGAATGGTTATAAATTACGTTTGTTATATAAAATGCTCAATGATATGTGCATCACAACGTAGAATCAGTTACCCTATTAGCTGCAGGTTCAGTTAATTGTAAAATCTATCTACATTATCCAGGCCAAATGGTACATTCACCGTGTAACAATAGTTGATCATGTCAAATATGAGTCAAATATGAGTCTCAAGATGATATAATGCAATTTGTAATTATATATACATATATATATATATATATATATATATATATATATATATATATATATATATATATAAACATTTTTGAAAATTTTTTAAATTCCAGTAAAGGTTTTTAAGCTACACACACACACACACACATATATATATATATATATATATATATATATACACACACACAGAGAAAGAGAGAGAGATACATATATATATACATACATATATGTATATATATCAAGAAACAGATATATATGATCGGACATATTTTTACTGTGTAATGATGTGAGATTTTTTCAAATAAGAGTTCCTATATGAAATAACACAATTCATAATCCTCCTTCTTCTTCAGTTGCTAATCACCATTTTTTTCACTTTTTCTGGTTACAACATTTTGAGGGCTCAATTTGATACTTCTGGTGACTATGTACTGTTCAGCTACTTCACACTGATTAACAGAATCAGATTTGTTTTGAAAGCCATTGACAATGAATTCAATTCTCGGAGATATACATGCATGTGTATGTGCGCGTGTATTATCATTTCAGAATTTTGTAGAAATATAAATATTTTATTTGTTCTTATTTTAAATCCTTGCTGATTTTGACACTCACAGCCAATTTTACTTCTCCATCATACATTTTGGATTATGTGTCAACATAATTAATAAAACATTTACTAAAGATGGTGAAGCAGAAGAAATATCATAGACAAGGAATGCTTTACTCATAATCAATCAATCTGTATGTATGTCTATTTATCAGTCTATCATACTCTCTCTCTCAGTTCAGATACTGTCAGTTTCCATTGTCTGAAGACACTTTTGAGTAAACTGTCAGAAATTGTTATGGTTTGGGATAAACAGATTTTCTAAGATGCTAGACAAGCTTGTAAGTTTCAAACAGATAATAAAGAATGAATAAATGTGTCTGAATGCAAGAAATGAAAAAAAGAGGAGATAACAACAACAAAAATTGCAATGATCCGAACAGAAGCCAAACTAGGCATTGAGATATCCTCATAAAAGACTAAGACTTTTAATCATTGATCTGGATCAGGGTTGGATTAAGTTAGTGCCTAGCCGCAAGCATATGTTACAAACAGGGCCTGTTTCAAATACATGTCAATATTGGAACGCATACACTTCTTTTTAATTACATATTAAAAGAATTCATTCTTTCCATATACTCTACAGCAAGATAATAGGACAAATATGTCTGATATTTGCGTAATATTATTACTTTATTTTTGTTTTGATTTCTGTGCAGCAGCTATGACTTCAGTTTCATCTAACTTTATATTTATGCATTTTAAATGTATCGCATAGATATCACAGTCCCATTAATATCTGTTGAAATAGCAACCCCAATTAAAGATCATTATAATTAGCTAAAATCACAAACCTTCAGCTCCAGATGTTTATAAAAGTTGAAAGCTGTATAATTCTACTTAAATAAAGCGAGTCCAAAATCAGTGAATCAGAATTGATAGCTGGCAAGCATGTAGTGCAGGTCCCTTGAAAATGTGGGGCCTGTAACTTATGCTATTTTTGCTACTTTTTGGTTAATCCAGCTCTTGACATATGATGAAGTTAGCAAATGAAAACAATGTCACACATTAGTTCATGTGTTGAGTTCTTCTTCACAGCATGTAAGGTGGATGTGATCGATTAGACTGAGAGAAACAACAGAGCTGCTAAGTTACATTAGTTTAGAAGCAATATTTACCATCAAATGCTGATATCAAAGAATGCACTGAGTGCGGAGACAGGAACTGCTAATAAAATAATTGGTAAATAGATAAATGAGTTGGAAATTAAATGCAAAGGCTAACATAGTCAGTTCAATTTATGACCAAGAAAAAACAAACACACTTGGTTCGATATCTATGTATGCATATATGCATATATATATATATATATATATATATATATATATATATATATATATGTGTGTGTGTATATATATATATATATATATGTGTGTATGTATATATATATATATATATATATATATATATATATATGTGTGTGTGTATATATATATATATATATATATATATATATATATATATATATATATATTGTATACTTAGGCAGCAACCTTTTCTTAATGCAAGTTTTGTTGAACAGTATTTTTGTTTTTTTGTCAGGTAGCCACTTCATTGCTCTTGCCATTCAAACAGCTGCTGGTAATGTGATGATAGATCAATGGTACCAGCAGCACTACATTGAAGTGACTACCTTATCGATCACAGCCAAATTTTTACTAATTGTTTGTTCTATTTATGCTGTCTGGGCCAAATGAAACCGTGTAATACCAGGAAATCATTTCAATTAGTTTCAAAGTAATATAATGCATTTATAATCATTTCGTAGGATCATATATCCATTTCTTTATAACATAACTGTAGTGTTAAAAGTAACAAAAAGAGCAGATAGAGACTGGGAATAAACAGAGTGGGGATTTGGAACTGAAACCGTTATTTGGGCTTTTGCATTATGGTGGCTGTTTAGTTTAATGATGAGAATAATGCTACATTGAAGTGATTACCCCATTGGTAGCAGGTTCGATTTCTGCAGCAGCCCCATTTTCTTTGATTGTTTATTCGATTTACATTGTCAAGGACAATACCTTCACCATGTGATAACAGGAGATCATTCCAAATAGAGTTTAGAGTCATACACTGTAGTTTAGTGGAAGAGGCAGATAAGCAACATTGGGTTGAAGGCTCGTAATTTACACTACTGGATTGCCTTACTACCTATTGAATAAGAGTGTTGGTTATGCCTAACTAGTAACTTGGTAATGGTGGGGTTTCAATCCTTGAGTTGGGTAGTGCAAAAAAGTCTTACACTCTGGTTCAGTAGAAACGTCAGACCAGTAATATCACAAGGATAAATTAACAAGGGAGAATTGATAGATATAAGATATTTTCCAGCATGGAGAGCAGAATAAGAACAATCTAACTCTATATATTTAATGAACGGCTGAGATCAAAATTTCTAGGCGGATACCAATTATGATAGATACCTGGAGAAGGCTGGAATGTAGAACAGCCGAAACATTGTAAATATAATTCATTCAACATTCTCTTGCTTTTTCCACCAGTTTAAACATCCATCAATTAGAATGAAATTTTCTTAGCCCATTTATTTTGCAAACTCTTTTTGCCTACTAATGAAAGCATTCTTTTCACAAACAAATCCCTAATACAGACCCAACTTGACTCTCTTCCAACACTGGTCTTTCTATAACCAATGTATTTTTTTAAAATCTTATACAATAGTGACTATGACATTTTCAGATGAACAGCTGTCTCATTTAGGCAACTTATGGCACTCCAATATTTCAAATTTTTCTTTAAAAGACATATCTCAATGTTTCTTATTTGCTTCTGATGAGGGAGTAATCCTATAGACACTTAAAAATAAGGCTTACCTGAAGATTATGATAACACTATCTTGGAACCTTGATAACAAAATGTGGATAATTAAACATAACACATTTTAAATAAAGTGTTTGGGACTGACTGATTTTTGATAATAATAACCATGATAATGATAAATAGTTTCCACAATATTTAGAGTTGTGTTATCATTTTTCAGTATTGGCATCATGATACAACCTATTTAGATTACAATAGCTTGTATAACCTTATATCATTATTAATATCCAGAGCTGAATAAATGCCAATTATGGCAGATGTAACTGCTGTAAAGAAAATGAATGCCCCCTCCCTCGAAAAAGGGGTCTACAATAAATGTGACCATTTTAGAATGAGTTTGAAGTGTAAATTGAACTGCCCCCAAATATATTTTATTGGGTGAATTGTAAAAATTAACCTCCCTGAGGGTCCCAGTAGTACCCGCAAAAAATTCCATGGTTTCTATAGAATGGTTCTTGTGCTTTGCAGTGATAGACAGACAGACAGACTTTCGGTTAATTATAATGAGATTCCTATCGTTAATGACATCATCTATTTATTTTCTTCATGTTATTCATGATATTATTATAATTATTTTTTCTAAAATAAGATAGAACTTTCATATTTCTATTAATATTCTTATCACCTTACTACTACTATTTCTTTAACATTATTATCACTTTTTTCTCTTTTACTCTTTGGAGCATGGTAAAGACATTCTCTGGGAAAAGACACTAGAGTAAAAGAGGAAAGGTTTGAGATGTCTTCATTATTCTGGAAAGGTTATTGCAATTACTTTAATGTCTTGTAATAGTCATTTGGGTGGGTGCTCAAAAGAAGGGGGAGAGTTGACTGTTGAAAATTTGATGCATGAATCAATTTCCTAAGGTGCAGTGTGGTAAGGGTTGTGGAGGCAATGTCTGTCTAGGGAGGAAAAGTGAAGTTGGCTTGAAAATTATGCGAACACTGACAATTTTACTTCTGAAGGCTATGGAAATATGTTACAGCATTGTAGTAATCACTGCCATTGGAAGTAGAGTCATTTGATCATTAAAGTCTTCCTGCATATCTAAATTATTATTATTTATATCATTATGATTAGAGTCTTGATTTCTTACTCTGTATTTTTGGGGGAAGGTTTTCACAATATGTCTGGGGTATCATTCTTTGATGAAAGAAACCTGGGTAAAAGAAAACAAAATGTCCTCCCTCCCTCATAAAGAAAAGAAACTTCTTTCGATTCTGGGATTCCTCTCTTTTAAGGCAGATCCTCACCAAAAACTTTTCAAGACACACCTTTTAAGGTTCTTAAAAGTATAAAAAAGTCAGAAACATGTTCATTTTTTCTCTCCATCTTATGAAGAATCAAATTCACGGTGGAATACATTTACACATTTATCCAGGGATAGATAGAAACATCAGAATTAGCCGATCACTTTGCCAACACATCTTTTCTCAGCTGTTTAATGTGGACAAACTTCTGCATGGATTTCATACGATTAGAACATCATTACCTACAGTTTTAAATTCAGGAAAATCTCATTCACTTTATTTTTTGCAATGTACATCCCAGTAGACTTCTAAAAGTGATCTATCGAACATACATATATATATATATATATATATATATATATATATATATATATATATATATATCTCAGCAGTCAGAGAAACTTTGAGATACATATATTCCAAGTTACAAAAAATAATTTTTTGTGATAATCTATGTTTTTTTTTTACCTCTATCAACACAGTTGAAGACGTATACATAATGTATTAACCCAGGTTTTTCCATCTTTTGGTTCACACAATATCTCCAGAAGTTCTCCATGAATTTCAATAAAATTTTTTAGAAAGTGGATCACAGGCTACAGAGGAAGTAATTGAATTTGGAGCAGATCAATGCACGGTTACCTCCCCTACATTGTAACTTGCATGGGAAAGTCTTTAGGGCTTAGTTTATTGATCACATTTCTATTATTTACCTCTGCCAATGCAGTTGGAAGAGGATATCTGTATTAACTCATCTCAGTCCTTCATAAAAATCAAAATGAATCAAAATGAGTATCCGTCTTAAAGACTGGCATATACAAGTAGTTCAAATCTTTCTAAGAATTTTTACAGTCTTTCAATAAAAATTTCTTTCTCTTTAAAAAAATTGGAGATAGATTAATGATATAAAGATCATAAATGAAAAAGCTTTTGGCAGGGATGATATTACAAGAAATCAGTCGAATGGATTAGCCTATCAGTTTTAGTTATAACTTATTAGTCAAAAATGAAAATGAATTGCAATAATTACAGATAACCAGTCTATAACTTGCAGTTCATATCTCACTAGAGGGTCAGTATTGGTCAATGGTAAGCTCATATCTTTCTTCAAATTCCATACTCAATGGCATATAGGACATAATTTTTTTTAAAGATAAAGAAATATCCTTTTCACCTCTGGGTTTCCTGCGGCAAATTGAGATATTCAGCTTAAGCTAAGCTGCTTTTGTTTTCTCTTGTAACACACAGCAGTATTACTATTGGTAAATCATTTATTTTTGTTATCCTAGTTGTAGGTTGTTTGAGCAGTGACTCAGTAGGAACAGGTGGTCCCTTGGTGAAGGATTTGGTGAAGGAGTGAAATCATAAATGTCAAATGGGATATCATAGGCATTAGTGAGGTAAGAAGACCCGGAGAAGAACTAATCGAACTGAGAAGCAGACATCTTCTTTACAGCCACGGTAAAGAGAAAGTAAAACAAAGTGGAGTTGGCTTTCTCATCAATAAGGACCTTAAAGACAATGTAACTGGCTTCAAAGCCATCTCTGACCGAGTAGCTAGCGTCACCATACAACTTTCAAAACGATATAAACTCAATATGATCCAAGTCTACGCTCCCACTTCGCAATCAACCCAACAGGAAATAGACAACTTCTATGATGACTTGAACTCCCTACTCCAAGACACCAGAAAACACTTCAATGTTATCATGGGAGACTTCAACGCACAGGTAGGATAAGGAAATGAAAATTGCGTCGGCAAATTTGGATACAAAATACGCAACGAGAGAGGAGAAGATCTTGTAAACTTTGCAACAGCTAATGGATTCAAAATCATGAACACCTTCTTCAAGAAGGGACCCAATAGGAAATGGACTTGGAAGAGCCCCAATCACGAAACAAGGAACGAAATAGACTACATCCTAACGGACAAAAACGATATCGTCAAGGACATCCAAGTCCTAAATCAAGTCAATGTAGGCAGCGACCACAGAATGGTACGATGTAAAGTACAAATAAACACCAATAAAGAATGCAGGAAAATGTTCCATACAAAACCGCAGCCTCTAAACATACCAAAAGAGCACGTTCAATCTTTCAAGCTCGAATTGAGGAACAGATTCAGAATTCTTACTGAACAAGACAACACCAACATCAACGAACTAAGCAACAAAATGACAACGTCAATAATTGAAGTAGCCTCTACATTCTAGCCAATGAGCAAACAACCCATTAGCAAAATCTTGGATGAGACTAAAAATCTCATGGAAAAACGCAGAAACCTCAAGCCACCGACAACAACGAGAGAGAAAATTGAAGAGGCTGAACAAAACAAATTAATCAAGAAGAAACGAAGAGAAGACAGAAGGAGATACACAACGGCAGTCATTGAATCAACTCTTGAAAAAGGTCGGGGCTTCAAAGCTATAAACAAACTCCTCAACTCGGAAAGAAGGCAAATAACTAGCATACTCGAGGAAAATGGAAACCTAACAACAGACAGAGACAGGATTGTCAAACGTGCCAAAGAATTCTACCAAAAACTTTATTCGTCCAAACAAGGACTGCAAAACAATGAGCAAGATACGCAAGACACGGGCAAACAACTAGAGGACTTCCCAAAAGTAACCCCGTGGGAGGTGAAAGAAGCCATTAAACAGACGAAGAAAGGAACTGCCCCTGGACCAGACAACATCACCATCGACCTACTCCGAAAAGCAGGTAAGATCATCACTAGGAAACTGGCCGTCCTCTTCAACTTGTGTCTAAAACACAGTGAAGTCCCAGACGATTGGAACACTGCTATCATAATGCTTTTATATGAAAAAGGAAACCCGAAAGACCTCAACAACTATAGGCCTATAAGCCTACTCAACTGTGTATACAAACTTTTCACAAAGATCATCACCAACCGAATCACAAAAACACTCGATGAAAACCAGCCACGTGAACAGGCTGGCTTTAGAAGAAGCTACTCGACCATGGACCACCTGCACTCAATAAATCAACTGAAAGAAAAAGCAGCAGAGTATAAACTACCACTTGCCGTAGCATTTATCGACTTCAAAAAGGTGTTCGACTCAGTAGAAATCCCTAAGGTCATGGAGGCCATCAGTCGGCAAGGTGTAGATCCAGTATATGTTGAAGTGTTGAAACATATATACCATCACGGCAGCTCCTTTATCAGGCTACATAAAGACTTGGACCCCTTCCAGCTCCAGAAAGGAGTAAGACAAGGTGATACCAGCTCACCTAAACTCTTCACAGCCTGCCTCGAGATGATCTTCAGAAGACTAGACTGGGAGAGTAAAGGAATTAAAATAGACGGCGAGTATCTGAGCAACCTCAGATTCGCAGACGACATAGCCCTTTTCGCAGAGAACCTACACGACCTCCAACTAATGATAGATGAACTCAATGAAGAGAGCAAGAAAGTCGGCCTACACATGAACTTCAGCAAGACGAAGATCATGTGCAACAACCACATTGGAGATAAAAACACTAAGATCGAAATCGAGGACACAGAACTGGAGGAAGTAGACCACTACATCTACCTAGGGCGACGAATCTCCATGAGACCCTCAAAAGATGAAGTAATCAAGCGAAGAATCACACTAGGATGGCAAGCCTTTGGCAGAGCTAGCTCAACCTTCAAAAATAATAAGATCCCATTAATCCTAAAGAGAAGGGTGTATAACCAGTGCATCCTCCCAATAGTCACTTATGGAGCTGAAACATGGAACTTAACCAACAGACAGACCCATAAGCTGAGAACCATGCAACGTGCACATGAAAGAATAATGCTGGGCCTCACATGGGGAGACCATAAAACAGCACAGCACATCCGGGAAAAGACAAGAGTTAGAGACATCATAGAATCCATTAAAAAATCTCAAATGGCGGTGGGCTGGCCATGTTGCAAGAATGGCTGACAATCGATGGACATCACGACTCACAACATGGATTCCCCGAGACCACATGCGCAACCGAGGCCAGCAAAATGTTAGATGGAGAGACAAGCTAGACAAGTTCAGGAAGTACTGGCTCCGTGACGCCCATGATAGAGAAGTGTGGCAAATCCTGGGGAAGGTCTATGTCCAACGATGGACGCTAAAAGACTCATGATGATGATGATGATGATGAGTTGTAGGTTTTGTCCAAGTTTTCTTCAACGGCTACTTCCGTAAAAGTGAAGCAATATCAAGTGAACCTTTTGTAAAACTACAGATACCTGCAATTGATTAGAAATCAATCCTATCAGGTGTCAAGAAAAGGATTTTAAACTCAGAGAGGTATGAAATCCATTTCAGGCTTTTTTTGTCATATCCAAGGTGCACAACAGTATATTTCAATGATATTTTGATTATATAAAAACAGACAACAATTAATTCTAAAACTGATGGTAGGTCTGGTTAGTCAGTCAATAGGAACTGTCATGTTGGAAAAAGTGGTGATCGATGAAAAAGCTATTTCTCTTGCCTTTTGTGAGATCCCTAAAGATTATGAATTTGAAAAAAAATTGAGCACAGCTGGATTCAAAATAGAGGTCTAATTTAGCATAAACTTACATCAAAAATTGACCCCCACCACTCGTAAAAACTCATGACAGTTCCAAACAATTCTCTTGCTATATCCCAAGACAAAGGAGTTACGATGGTTAGAGATTGCTCAGAACTATTGGATAAAGGTGAAGAACATTTCAGAGAGATACGAAATAGAAGGAGAATTTGATTGATGCTTGGTGATCATCTTGATTTTGTTCTCATCAAACTGCCTCAGCTAAATCAAAAGTGATTTCATTGTTTGTCTTCACAGTGGTATATACTTTAGGCACTTTCTCCAAAGAACAAACAAATTGATTACTAAGTTTATGGAATCATTGAATAACAGCAAGAAACTAGTAGTTTGGAATTCAGAGAGAGGTGGGGTAGGGATGGAGATAAGAGAAAGAGGTGAGGGGATTCGTTTGGTTTTAGAATGGAACGACACATATTGATAATTAGATAACAAACAGCTTCACCATGCTGCACTGGCATGCGT
>OY735206.1:13661246-13713746 GCA_963457665.1 Thysanoteuthis rhombus | reverse complement strand
AATGAGAAAGAACAATAATGACAGAATTTTTTAAAAATTCAAATCATCAAGGAAGTGAAAATCAATATAAGGCAAAAGACAAAATGATATTTCAACGAAAATGCAAAACTTCATTTTATGAGGATCAATCGGAATGAATTTCTTGAAGATGAACCAAAATTAAATTGAAGTGAGAAAAAAAGAAAAAAGAAGAAAAAAATTTTGTTGGTTATGTAATTTCTCTAAAATTACACAGCATCATAAATCAGATTCGTTAAAAATATCTGATATCATTTCTTTTTGTTAAGTATTCAATTAAACAAAGAAGACTACATTGCTGATGGATTTTCTTTCACTTCTACTTTTTTGTATTCAGCACTCATTGCATCTGTGTCAAGATATGCCTAATCCTACTCTGATAAGGGTTTCTGCATGTGCATAGATGTGCTTCAGAACAAAATGTACATATATGTGTATTGGTGCATGCATGTACTTCAGAACAGGAAGAAGCGCATTGAGAACAAAAAGAATATTGAAGTATCTTATACTGTAATACATCTTTGAAAATGATATTATTTTTAATTTGGGTCTACGTGGATGCGTGTTTGAACAAGTGTATTTAATCATGCACAAATTTACTTGATGTATACTCATACACAACAAGGTTTCAAAGGAAAAGGTTTTGAGAAAAAAAACATCAATAGTTTTATTAAAGGGGTTCTATTTACATAGTAAGTATGATGCTAAACTGAACCATTACTTTTTTTTTATTTTTATTATCAAATTTGACTAGTTTTTATCTACATCTTAATTTTCATTGTTTCCAACAACTTTCAATTGAGCCATTGTATCTATGGCAACAAACTTATTTCTGATATTATGTGTCTTTTAATCATCTCTTTCAAAAATGTCTCCTTCATTCCACACACCTCATTCATTAAGCTATATGAACTATTCCACTCCCCTCAATTATTCTGGAGTCCAGAACATTTTACGTACATTTACTGGATGATAAGTAATGGTTCAGTTTAGCATCATACTTACTATGTAAATAGGACCCCTTTAATAAAACTATTGATGTTTTTTTTCTCAAAACCTTTTCCTTTGAAACCTTGTTGTGTATGAGTATACATCAAGTAAATTTGTGCATGATTAAATACACTTGTTCAAACACGCATCCACGTAGACCCAAACACAACCCCAAGATCATCACGAAGAAAAAAATACTATACATAGGAACCTACAATGTTGGGGCACTCTCAACAAACAAGCACCTAACCACTCTGGGAAATGAAATCAAGGACATCAAATGGGACATTATTGATATCAGTGAAATGAGAAAACCTGGAGAGGAACAAATCGAACTAAACAGGAAACATCTTTTATACAACTATGGAAAGGAAAAAGGGAAACAAAGAGGAGTTGGCTTTCCAATTCATAAAAAACTCAAGGACAATGTTGTTGGATTCAAAGCCATCTCCAATCGTGTAGCCTGTGTCACTGAACAACCCTCAAAGAGATTCAAACTGAACATCATTCAAGTCTATGCTTCCACTTCACAATCAACCAACAAGGAAATAGACAACTTTTACAATGACTTGAATTCCATATTCAAAGAAACCCAAAAAATATTTCAACATCATTATTGGAAACTTCAACACCCAAGTGAGATAAAGCATTGAAAAGTGCGACGGCAAGCACAGACACAAAAAGTGGAACTGATGAGGTGAAGATCTTGTAAATTTTGCTACAGCAGACAGATTCAAAATCATGAACACCCTCTTTTAAAAGAGAGCCAATAGAAAGTGCACTTGGACAAGCCCCAATTATGGAACTAACAATGAAATAGACTACATCATAGCGGACAAGAGCAACACCGTTTAAGATATGCAGGTACTAAATCAAGTCATCTAGGAAGTGACCACAGAATGATGAGATGCAAAATTCAAATTAACACTGAGATAAAAATGCATCACCGAATTGTAACCACTTACCATTCAAAAATAACACCTGATTATTCAAGCTAGAACAGAAAAACTGATACAAACTCTTCACAGGACCAGAAGAGAACATCAATAAGTTCAGCAACAATATAACATCTTAACTGAAGATGCTGGTATGTTTAGGCCAAAGAGTTCAAAAACCATAGGCAAACTCTCAGAAGAGACCAAAATTCTCATGAGAAAATGCAAGAACCTCAAACCACCAACAACAGCAATTGAAAAGATAGAGGCAATAGAGCTGAGCGAAACCATCCAAAAGAAATGAAGAGAAAACAAAAGAAGAAACATGATAGCAGTCTTTGAAAGCATTCTTGAAACAGGAAGGAGATTCAAAATCATTGGAAAATCCCTCAGTACACAACAGGAAGAAAGCAAATAACAAGTGTGCTTGAAACAAATGGAAAGCTGAAAACGGATAAGGACCAAATTGTTGAAAGTTCCAAGGAATTTTAAAAACCCCATAATTCATCACCAAATAAAGGACGCAGAAAATTGAACAGGAAACACAAGCTGAGAGTAATTGATTCGAGGATTTCCCAGAAGTTACTCCCTCATGAAATGAAGCAAACCATCAAACAAGCAAAGCAAGGAGAGGCCTCTGGACCTGATAACATCACCATCAACCAACTCAAAAAAGAAGTCATCACGAGAAAACTAACCATCATATTCGATTTATACCTCGAACGAAGTTAGGGCTCAGGAGAGTGGAACACTGCAATCATAATGCTGTTATGCAAAAAAGGAAACCTGAAAGACCACAACAACTGCAGGCCAATAAGCCTACTAAACTGCCTCTACAAACTTATCACCAACGGAATTACCATAACACTAGAATAAAATCAACCACAAGAACAAACTAACTTCAGAAAAAGCTACTCTAACATCAACCATTTCCATTCAGTAGACCAATTTTTAAAAAAAGCAGCAGAATATGAAATGCTGCAGTAGCATTTGTTGACTTTGAAAAGGTTTCCGATTCAGTGGAGATCCCCAAAGTCATTGATGCAATAATACAACGAGGTATACACCCCGTATATGTCAGAGTACCACAACATATCTACCAACACAGCAGTTCCTTCATCAGGCTGCATAAAGACTCTAGGCCGTTTCAACTACAAAAAAAGTGAGACGTGATACCAGCTTAGCCAAACTCTTCACAGGCTGATGATCTTCTGGAACTAAGCATGGGAACACTAAAGAATCAGAAAAGAATACCTAAGTAACCTCAGCTTTGCTGACAACATTGTGCTTTTTGAAGAACCTTCACAATCTCCAAATAATGTCAGAGGAACTAAATGAAGCAAGCCAGAAACTTGGCCTCCACATGAACTTCAGTGAAACAAATGTCATGCACAACAAACATGTTGGGAACAGAAAGACAATGATTGAAATTGAAAATGAAGAGCTGGAGAAAGAGGACCACTACATCTACGTCGGACAATAAGACTCGATAAGATCATCAAAAGAAAAGGAAATAACGCCAAGAATAACTAGGTTGGCAAGCTTTTGGTTGAGCAAGCCCTACTATCAAAAACAAGAAAATCCCATTAGTCCTAAAAAGAAGGGTATACAACCAATGTATCCCACCGACAGTCACCAATGGAGCTGAAATATGGAACCTAATCGAAAGATTGGCCCTCAAACTGAGAGCTGTGCACATGAATGAATTATGCTCAACCTCAAATGGAGAAATTCATATGACAGCACAGCATACCAGAGAAAAGATATGAGTTCCAGATATCATAGAAACTGTAAGAAAACTCAAATGGCAATGGGCTGGCCATGTTGCAAGAATGGCAGACAACTGCTAGATATCATGACTCACTATGTGGATGCCCACAGATCATACGCAAAACTGTTTTTCAATATTTAATAATTGTTTGTAAACTAACTATAAAGATTATTTGTATGGTTATCTCAAAGTTGCAACCATCATTAATAAAGGGTAAATTGATATTTAATCAAACTTGATTGATAATAACAGTTGCAACTTTATCTAAATATTGTTTACAGATGGTTTACAAACAAGTATTAATCATTAATAGTAAATATCTATTATATGATGTTTAATCAACCATCAATTTACTATTTATTTATGGTGGTCACCTATGTTACCTGCTATTCTTGTTCATTAGAATCTCCTCTTCATCATGTTTTAAAATAGGGTGTCAAAGATTTTAAAAGTTTCATGATGATATCTATGCTTTATCCTTGCTAAATATTTGAAATAAATCATTATTCCTAAGAATTTGATTAAATTAGAACTAAGTATTTTCATCATTACTGAACAAAAATGCAATTTGATTACAATTTACTTCAAAGAAAAATAATAAACAAATTTTTTTTCCACAGGAGGGAGATGGGGGTAATGGAATTTAAGGTTCCCTGTTCAAGAAATTCCGTCAATTTTATCACTACAGAAGACATTAATGTAATAATTTCCTCCTATTTTTTTTCTACTACACATTAGCATAAAGAGTAGTGTAGTGTCTTGTGGGATGTTTTTGAAGTATTCTTTTTTTTAAAAAGCAAGGACAGTGTTGAATGGTTTTGCTTTGAAAAGGTTCAACTTGATAAATAGAAAAAGTTTAATCTTGTAACAGACGCAGACATGTAGCAGCAGTTTTTATATTCATTATGATTTTCTGTAGAAGTATTTATACTCATTATTCTTTTGGTATTCCAACAAAAAAATGACAAAAATACTAAAAAAATACTCCTGTATATTATTTCATCTATCAAAAATAGTTTCAAACTGCTGTGTTTAGTTCACCATCAACTAAAAGTATGAGCCTGTTCAATCAATGTCCTCTTCTAGCGCATTCATGTACAACACTGCCTCATGTTGCCTGTGAAAAAAACTTCAATTAAAAAAAATGATATTTCACAGAGATTTTATGAAACTCCTCACCTTGGAGTACTCGAAGTGTTAGATTATAGTTCCATCACAAATAGATCCCCTTGTCTATTGCCTCGTGATTCTACAATGTACCTATAATCTTTTTCACCGAATCCTTTATTCATAGAAATTCATAGCATTCTTATTCCTTGCATTTTTGCACCTACTGTATCAATGAATTTTTTCGCAGGGATCAAATAGTGAAATTATAAAATGAAGCAATTATCTGTTGTACAGTTGAGTTCCTACTTTTGTGAGGCTTTCTACAAACAAGTGTGATAACAGCAGGGGACATCAGCCGAAGCAGAAAAAAGGAGGTCTTCTTGTGTAGCAATGCAGCAACTTTAGTCAATTAGTTGCGATCACTTGAGAGGCAAGAAAAAGGCTGCACTTTAATAGCATGTGCATCTCTATGCGGATGACATGGCGGTAGGCACTTACCATCCAGCCATTTCAGTAATGAAAAGATAGATGATAAGTTCACAGCAAGAAAACTTGTCAACAATGACTGTTGATGATTTTCCCTTCTCTCCCTAATGGAGGAAAAATATCAGGATTGGGAGAGAGAGAACTGAACAGCTGTTTGTATACAAACTAATAAGAAACTATATGGGACGGTTTAGCCACTCTTATGAAATTTACTTGCCATTGATTGATATTAGAACAAGAAACTGTCCTAGAGTGGACTCTATTAAAAGCCCAACTTTTCATCAGGGCTCATATTCTGAAAACCTCTTGTATATTTCTTTTGAATTCTTTTTGACAATGTTTTTTGTAAAGAAATTGTGTAAGTATCCTTTGATCTAGTGCAGTTTGCTATAATGTTGTTTGCAATATAAAGTGATTAGGTTTGGACCCCAAATCTTTGTCTCCATTTTCATGCACTCATCCAGAAAAACGTGAATACAACCAGAATTTCATCAAAAGATTTACCTAATATGACCTTATATCTTTGCAAATAATAAACAAATGATTACATAATTTCTTCAATTTTGTCATGAAAACAACTCTTTCTATGAACTTGTTTTGACACTCTTACTGTTCAGTTATATAGCGGTTTTCTTGGATCTCAACAACTGCATTATTAAGGGGAATAACTGTATTAGGAATAAGAATAAGAATAACAAAATATATTATCCAAATATCTATCAAGTGAAAGACAATGTCAATAGAGAAGAGCAGTCAATCATTTCCTAATACAAAAGATTCCTTCAATTTCAGTAGACTTGAGGATTTGAAAGAGCTGTTATAAACAGATGGATTTCATATGAAGTGCATTAATAATGTAAAACCAAAAAGTACAGACAAAAATGACTTTTTACTTCCTTTTTCACAGTCTACTGCCCTTTATATGGGGTACAGATCTGCAAATAAAATGTATGAACCAAAAAGTAACTGTGCTAATCATATATATAGTTGTTTGTAATTAATTGGTTATCGAATGAATCAGAAAATACCTTGGACAGGCAAAAGTTTAATGCAAAAATAAAGGAATAGTATACGAAGAAAAATATCAATAGGAGCAGTTATTTTAGTGAGCATCATTTTAAGGGTATACTAATTTTAGTTTTCAGTAATTTTTAATGTGTTCTTGCTGCAAACTAATTTCCGACAATAGTCTTCTGAGAATAAAAAAAATGAACATGTTTCTGTGAAATAGAGCTTTTACGAAGAGGGTTTACTATATTAGATTAATCCCCATATTTTGAGAACAAAGGTTTTTGTAAATATCAAAGTGAAAAAGACTTGCACAGCATTGCCTGAACAAAGTATCAAATGGAAAGATAGTGATCCCAGGCAAGTACCTGATTGTTAAGAGAAAAAAACATTTTTTTAGAGATTAGAAATAAAAGGTCTCCTTTGCTGAAGTTAGTAGGTGATCATAAACCTAACCATTTCCTCCAGTCTTATGTTCTTAACACTGAACTGAATCTGCAAGTCACTGTAACATTTATGAAAAAAAAACATCACGGTAATAGCAGTAGCTTTGATAAGAAGAAAAATGCTCTGATTACAACAAAGAAATGATTTACCGATTAGTAGTGCTCTGTGAATACAAAGACTGTCTCTATGAGGATTGGGAATGATAATGAACCAAATAGCTGCTTTGGTTGACATTGCTCTAGATATTGTATGTGCTTCAAGGTGGTGAATAATCAAAAATGCTTCAATTAGGTTAAATTTGAACTAAGAATTCATTTATGATTCAATTCACAATGTTCACATCAAAAACAGAATTAGATCTATTCAAATCATTTCTTCATGGCTAAAGCCTAAAGGGCTGATTATGGTAAAATGATCCAAAATTGGCTTCAAATACATTTTTTTGTTAAGATAAATTTTTAGCTCATTTTGACATTTGACTTTCATGAGACACACACATATACACATACAAAAAGAATAAAAAAAGGACATTAATAGTGTCTGAATTCCTATTTGATATTTTACTAAGATAGGTTAGTCTGACCTTTGAATAAAATTGAAATAATACACCTAGTAAATATGATACATATATTACATATAATATATAAATCTTCTCAGTAGTTAGACTGTTACGTATTTTCTGAGTTATTCTTTTTCTCTTAACTCCCATACAATATTAACCTTTTGGTTAATGGTCGCACGGATGACCAAGTAAGAACAAATGTTACAGATATTCTTCAGCTACAAGCCTGATATTGGCTTCAGAGTCCTTGTTTTAAAAACATGCATAAAATATGCCTTTTAAAATAGTTGTGCATCATGGTTTTTCTTTGTTTACAGATTAAGTTGTTTGTCAAGTTTTCACCAGAACATTTGTATCCATTTTGCCTATATATTTACTTGTATTAAAAATAACATAAAATAATCTTCCACAAATACAATACAATCATTTCTTATATATAAATAAATATCATAAATCAGGTGTATTTATGACAAATGCTTATAAACCTTTGAGTTAAATGACCTATGACCTATTACTGTTGCATCAAGTAACAGAAATTTTTAAAGTTTTGTTCATAGTTCTCCACATTCTAGCAAATCGCAAATTTAACAAATACATCCAAGCATTAATTTGAAATAGAATTTATTGCATAAATATTTCACAAAAATAACAAATAAAGCCATGAAAAAATCTTTTTATTCTCTGAATTCTTTGAAAATAAGGATGCCTTATCGTAATCCAGCATTGGGTCACATGACCTGTACTATGTAAAACATTGAGTGAAAGTTTTGCTGAAACCTTAAAATTTAATAAGAGGGGCTTTCATTTCTGTTTAATCAGATAAATTGTTCTGTTTATTCAGTTTTTTCATTTCTGTAAGGAGAATGGAGTGAGGTCAAATTATTTTTTTTTGGAAAGAAAGTGGAGTATTGTAGCCAAAATGCTTGTACGATTGATTAGAACACAGGAAACCATGACTGGTCAGAGGGTTGAATTCCTGATGAATAAGGGCAGATGAATTTGGATATTGAGACATAGAATGTAACAACTAGCTTGACCTTTATTCCACTGAGAAATCAATGCCTCTACTCATCATAATTATTATCATTTTCAATATTGCTTACCGCTGCAATTGTTGCCATGCTGTCATTCTTTTGTGAGACACTTACAAATACATTTCTTAAAGAAATGATTGGTAAGGTTATTTGCATGATTAAGAAAGAACATACTGTGTGGTGACATTTATATAAGTAAAGAGTGGTATTTTACAAATAGATAAATGGTCTGACCTTAGTTAGTAAAGAGTCTAGAAATTAAACACCAAAGTCTGGATTGATTGAATGTAAGGCAACTCAAGTTCACGATAGCTTGTCCAAATTTACATCATTTGTAAAGACGAACATTTAAAAAAATTTTTCTTCATGTTCTCAGTCTTTTTATCATGAACAAAAAACAAGCAACCCAAATATTTTAGGAAATCAAAGCGTGAAATGACTTCTTCAAAGAGAGAAGAAAATTGATAGAAAATAATCTTTTTTCCCTGGTGGAGTTATTTTGAGAAATGTGTGAAATGTCCAGCACTGTCATATATTTACCCTTAGGTTAGGCTCATGTGAGGAAAAGTAAAAGAAAAAAAAAAAAAATTCTTTTCTTGATTTAAGCATCAGCATTCCTTTGCTAGAAGGCAAAGGAATGCTGAATGCACAAAGGGAGAGATCTGAAAGTGGATCAGACTGAATCAAGGTTAAATTGGAAGGACAAATGTATTTCACATTAGCCACTATATACTTCCTACATATACAGGAATCCATGAACAGAACAATTCTATATTTGATATAATGATATAAATCCTAATTCATAGATAAATCTATATACGTACACACACAAACATCTATATATGAAGACATTGAGGAATAAAATAGAAATATTTACTCCTTATAATGGCTAGAAAAAACTGTTTTGCAATTTTTAATCCCCCTACCCATGAGTATTTTTTTTCAGGTGACATAACAGTCAATCTATAATGTAAGTTTATGCTAAATTGGTCCTATAATTTGTGACCTGCAGGATTAATGCATGTTTTTCTAAAATTCTTCCCAGTGATCCAACAAAAATTGTGAGAAGTGACTCATTCATTGATAACCCCTTTCTCTAATTTTTAAATTGGTCACCTTGACTGCAGCCAAAAGATGCTGGCTACATGACAGTCTCTATTCCAAATTTTCAAGAAATCTTCAATATCAATCACAGATGCAAAATTTAGAAAAAAAAATCTTTCAAGTCACAGTAGAAAGAGATTCAGGAAAATAACAAATTTTAAGTTCTTTTAATTCATTATTTTTTCTTGCTATAGGTAGTTTTTCATATTGCAAATACATTTTACACTCAAGCCTTTAGCTTCACTACATGAAAGATTTTTTTACATCCTAGATCTCTCAATTGTTTTCTGTACGCCTCTGATGAAATCATGTTTTCAAAAACAGTTCTCAGAAATGATTTCAGTCATTGATTTCAACAATATTTTCCTTTTAAATTTGTGGAAGTTTTTTTCCCTTATTATTACTACGGTAACCATTTTAGAATTTTTCATGTGTTACTTAATTTCATTATTTTTGTTTGTCCGACAATTTTTCCCTCTTCTCACTATTCTCTCAAGTGTCTAGCCTGATGACAATGTCTTCCCAATTTTTTTCATTTCACACTTATCCTGACTGTGACTGTCATCTGATTTTTCTCATGAGCAGTAAGTTTCAAACAAGTTTGTCTCGTAGAACTCTTCTGTATTCTTTATCAAATCTTAACCACAATATATCCCCACACATGCTTAGGAGTAAGCTTCTAACTATTCTATCCTCCCATCCTAATTTTCAAGGAATTTTTGCTTAAGAAAATTTTAATCAAGTTTTAGTTTTTTTTGTGTTTTTTTCTTTCAATGATATTAAAGTTTTTCACTAAACCAAATTTGATTTGTAAATGTCCCAGGGAAATTAGGAATGATCTGCAGCCTTTCATTTATGTTCATATATAGAATGAAAACAAAATCCATGTCAAGTTTTTTGCTTGCTTAAAAAAATGTTTAGGTGAATATAATTGAATTTTTTGATCATTTTTTTTTGGTGGAATTATAAGTGTTCCTTGTTCTAAATAAGCTTCCACTGTTACAGAACTAAAATGGTTATGCGATTTCACTTCACCTCATTTTGCCAAAAAGAATACAGTCAGAACCTGATGAAATAGTTTTAAATTATATCTACTGTATTTAATGGCAAATATTCTATTCTAACAAGGTATGATACGTTCTGATAAAATATGTTTCACTGATGATTTTTAACTCTTAACGTAACCATATGTCTTTATTAGTTCTCTCACTGTCACTCATAATTCATGCCATAACTGTAAACATAACCATGATATGTTTGAGAAAGATCTGCCCTAATATATCCTGGACAAGATTTATCATTACTAGATAAATATGACGAAGAACACAATTCATAACTTCAAACATAACTAAAACATAAAAATAGTCGAAGCTGTTTGGTTTCCATTTCTCTTTTATAACTTTTTTAAAAGAATTCTTAAGAGGAGAAACTTCATAATTCATTTTGACTGAAATATCAAGAGAATTCTTTGTTTTTCTCAAATTTTAACTTGATATGTTACTAATGAATGATAATCTCCCTTGATCATTTTGCTTTACTTGACTAACGGCCACCTTCAGCGGCCATGGCATGCCATATTATCTCACTTCTTATTTATAGACATAATATTATAATTATTTGCAAATAAATGAATAAGAAGAACAATAATTATCATTTAATATACTTGGAATAATCTCCCTTGAGAAATGAGATCATTACAATATCGATAATCAGGATGAACATTAATGCAGACTCTTCGAATCAAAAATCACTTTATTCATCAAATTAAAGTATTTTAACGGTATTGTGCGAAAAAAAATGTTACTACAAGAATACAGAAATCAGATCATTGTAATATAGATTCTGCATCAAACAATTTCTTGTTATATCAATCATTTGCAGAAGTCATCTGAAATACAGTTTTGTAGCTTTCTGAACAGGTAAGCACAGGCTAATGGAATAGGAAGTTTTCTCTCTCATAGGAAATTCAAGTCAAATGGTAGGAATACACAGTGAATGGATTCTCCTTACCCAACCCTGTAAAAAAGGAAGTATATTGAAAAAATTGAAAAAAAAAAGAACTAATTGAACTTCACATCAAGAATATGGAGTGATGATGGCAATGAAGTATTGTCACTGTCTCTTCATCTTTCTGATAACTCAAGGCAATTCATAATCTATGAAATACCATGGAGAATCAACTGCAAAAAGGACCAACAAGAAAATAATGTTTGATAGCAGAAAGGTTTCATAAAAACCTAATTACAAACATAACCATTAGATATTTGATCAAAGGACTTGATTTTCATTTTAAAAAAAGCAACATCTGAACAATTCCCCTCAATCTATGAAGATGCTGGCTCTTATATAAAATCTTGAATAACACAAGAAGTAGACTCTAAAAAAGGTCAGTTACTCATTTATCTATTTTTTGTGTGATGAAGATTAGTCACAATCAGGTCAAGTTTTGGACCTAGTTGTGTAACATATATTACAGTGAGTAGCTCAAAGATATTTTCCCCCCATTTTTCATCAGCATTTTATATGAGTTTTTTTTTATAATTATATTTGTATTTTTTGATTGTACTGCAACAACAACAATCACTTCTGCCACCTTAAGGTTAGTGTTAAAAATGTCAAATGTCAGAAGTTTTCAAGTTTTCTTTCACAGGATCCAACTGAAGATTTATCTCAAAACGTTACTAAACAATCCAATGCCAGTTTATAAGATTGACATTCAAGTTTATTTGAAAAATCTATTTAAATGAAATACTGTGTCTAATATGCTGGTATTATGATTAAGGGGCCATCTACCGAAGCTTGATGTGGACAGTTAAGAGACTAGGATGAATTAGAATGAGCATTAATTCTACAAATAGTCTTGGGAACCATTTGTCTTATAATTCAGCATATAAGGTAGATTTCAGAGTAGAATTAAAATGTGAGATTATAATTTGAGCTTTACTGCAGTGGCCTGAGACCTGGGTCAGTACTTTTTATCCTTGCAACTCCTTGATACTATTTATTTTTTATGCACACAACTTTTAAATGTTTTTCTTAGGATATCTTCTAATTTTGAAATCTAATAAATTTCAACATTTTCGGTAATGACACTTTTTAATATTCACTTTGCCAGTTTTTATGAAAAAGTAAAT
Organism: Thysanoteuthis rhombus; assembly: GCA_963457665.1. NCBI lineage: Eukaryota > Metazoa > Mollusca > Cephalopoda > Oegopsida > Thysanoteuthidae > Thysanoteuthis > Thysanoteuthis major. The sequence continues at coordinate 13,701,147 of OY735206.1, read as the reverse complement.
TCAATTTTCTAACCTTAAGATTAAGGGGTCTGAAAAAAGATTTTGAAATCTGAGCCTTAATTTGAGCCTTAAAGAAAGGTTAGGAATTTATTGCCATAATAGCTTGTAGTAAATGATTTCCAAAGAGAAAAGTTAGTTCAAAAGCTTCAACAAGCAATGTCAGCCATGCTTATGATATAACAACCGACTAAAAGTTACAACTATCATTATAAAAAAAATCACAGTAAAGATTACCACATTTGATGACATATAAGTCCACTCTCTTCCCACAAAATGGCTGTAGTAAATGTGACCCTTCTTGTCCAGCTTAACATTGGCCAGAACTTGAGGAGGAGTTTGAAAAAACTAAGTGATAATTGAGAACAATTAAAGGAAATGCATGTTTTTTCTTCTCATATTGAAATAAGGGGCTCATATGCCATCAAATACAACAATTCATAGGTGTACGGCGGGATTAATGGCTTCTATGTCCTTTAATTCAACACTTACAAGATAGTCATATTAATGAGGTCCATTTGGAGCAAACAGCAATTATCAAACCTGAAATTTTAAATTTGAACAAATATATTTTCTCTTGAAGAACTAGTGGAAAGTTGAAGTAGAATGAACTTTGTGGAATGCAGCTAATCAAAGTGATACTCCGAATGATTAACAGCAGAAAAGTACAAACACTTTCTAAGTTCAGACAAAAAATACAGTGTTTAAAAGTGAAAGGAAGTAGCATTTAAAATTTAAAAAAGAACTTGTTAGAGTAAATCTTCGAATTGTGTCATTTATAATTTGAAGGCTGAAAAGAAGTGTCTTAGCTACAAAGGTCAAGATTACACAATACAAAAGATCTCTAGGAAATTAAACTTTTTCTAAGGTAATAATATAGTTTTTTTTTTAATATATGTGCACATGCACAAATAATCAAAATCACACACATAAATATAAAAATATGCGCTTACATACACACTAAGATATGCAAATATACACACACAATTAGGCATCAGTCCTTTATTAGTGAATGTCTGGTTGAAAATGACGGAATAGGAACATCTAGTCTGTTTTTTACAAATGTCCAAAATGTCAGGCCGTAAGTCCATTTGATGACACAATTCCCACACCCACAAAGAAATATTTTTGACTTATGCCGGTGAACCGTGAAATGAAATGAATTAGACAAAGACAATAGTCAATCAGCAGAACTTCTTCTGAACATTTTCCACACTACTTGATTTGTACAGCTTTACTAGTGCTACCTGTTTCCATGGGACTGCCGATGAGTGAGGAAGCTGGGTCATATAGTTATATCAAGGAATTAAAGTACTAATAGAAAACCCAAGATCTTTATACGTAGCAGTTATGGCCATGGAATGCTATCTATCGAGGAAGCTCTGAAAATGTTCAGTTGAACTTTTTCAATTGCTTGCCTTTGAAAATTAGCCATATCCACCCAGCGACTTGGTTATAACTTGGCTGGCTTTATTGGATCCCAACACTCACATTTTAATGGGGGATTTCTATGATGATGATGCTAATATATAATAAGAAATAATCAGGTCTGGCAAGCCATGAAAGAACAACATCACAATACTAATGAATAATAATTCTCTCAATGCATATGACGGTTTCAATATCTGGTCAAATGTATAAAAAAAAGCAGGAATCCAAGAACTCCTCATACTAATATGCAAATTTTTACGCATATATCCTCATCCATGCAGGAGGGAAAAAAAAGAAAGGCCAAAAAGGGAGAAAAGGAAAGGCAAAGGAATAAAGAAATGAAACAAAGAAGAGAGTTCCCAAAATAAAGAAATTAATTTCATCATTTATCATTTCAAAAGGATTATGAAATGAAACTCAAAAATCAGATAAATTGATAAGTTTAAATAACTCAAAACAATTACAGAGATAAAAAGATGAAAAAATAAAGCAACAATAAAATTGATAAATGTAATGTGGAAGAAGAGTAAAAAAATCCAAGTTAATTCTGCTCAGATCTGTTACTTCCATTTACAGATAACTTTTGAAAATTTACAATCTCACCATTAGATTTGTCTAAAGGATTATCTCACTTTTCTTTTTACTAGAATTCAATTCACACGATATGATGCAAGGGAAAAAGTTACGAGCAAATAAAGCAAAAACATCTAACAAATGATTAATAATTATCTTTTATAAAAAAAGAACAAGAGTAGGTTGATTGACATTTTTCCAAGATGCTTTGCTTACTGACAATTGATAAACATATGGATGCATATACGTGTGTGAGTGTGTATTTGTATGTTCATTCAAGTGCACAGCTATTCAGATATTAACATATCTAAATATTTGTCTACCTACACATATCACTGATAAAAATACATGTATAAGTTCTGTTATAATTTTTCAGTCAGTTTGTCCACCCGTCACATTTTGAAAATAAAAGTTTTACACCGAAAAGGTTTGGGTAGGAGAGGTTCTGAGAATAGAATTGCAATACAAAGACTGTGAAGAGGGCTGAAAGAGAGAGAAGAGGGTATTCAAAAAGGTAGGCAATGAAACAAAGATATTTGCCCAGGCATAAAGAAAAGAAAAAAAGGCAAGAAAGTAGAATGAAGTGGAATCGAACATCCATTCAGGTGGTTATAAACATTCTCTCTCCCTCTTTCTTAGTTCTTGAAAAAGTTTCAATCACAAAAACTATTACTAAGCACACACACACACACATATATATATATATATATATATATATATATATATATATATATATATATATATATATATATATATATAAATGGACAGAGGAAGGGAGATAGGGAAATGATTGACTGAAATAAAAATAAAAACTTTTTTCCAAATATCTGTTAATATATTTTGTGTTTAAAACACAAGTGACTTTGCTTTGAGTTAATATTTACAGCTGAATGATTATAATATGAAGCTTTTCTCGCCTTTATATTCACAGCTGTTTCATTCTGCAAGTCCATCAATTCTAACTGTCATTTTTATGAAATGCTATCCAAAAGTTTGAAGTGCAGGTGGCCGAGTAGTTATCAACAAGGAGAATGGAATCAGTGAGATGAGTTCAAACTCTGACTATAACAGTTGGCATTCACTAAAAGCTGCCCCCCCACCCCCAGCTATAAGTAAATGTCAGGGCTCTTTAGCTCCAATTTACAACTAATCTGGGACAAGGGCAACACCAAACCAGGAAAGTCTAAATCTTTGTCGAGCTCTGTGATAGAATGGCAACAGATAGAGTACAGTCAATGGGGCTCAGATGAATCTTGACCGAGCAATCTGGAAATGAATCATAATGAACTCCTTGAATAAAGGAAATCCAAAACAGATGGATGAAATAACACGATAACCAACTCCACCTCCCCACAACACCTGGAAGTGAAAGACTTAAAAAAACAAAAAAGATTTGGGAGAGTTCAACAGATGGATCAATCTGTTCGTGTTAAGTTACCCAGTATTTCCCATGTCTCAACATACTTTTCACACCACTCTCCATCAAAAAAAAAAGAACCATATTTTCAAACATTTCTCTCTTTCTTTGAAGGAGCAATTTCACGCCACAAGTTACTCAAACTTTTTGGCTTGTGCCTTTATTGTATATACACTGCGTACTCAACTCGATTTGCAGATGTATTTATCAACATTGACAGGAGCCAGATACTTGCAAATTTTAACTTACCGAAGATGAACTCCTTTCAAATGTTTTTCTAATTCAGCACAACGGTCAGAGTGGCTAGGAGGTGGCTAAAAAAAGAAAAGAGATTTGTTAAAATTCACAAATGAGTTTCTTCCATTCTGACTAACTACCTCTACATAATGCAGTAATTTTCCAAGTAGTTGAGTTTTTGAAAGAGGCCACTAAGCATTAATAATACGTGAGACCATAATGGACACCTACTGTTTATCTAGTATGAAAACAAGGCTGGCTCTAGGGTTCCTGGCGCCCTGGGCAAGCTGAAATTCAGTACCCTACAAAGTATAGTATAATCTTATTTATTAGTTTATGTTTTCCCCTGTGGAAAATAATATATATATATATATATATATATATATATATATATATATATATATATATATATATACTATTCTGATTGATGATAAATATCAATAATTCAAATAACAATGCACTAATCATATGGGTTTTCATCGATCAAATGAATTTCCTTTGCTGATTGTTTCCCTTAGTTTCAGCACAATGGAAAGCATTAAACTGTCATCCGCAAATTTTCTCATTTTGGTTGTTGACTTTCTCAGACACATGACAGGTACTTCCTAGTATTGACACCAAGCCCATATCTTAATATCACAGGCCTCCATCTTCATAACGCAAGTGTCTAGGTCCAAGACAGCCACTTGCATTATAACTGCTCTGTGATAAGCGCAAGGCTGGGGCCAAATGAAAGATGAAAGTAAAGATGGTTACAGTCTATTGTATGAAAACCAATAGAGATTAGAGCAAATAAACAGTAATTCTGCAAAAAAACTCCAATACGTTACACAGTTTAAACAAAGTATACCAAGGTAGATCAAATTTCAGTCCATTTTTCAACACATATTTTTTATCATTTGACACCTTGTGGAAGAAGTAAAAACATATAAATAAATTAAATTATACAATCTGAAACAGTGAAAAACAATCTGGAATGCATCTTGAATGTTAAACAACTGAAATAAAAATCACAATCCATCCGTTCAATTGTATTGTAAAAATACCTGAGAGAGAAATAGATTAGAATAGAACTTATCTATCAAAATACAAAAAATAAAAACAGTATTTATTCCTTGATTACTGAATATAGAATTATAAGAGCATATCTTTTATTGCTTTGCTTTAAACAAGGTATTGAATTACAATGATTTGGAAAAAAAAAAATTTCTCGAATCGTACGTAGTTATCTAAACAAAATTCATAAAAAAGTAACTTACACTGTTATTGTTTTGTTTTTCATATTCAGACTATTCAGCATGACTGATGTCACAACCAGTGTTGGTAGAACGAGTGACTTTTCAGAACGAATCGAATCTCAATTCAAAACAGGTCAGAAGCGCAAAAAAAATTAGTTTGTGAAAAAGAATCCATACGTGCACGAATTCGAATGTTGATTTTAAAGTAAATTTACCAGCATGCTAATGTTTTTCATTTTTTTATATTTGTTTTGGGATGTTGAATTGTCTGAAATGCAATATAATTTATCAGCAAAAAAAAATAACGTCATAGATAAATTTGTAAAATATTTTTACCCCCCCAAAATTTGTTTTCTATTTGCTTAAATTGGGAATTTCTTTGTAAAATGAATTCTACCTTGAGGTGGATGCCCAGCCCCAACTCCTATTATTATTGGTTGATATCAATGATATCCTCCTTGACCCCCATCCCCAACTCCCAGATTATCACTGAGAATCATTCCACAACTCATCTTGCTGATCCAATGCCTGACATGTGGGGATATATTCAATGGTTTCCGATACATAAATGAACTAAAAAGCACTCAGAGAGCACAAGTCTCCGTCAATGCCATTGTCAGGGGAAGTAATTGTAGATGGCACTGCCTCTAAACTTGGTCACTTGAGTCATTGGGTGCCAAAAGATAGGGGATGACTATCATCCAGAGAAGGACTTTCCAAATATAAATGAGGACTTTCCAAATATAAATGAAAAATAAATAAATCAAATAGAATGAAAAAAATCAAAATCAGAAAACTCCCTGATATGATGTTAGGTCTTCCAGGAATATTAGATATACTTTGAAGGGTGCTGAAATTCAGCTGGCCAGGTGTGCAAAGAGTCCTAAGAGAGTTTCTGTAAATTATGCTACACTGTGTAAAACATAGGGCAAAAGATGACAATCCAGTCCTCTGAGTTCAGTATTACCTATTTGAATTTCAACCCCTAACAACTGAAACACATTTCCCTTTAGAGGAAAATTATCAGTAATATAAAATATATCATATGGATCATAGAGAAGACCTTTCTGAAGTGTTCCAAAATTGGACTCTCAGTGTCTGATATTTGTGATGTGATGTTTATCACATTGGGCTTTTACAGTGATTTTTTTCCCTCATTTGAAAATAAATCAGCTTGACAGTTTTTTTTTCTTTTTTATATGCATTTCCACAACATATCAAAATTTTAATAATGCAGTAAACTTGAAATGACCTGTATGGTAGACCAGGGAATCATGAGACATGTGATGAAGTGTGACAAACCTTTTTTCTCAAAAATTGATAAGTGCTGCCATCTTCTATGGATATGTACTGCTACGATACCATCAGGGTACTAAACATTCCATCTTCTAGTGATTTAGAATGGGTAGAAATCTTACCGTCTCCTTTCACCCCAGTTTCCCTCCACATAGTGCTAAAAAACCCTCACGAACAAATCATAAAATAATCTAAGTGAGGAATAAACATAATGTAAAAAAAAACATTATATCCCAGAAGTTCTTAGTAGAGAAATTATCAAATTAATCGAGTGGGGAATAAACATGTGCATAAAAAAAGCAAGAAACATTATTTTCCAGAAGTTCTCAGCAGAAACAATCATCAAATGAATTGAGTAGGAAATAAATATGAGTAAAGAAAATCATAACACATTTCACATGTAACATTTTGTAGCGTATGTTTTTTACTGATAATTTTTCTGATTACAACTCAGATGAAATGTAGACGATTTTAAATCCTATGCGTCAAACAGGTTTTCAGTTATTACATATCACTTGATTATTGAATTTTAAACAAAGTGTTTACAAGCAACTTTTGAAATCTTTGATGTGGCAAATCTTTTAAAAAGTAAATAAAATTGGAAAATGTGCTCAGAAGTTTTCCAATTTTTGCTAGAAAGAAAAAGATCCAAATTAGTCTCTGAAATAACAAACAAATTGTACATCATAGAATGCTTTAGAAAAACTTGTAAAGTTTTAGCAATGTAAATTGTTTTGCTGCACATATTTTACTGCTAAAAGACTGGAATAACATATATGTCACAGTGACCTTCTAAAAATTAGTATTATATCAATTTCTCCAAGAAATTTCATCAGAATAGGTTGAATAGGATATTGGACGTATTATTAAAGCATCAGAATGGTGAGATGGGTAAAAATTCATCTTCAAATCTCAAAAACTTTGCAGGTTCCTTTTCACTCACATGCTCACTAGCTGAGTAGCAGTCTTAAAACTGGAATTCTCGGTAGGGAAATCGATGAATAGTCATATGACAGCATCTGGATGTTCAGATGTCAATTTGTACATTCTGTCAGTTGTAATCTTAAAAAAGCAGAAAAAGGAACTTTCCAGTACATCCAAAGTTGATATGACACCAGTGTCAAAATGGGTTAGAAGTTTCTGGCCTATGTGCCATAATCTGGCTGTTAGAATGTGGTCGCATAATTCAGAATCAGTCATTTGTGGATGATTATTTTTTTTTTATTATAATAATTGAAATATTAGATAATGGTTAGAATACTAGATATAATGGTTAGAATATCATTCCTGCAAATATGATCAATTTTTTCTTTTTATAGTTTGTCTAAAAGGTGAATTTTTCAGGTCAACCCAAGATTCTGAATGCCAATTTTCCAAGTAGACAGACCTTCATCATTTGGAAGACTATCACAATATGATCTTCCTTCTTCCATTTTCTTTGTTGTTTGATCTTGTGCCATACTGAATTGATATTTGTACATATGAATTATATTCAAAATGTTTAGCATTATCATGGATAAATATTTTGAAAAGACTTTTTTTTTTCTTCGTTTATTTTGATAGGATGTGGAAAAGCATTATAAATAGAAAAAATAAATGGAAATGTTTCCCTGATTAGACGTTTGTCACTGTTGCTATGTAACTATTATATAATTCAATATAATATGCCGTGGTTTTCTTCAATCAAAAAAGAACGAAACCAAAAAGTCTTATCACCAGAAGGAATATTCCAATCCCAAATTATTAAACACATTATAAATTTGTTTTGTCTACAATACTTCTTTTTTTTAGAATAATAATAATGATGATGATGATAGTTATAATTGAAAAAAAGAGTATACAAAAAAACAACAATATCATCATTTTTATTCCCATAAGTCCGAAAACGAAATCAATCTCAGACAATTTTACAAAGAGAAATTAAAATGTAAGGAAAATTTCAAATAAAAACAAGGCCTTATCAACCTTAACTAATTTTCGACTAATATTTCTTCCATTGAAAATCAAAAATCTCCGTTAGACTCAAACTCACATCTTTTTTGTTTCAAGAAGCCTAGTTATCCAAATCAACTGCTCTGTCGCTTGAGTAGTAACTGACAGTTGTGATGAAAAGCAGCTAAAATTAAGATGAAAGAAATACTAGATGAAAATTAATAATGGTTGACAATACTTCTTCTAATGAAAGATAAAATCAAGATCATGAGAGCAAGACTTACTGGAGGACATGATGGTAAAGGAGGAGGTGTCCCTCGCGGCATATATCCATATAAGGTAGGACTTTGAACATTCCGCACAGGACTAAGAGACTTGGACTGTGAAAAAAAATTGAAAAAAAAAAGGTTAATTTTCGTGATTTTTAAATCAAAGACAAAAAATATGGCTGACAAAGTCTGAATAATCAATGACAAATTATAGTTAGCTTTCATACACTTGTAGTATAAAATAATGTGAGTTTTTACAATGTTGTACAATCTTTGACAGTCGAAATGATAGAAAAGAAAAAGAAGAAATAAATGGAAAGAATACAGACATTCCAGAAATTAATTATTGAATGAAAAATATCAAATATCAAAAGGAAGAATAGATGTGAGTAGGAAAAGAATGGAAGAAAAGTATAACAGAAGGTAGGGAAGGAAAAGGAAGGAAGAAAAGGATAAGGCGGGAAGGAATGGAAGAGAAAGGGAAAGAATGAAAAGAGGAAATAAGGGAGGGAAAGAAAAGAGAAAAGAAGGGAGGGAAGGAAAAAAGAAAGGAAGGGAGGGAAGGAAAAAAGAAAGGAAGGGAGGGAAGGAATAGAGGGAAAGAAAAGAGAAAGGAAGGAAGGGAAGGAAAAGTGGAAAGAAGGAAGGGAAGGAAAAGAGGAAAGAAGAGAGGGAAGGAAAAGAGGGAAGAAGGGAGGGAAGGAAAAGAGGAAAGAAGGGAGGAAAGGAAAAGAAAAAGGAAAAAAGGAAGGAAGGGAGGGAAGGAAAAGAGAAAGGAATAGAGGGAAGGAAAAGAGGAAAGAAGGAAGGGAAGGAAAAGAGGAAAGAAGGGAGGGAAGGAAAAGAAAAAGGAAAAAAGGAAGGAAAAGAGAAATAAAAGAGAAAGGAAGAGGCTATGTTGCAAGAATATCAGACAACTGTTGGACATCATGAATCACAGTGTGGATCCCCGGAGATCATATGTGAAATTGTGGCCAGCAAAAAATATGATGACCTGATGGTATAGACAATTTCAGATAATATTGGCACTGGAAGTGTCAGAACTGGCAGATATAGGGGAAGGTCTGAGCCCAACAACAGACTTTAAAAGAATGATAATGATGATGATGATGAAATAATGAAGGAGTCTTGAATGGAATTGATGGAGAAAACATAAAAAAAAGAGTCTTCAGTCAATTTGATAGACATTGTTTTCCCGCTTCAATTCACATATGTTCCCTGCAGCCGGCCTTTTGTCCAGACAATGCCTGTTTATCTGATAACAATTTCATTGCACCCATGGAAATATTTTTAACGACTTATCAGGGACAAAACCACTTTCATGGATCTTTCCAAAATTTCTCGAACGGTCTGCTACTAAGAACAGGCTTCTAGTTGTCAACAGCAATAATAAAAAGAAATACTCCAAGCTCGTCACCACCCAACTAAGTTTATTATCATTTTTTATCATCTAACATGCTTTTTCAGAAAAACAGACATTAATTTAGAATATAATGATAATGACAGTAATATTCTAATTAGGTAATAAAAGCTGCAATATTTTCCTATCAGTGCTTACTGATAAAGTTTATTGGAAATCTCGAGCTTTGAGAGGATTGATAATTTCTTGTAATTGAGCACAACTTTCAGACCTCACTCTGGCTGTGTGAACTAAATAACATTGTCATCTGTACATAGATAAATCAATAAGTCCATGGCTTAATATGGAAAAAAGCATTCATTTCACAAACTGAATCTTCATTTTTTAACATAATCTCCTTCTTAGTCAATACACTTAATTCAGTGGCAAATATAAATGACATAGCGTGAATATTATCCAGTGAAAAATTTCAGATCAAAATTCAGCTAATGACCATGAAGACAAAGAGAAAGAAGGAATGAATGGAAGAGATAGGAAGATCCTGAAAATGAACTATTGAAGGAGAAAAATTAGATTATAATTGATTCACCCCTTTATAATCTTCAAGGAGTAGCTCAATCACAGAGCAAAGGATGACAACTCATTTGCTCAATGTTCAAAAGTACTGCGGCTAGATACAAAAATAAATTGAATTGTCACTTTTAAAACTATCTTCAATTATGTACATTAATATCTGTCTTAGTGCTGCCCTGTTTGGCACTGATTTACTATCATACTCTTTCCAAAATATTTTCGCAATAAATTTGGTAATATCATTATACTAATAATCACATACATTAAACTTCTGAAATTCACAATGATAAATGTGCCATGTGTGTGAGAAGGAACACACATACAATAATTCATCATGTAGCGTTATACATCAACATCTAGTGACATTTCACAGGCTCTAATCCATTCCATCTTCAGGCTCAACAATGGGATCATATATTTCAAAATGTCTGATGGTAAAATCTCTATTTATTATAAGTTGAAAGTGACCTCATGTAGAGTTGTTTCATTTTGCACTGCCCTAAATCTAGAGCATTGAACAAGGTATTGCTGTATCATATCTTTGAATTCATAGACAGAAAGAGTTAAAAAAGCTTCCAGTTTAGTTCTTTTTTCTCTTCAACATTATTATTTTATATCAAATCAAATGCTATGTTACTGACTGTATATAGGTATTTATATAAGCCAATTGATGCATAGTAGCAAGAGGTTATGAAAGAGAAGAGAGGACATGGTAGATGATTGAAGACACTAATTTCTGAATATCATTGGCAGAAGTAGAAGTAAAAGTTCCTCTCTTCTTCATGATTATATATATATATATATATATATATATATATATATACACACACACAAGCACACAGATGGACTTGTACTGATGATATACACATATAAGAATCAAGCAAATATGTATGCATATATACATGTATATGCATGCATGCATGCATACATACTAAACACATAAGGGCATAAATAAATGTGTTTGTCTATGAGTGTACTTTGTGCTTATATTTGGTTTGATACAAATACATATATGAAAAAGAGGTAGGTTGGTTTCCTCTCTCTCTCTCTCTCAATGTACATATATATATGCCATTTCATGTACTTAACTAATTCTGAGCATGTGTTCACAGGTTTTTGTGAGTGTGTGTAGTTCATAATGGTGTATAATCTTATCACATTTGTAAACTGATATTTTATAGTTCGTGGGTGGATGGTTCTTCTTTGACAGGATGTCAAACAAATGAAAGGGTTTGAAGATTTATATTGCAAAATAGCAAGAGGGATGGAATGCTGACAGAAAAGCAAGATAGGGTTGGGGCTAGGGAGCAAGAGAATTCAAGGTGAACCTTGAAGGCAGAAGAGAGAAGGAATATAACAAAATGCAGAACCTACAACTCGAGGCTGTCTTCGCTCAGCAAATCTCTAATCAGGACTTATTTAGTTTGCGGTCTCGATTAACAAGATAAAAACCTATGAAAAACTCTTAGAGAAATGATGGAATCTTATTGCATGGCTATGATGGTGCCAGTGTTCAGTTTTCTCCTAATGCAGACCTAATGAGATAAAAGATAAGATTTGAGTTATTGCATTGCTACTTCTATGATTTTGGTGTTGGATGATAACAGAAAAATCAGTCCTTATGCTTATCCATCATGAGTGAAAAACCTAGGTAGTTTCATAATTAGTAGTGTTTTCCTTGGTTTCTTGCGAAAATAACAATGTCAATGAGGCTGAGAACTCATCTACCCCTTCTAGAATGCATACCTAATGAAGTTGACAAGGAAAGAGAGAAGCAGAGATTTCTTTAAAGTGAGAATAAGTGAAAAAAATAAAATAGAATACTATAGAAAGATTATGAAAGCTGATCTTACTATAGAAGGCTCAGCAGTCATAATTGCAAAAGATTATTAAAGTGAACAACATCCATTCATCGATGGCTGGATATTCCTTCAAGCTTACTATATGCCCAAGGGGTACAAAAAAGTTACCCATCAATAAAGGTTTTCTTTTTTGATTAATAAAACAAAAGTGATAAATTTTTACAACCAGCCAGAAAATTGTTTTGCCACATAAGCTCTAGACATAACATAAGACCAATTTCTTCTCAGCATTAAAAAAGGGTAAAAACTCTTATGAAAATAAACAATAATACCAATTATCTCTGGAGCAAATGAAGTGCAGAGGCATAGCTGTGTGGAGGGGGCGGTAGGGACTATTTCACCCCCCCCCACACACACACACTCACACTAAAAAAAGCTTTATAAATTATAGTTCACCTACTGTATTTCTACCAACATTAAACAATAACAAAGATATATTTGGACACACATGAATTGCATGAATATTAATTCAGTATCTGAGGTTGTTTTCCATCAATTAAGTCTTAGTGCATTATTTATTGCCAAATCTCACTAAATGTTGGAGGGGTCCCCACAAGGAACCAAGACTGCCCCCCTCATCTCCAGCCCCAAATCTCTCGCTATCTCTAAGTACACCACTGATGAAGGTCAGGAGCAATGTCAAAATTTGTGCGTTCTAACCTCACCAAACATGTCAGCAAACATAATTTGCTAATTCTGGTTGTTAATCATTAAAGTTATCAATTTGTTGATTATTCATCAATTGTCTTCGTTTTTATTTTATGCATTCACCTCTTATTTCTATTCTTCAGTCAGGTACTTTTTCTCGGATCTCTTATTCCTTCAAAATTATCATGACAATTATTACTGTAATTATGATTACAGTAAGGTGTTTAAAACAGCAGTACAAGAAATTTTACATGCAAAAATATTTACCAGACAAGCCATTCAATTTTAAAACCGAACTGAGACTTATCACATGAACCAAATGCTGTAATGGTTCCAATGAATGAATTGAAAAATCAACTATTGAATAAAAGTCACGATGAATTAAAAAAACACAAATATCCCATTTGTAATTGAAATCCCTAGAATAAAGAAGAACATGACTACACAGAAATATAAGTCCTTGCCAAATGCAAAAAGCTACAAAATTGAGATTTGTAAACATTAAATGATTTCTTTTTAAAAAAAAAAGGATTGTGAACAGTATGAATAACAAAATATGACCACATTTCATACCTAAAAAATGGTGAAATATTGCTTTATCTCCAATTATGTGAATAAAATAAAAAAATGTTCACATCATAACAAATATTTGTGAGGGGCCAAGTTATAGAAAGAATAAAAATAGTAACTAGTAACTAGTAACAACTACTACTACTACTACTGTTGATGATGGTGGTGGTGGTAGTATTAGTAGTAGTTGTCGTCGTCTCATCATCTAAAAAATTGGGAAGGGAATGTTTACACCATATTTTTCCTTTTAACAAGTTTATGAATAATTCATAGAAGGGGATAGATTGAAGATGATAGCTGGTTTTTAACAGACCCTTAAAAATGCGTTGTTATCAGGAATGCATTAGAGGCAGGCACATATTCTTTGTGATAATGACTAAACCCTGAGGATTGGGGTGAGGAGATCATGAGTTTACTTGTGTATTCAATCAATCCATTTTCTGCACAAAGTTCACTTTAAAAAATGGGTTCTGGATAATGCAATTAGAATGGAACCAAGAGTATAAGAGGCCAAGGAGAAATAGAGAGTGAGGGAAAGATAGGATGACGGAGCAATGTTACCAAGAGGAGGAAAGGGGAAAAATAGAGAGAGTATTGATGTTAGTGGGTAGAGGATGAGAGAGAAAACAGTGAGAGGGAGAGATTTGTTAGTACGAAGGGAGTAGTGACAAAGAGATGGTGTGGAGGCAGAATGAAAAGCAAGGACTGAGTTTGAAGAGATATGAGAGAAGATGATGGTGGAGGGGGGAGAAGAAGAAGGAAAAGAGAGGAGGGAGATTGGATAAGACAGAGTTAAAAGAAATAATGAATAAAAAGGAAATAAGAATGAAGGGAAACTGAAGGGTTAAATTGTAATTATAGAGAAGTATAAAGAAGGAAAGGAAAGAATAGAAGAAAGAAAGATGAATGAATGAGAGGAGAAAAAGAAGAGGAGGAGGAAAAGTTGGTGTAGACAATTGAAAGGGTGTAAAAGCAGAAAAGTTATTAGGAATATGTGGCTGTGTATGTAGATACAAAAAGAATGAGGAGATTAATTAAAGATAGTTGTATGTTTCTGGGATTTTGGTAGGGATATTTTTGGCTGTAAATTTCATCTGAAAATCTTATCAAACTAAATTTCTGAATTCAAGTCTTGTAAAAGGGTTTCAATTAGGCTTCATATCAAAGACAAAAACTCAGGGCGAAAAAAACAATGGAGAGAATTTTCCAAAAAAGATAATCTCCCCCCCCCCAACACATTCACAAAGTTCTACCTAACGTTATTTTCAAATACCTATCACCACTCACTTAGTTGCAGCCAGTTTGGTCATGATTTTGTCACCATTTCTTGAGTGATCTGTAAAGACTCAATCATTGTTTCTGTAGCAATTATGGGTTTCATAGGGCCTGACTACTAGCACAATGTCCAAGATGGACTGCATTGCAAGGCTAAAGGGCTTCAACTACCCTGTCATTTACCCATAGCTGTGGGAAGTCAATTCATACTTTCCTCAAGGGCAGTATTATGCCGTGTCCCAACAGGAAGTAGAAATCAATATGCCAAATCAATTCCCAGTGCCATTAGCCATTAGACCATCCAAACCTTGTGTCATCGTCGTCATCATCCTTTTTTCTACTTCTCACAAACTTGTCTGCAGAGAGAGTCACCCAGCCCAGTCTGGCATAAGGTCACGATCATTGAGCAGCCAGTGAAAATCAAAATAACTATTCAATAGCAATGGTTTACCTGATTATCTTGCCAACCATCGGTGTAGCTAAGTAGTAGACTGTAAGGTTTTAAAGCACTTCCCAAGGGTAGGTAATAACACTCAACATTATGTAAAGAAAAAAAGGAAAGAGAAGAAACCTTTTTCTTGGTAGTGAGTCTTCAAGATGGAAAGGTCATTGTTGCAAGAAGAAATGAACAGTTACTCAATTTACATCATTCATTTTTCTACTATCATCCAGACACTGAATTTTTCAAAACTTCAATTTCCATAACTTGCATCCGGAATTAACAACCAATAGAAAGAGAAATGAAATAAAAATTAAAAGAGAATAAAATAGAAAAAAAGACAACCATTCCAACACTCCTCCACCAAAAAATATAATTTTTGAGATTTCAATTTCCAGATTTATCTAATAATGAACAGGCAAATAATGAATCAAAGATACTATAACATTTTTTCATAACTGATTGTAAAATATAGTTATAAGGAGTCCTTTGTTTATGATTCCAAGAAGAGAAGATATTCCTCCAAGTGGGAGGAGAAGATCAAACATAATACCTCAATAATTTAAAAGAACAAAAGGATTTTTAAAGAGATAAAAAGCCTTTTTGTTTTTCTAAGGAAGATGAATGCTGACTTTAACCCTTTAATTTTTCAATTCATTCTTCTTTGAATCAAATATTTTTCAGTTTCCTGACAAAAAAAAAAAAAACAAGGTTTTTAATTTGAAGAAAAAAATCATTATTTTTAAAAGATTTTTTTTGCTTCTATTTGAACATATACATTCATTATAATCAAAGATAATGTTATCAAAATCAATCGAACCCAAACACTTCATTTAAAATGACTTGAAAATTCATTTGACAATCATTGAATTTCATAGCAAATTTTTTTTAATGTAAAGTTGTTTGTAATGAGTTTTTTTAATAGATTTAATAACTGATTTATAACAATGAATATGAATTTATAATAATTGTTGCAATTTTCATATCCTAAACTTAATATTATCAGCTGGCTATTGTTATCTAAAAGACCTTGTCCCAAAGATTTGAAAGCGTCAAGAATGGGAACAAAAAAGAAGATAATTAGGAGTTTCATAAGCATGAAGGAAGAGCAGGAAGAAAATACTGAGGAAAAAAAAGACACCGAAAGAGTTTTCTAGGAAAGGTTTTGAAGTTATCTCTTAAATATAGAATGAGGTAAAGAATAAAATAGAAAAAGAAAAGAGAAGAATTCCAAATGTCTCTCACAGATTGGTGCAGCCGCCCCTCATCTATGGTGTGTAATTTGTAATGAAATTTGATTTTCTAATATTGTCCCAGTACTTGTTGACCCCATGTCTTTTGTGATGAGGTCAAGTCTGTCCAATCTTGGAAGACAAACAAGATGATGAGTTCTAATGAATGGTTGGAAGAAATGGCAAAGTGTTATGACAGCAAAGAAGAGGAGGGAAGGTGCTTATAATGCTCTAAAATTATTGTAACTCTCTCTCTCTCTCTCTCTCTCTCATCACGATGCCAATAACATCTAACATTTCTAGGTCAGGAATATTTCTAATAGCCAAATATACATACACATAACTGCCTATATACACACCTTCATTCAAATACATAAAATCATGACTATAGTTCTATACAGATGAATAAACGTGTACAGAAGTACTTATTATTTACGTGTGTGTGTGTGTGTGTGTGTATATATATATATATATATATATATATATATATATATATATACATACATATATATACATACATACACACACAAGAGGGAGATGTACAATTTTGTTGTCACTTCTAATACATATACAAATATATGCAAAAAACATCATGAAGACAAGTGTACATTGTCAGCATGTTAGTTTCCACAAAATCATCAGAACAAAATAAATTCATAATGACAGATAGTCAAACATGCGTTGACATATACATGCTTTACTGCAGAGGATTGGTTGCTGAACAAGACTCACAGATCATTACTAGAGTAGTGAGTTCAATTGTCAGGCAGTGCTCCACGCTGGAGGATTTGTTCTGTGCTAAAAAAGGAAGGAGATTTATATTTGCTGTAAACATGCTTTTTCTCCAAGTTAAGCTTACTGATTTACTTATATGTCACATAGTTAGGTCTCATCTCGGCTAGTCATCTTTTTCTTTTGCAAAGTTCTCCGATTCCGTCTTATATCCCACCCTCTCCTCATTAATCTGTTCATGTTCAATGATTCTTAAATCAAGACAAAACCAAGTTAGCATTCTTCGAATCGATGATTTAAGAATTGATTCAAAAAAGTTGATAAATAAGAAGTTTTTATTTGAATGTTTGAAACAAGTTTTCTTTCCAATTTTATGTTGATTCACTTGGACCGATATCCTTATCTCTGTCATTTCATTTTGGCTGAGGTACTCTCTGGCCTTCTTCGGTTGTTATTTTGGGAAATGTTCAATGAAATACCTCATTTAATCTGTAAGGACAAAGGTGATCTACTTTGAAATGAGTCATGAGTTCATTCCCTGGCTCTGTAGAGAGGCAGATCATCATCCTCACAAGGGAGAACTGATGAGTTCTGAACATTCCTAGAATACTGGATGTGACAGGTTTCAGAATGAGAACAGCATACACTTGAAGATTGCATGAATGGTCTTAGCCAACATTGCCGGAAAGTCATTAAATGCAACAGACACCTGCGGAAGGTTGGAGTCACATCAGCCAAAATGAACAATGAAGACTAACTAAATCTAAGTGAATCAATGAATAATTGTAAGTTTTTAATCAGAGATATTCATAGTACAATGAACAGAAATATGTACGGCATAAATCTACTTCTCAATTTCCAGGTATTTTAAATGTCTATTGGAGACATTAGTGTATACCTAGTCCCTAAAACAAGTCTAACCATATACATAGTTCTTAGAACACATTTCCATCACTAACAATAGAAAATCCTCTTCCTCTAGACAGGATCAATACATACTGTGCTCTGTTTTAATTCAGAAGATTTCTTCCATTTTTCCTACTTTTCTTACATATGTCCATATTTAGACATGTAGTCTCTCCAAATGCATTCAAACAGACAATGATGTATGTTTAAATCTTGTCTTAGGTATAATGACACAGTAAAATGCCAATGTATGCAGGTAAATATATATACACGGTTAGTTTTTGTATATGCATGACTACATACATGCATATGTATTATCAATGTACATTTACATAGATATATACACATATTATACAAACAAAATTTGCTAAAACACATGCACAGATTGCAAATTCTTGCATTGGAATCTGCACATATATAATGTCAATAGTGTTGTGTGTATGCATATATATATATATATATATATTGAACACACCTATGCATATTCATGGTCAAGTGAAACATCACATACATGATGATGTAAACAAGCATAAATAGAAGAAAGCAACACATTTCCATATAGGTGTACCCATGTACAGAGACACCCCTATTTGCACTTTTTCTAACATTGTTAAAAGAGTCCTCCTGCATTCCTTCTGACCTGTCGCATACATAATTAAATGTCAACCTCATTGGAAAGAATGTCTCCTAATTGGTCTCTTTATGTGTGACCTTAAGCATATGTACAGGCTCCTTGAGAATAACAAGCTAGAAAAAGCTTATAGCTGAGAATGATCAAATAAATTATTACAATACTTATAATAATATATAATAATGATAACTCTCTTCATAGTAAGAGTAAACAATAACAACAGCAATAATAATTAAGGACTGAAAATGATAAAAATCATAATAGCTATATTTGAAATAATCTATGATAATAGAACAATGCTACTGTGCTAAAATAATAAGAGATAATAATGGTATTAATGCAATGTCCTTTCATTTTAAGGAACTTTATCCATCATGAAATATTTCTGAGTTATACTTGTTTGGAAGTTAGCATTTGGGAAACATGTAACCCCCAAAAATGTACCCAAATATTATAAAACTCAAGTTAATTCTCTTCATTATTGTTTTTATAAAAATAAATGATTTCTTAAGATATTCTCAAAAGTATTTTCTTTTCTAAGATACAGGTGAAATTGAAAAATCTCTTCCATTGTTGTACAGACCAAATTCATTATGATTCTATAATATAATTAGCAAAACATGAAGATAGTATAACTTGTAATCTTCTTGCTGGCTGATACAGCTCATGTTTTCAATTGTTGCAGTAACTCAATGCATAACACATTTTTAGTAACATTTATAAGAAGACTGTAAGTAAAAAAAACTATTTAGAAGCTAAGGGATTTTATAGAATGATACTCTAAGAAGAATCAGAACTTGCGAATGATATAGACATTACGCAAAATATAATCTTATCAAAGGTATTGAAAAGTTAAAATGAGAATATGAAATAAAATGCACTAACTTTCTTTATATACATACATATATATATATATATATATATATATATATATATATATATATATATATTCATTGCAAATGTCATTATATAAGACAGACATTAAATTAAAAGAAAACTATGCAGATATCATACCGTGTCCAATATGCTGGTATTATGACAAGGTGGTTGTCAGCCGATAGTTTTGCTTTATCTGATTTTCCTGATTAATTCAATCATTTTATTATTCAAAAAGCAAGAAAAATGATGTGATTATCAACATATGGATCAAAGTATTGGCGTGTTCTCCCTAGGATCAAAGTTTCACTCATAGGCACTTCTACCAAGAATCAGTGTGTAGTACCTGTGCTCTTATTGAAAAGTTACAAATTAATCCCTGTGAAAAAATCCACAGGTATATTTGAATGTGTAAAAGATGATTTTTTTTTTAGAAAAGAAAGTACTAAACTCATTTCAGTGGTAGAATCACTATTTTCAAATGGTAGGTAAAAGATATTTTTAACAGCAAAATTGTTAACTCTCAAGTAGAAGAGTCAATTGTTATGATAGAAAGACAGAAAAAAATTATACTGTTCATTATATAAGTGGATTTTAAATTGCTTTGGTTGAAATAAATATGATCTCAGATTCAAGATAAGAACTGGTAATAAGCTATCAATGGCAGCACCTGAAGGAAGAGAATTCAACCATTGAAATTTGTTTTCATCCATTTCTCCTTTCTGCAGAAAATGCAAATCAGTTGTTCCATGCATAATTGCTTCGGCTGACTTGAAGGATACTTTCTTTCCTGCTTGATGAGATATTTTTTTTTCTCCCCAAAAATATTCGATAACAAATCTGTGATTATTAGCTGTGACAAGAAAGAAATTGACACTGAAGAGTCAGCTACTTGGACTTGCTAGTATAGGAAGCTATTTAATCCTCACAAAAAGACCTAGTTAGTTATAAAGTAGGCCTTACCATTTGTAGTGTCTCATCAGCGGGAAAATAAAGTTTACATAAAAGAAAGAAAAAAACAAAGAATACTAACATTCTTCCTTCCTTTCTTTCTTCTGTTAAGTGGAAAATGGAGATGTTCATTGGTGCGTTTGATAGCACAATACACACCATGTCTTCTGCTCAGTGCCGTAACTATTTACACTGCCTTGAATAAAAATGTGGAATGAAATCACATGTACATCAGAGCAGCATGCAACATGCTACACTCAACAGGTCGACCATAGAATATAATGAAAGTAATCAGTGACTTGTTAGCAGTTCATTTTCTTATGTGATCAGTGGTCCACTGCATTTCATCAAAGAATTTCACTGCTGGTCAAAGGAAGTTGATGATGTATATTTGGGGAAGAAAAATCAGCTTTGATCAGAAATGAAAAATCCTCAAAAAAATAATGACATTAAACTGGAAAAATTGTGGATGAGGTAACAGAAATAATGGATTATCAACAGGACCATTAAATCAAAGAATTATCAATGAAAAATGAAAATTATCATCCTCCCCAAAACACTGAAGAAAAATGGAAAAAAAAGCTTTTTTATCCATATTCCTCTTCTAACTTCAAAAAAATTATATAATTGTTTGGATTTGGAATTATATATATATATATATATATATATATATATACACACACATGTATATGTATGTGTGTGCATGCGTGAGTATAAATAAATATGTGTGTTTATGTGTATTTATATACATATGATTATAAATTGCGTTATTCTTTTTAGAAATTCATTTGAGATAATTTCCGTCATTTCAAGGTTAATGTATCACTTACCCTAGACAATGAGTAACAAACAATCAATGAAAATGGGGCTGCTGCAGGAATTTACTTCAATTGTTTATTATATTTACATTGTCAAGGGTGAGTGATACATCAATGGTGTAATGATGGGAAATCATCTCAAATAAGTTTCTATATAATAAAATGCAATTTATAATTATTCTGTCAAACTACATATGTACATTTCTTAATATCTATATATCTATCTGTCTATCTATCTATCTATATATATATACATATATATATATATATATATGTGGGGGGTGTATGCATTAGTACATCGATAATCCACAGCCCAATGATCAAAAAATGCATATTTTCCAATATGATTTCCTTCCCAATCAAAGCACTCAATTCAATGGTAAATTACTGATCACATAGAAAAACATCATTCAGTGAAACTTTCAGATCAAAATTTTGCTGGTTATGTGTTAAGTTACTGTTACACCCATATATATATATATATATATATATATATATATATATATATATATATAGAGAGAGAGAGAGAGAGAGAGAGAGAGAAATGTACGGTTGGTTAGATGGCTTATAAACAATCCATCCCTTCTGTTCATCAATATGGGTAACAAGAGAACAATCTTATTTTCACCAAATATTGCTCGCATGATCCCAATATTGTCATCAACTAAAAAAAAGAAACAATCTCAGACAACTGAAATAAACATGAATAGAATTCTCAAATAATATCCATGCCAGATACAAGTCTTGTTAGATAGAAACTTCCTTTAAGCAATTCAGAATTTCTATTGATCTACAAAAAAGCAATTTTTTCATCTTATCTAAAATGCATGTGTGTGTTGACATAACCATAAAACCTAATAGCATCCATACATTAAGATTTACTGGGGCGTTTTAATAGAAAGGGGCTAAATTTGCTTTATTTGGGATATTATTATGCCTTGAAATTGGGTTTGAATGTTTACTCATGTTGAGAATCAAGACAAAATGAAACCTGCTTTTTCCCCTGTCCCTACTTCAGACACTGCAATCAGTGGCATATCCTGAAAGAGTTAGAGATCTGAGGCAAGGAAGGGCAGGTGGCAACTCGAGGGTTTCCTTCTAACATTTAGTAAGATTTGATGAAGAGGGAAAATTTGCAATAAATACACATGCACCATTACTTAATTGAAAAACCCTAAAGGCTAAATTATTATTCATGCAATTCATGTAAGTACAAATTTACGATTGTTATAGTATAATGTCAGTAAAAATGCAGTAGGTGAACTACTATTCATGAAGCTTCTAGTGGCCCCTCTCCATTTCAAATAACCCCTTCTCTCACCATGCTGCCTTCTACAGTTTTGTCTCAAGCGACCTGGAAAAAATAAGATTTGGTTACTGCCAAGATGATTAACCCAAGCATTTTTTCATGGTCTTTCATATAGCAAAATACAGATCAAACAAAATTAGCCAAACTATTTCATCTTGACACTGTTGAGTTAAGAAGCAATATTATCTTTATTTTTACTTAGATGAGGCATTGTCCACCATCATTATCATATATTTTTCACTTGTATTTTCTTTCATCTTGATTTTTAGTAGCATTTACTCAGACAGTCAGTCTTTGGCAATGAGTAAATATTGTAGATTGGAAATAAAGAATAAGCTTTTGGCAAGACTCAAATTCATGTCCCTTCTGCCTTAGAGAAGCCTGCTTAACCATACTAGCTGCTCTTACCGAGTGAGCAACGAAAACGTTACAATAACCTTTCAACCTAAGGAGCTGAAAAATCAAGAGGAAAGAAAATACCAGTCAAAAAATTAATGATAATAATAATTCTGAAGAAGTTTTAATCCTTGATAATGCTTATAAACTAATTACTTATTTTTAGAAAACCCTCCAGGGTTTAGCCAAATGAGCAAGTGAACAGTATTTAGTAGAAGAAGAGATAAGACCAAAAATTGAAAGACCGAGCAGCTTTCTTTGGGTCCTGTGTTAAGTAGACTTTCATGTTCTTCTTAGATGACTAATCAAACAATGACAACCAAAAATCTATCCTAACCAGAACTGCTGAATTTGGCCAGAAGTAGGGGATAATCTGAGTTTATTAGAATAGTGTCTAATTTAGAAATTAAACGAGTCTGGAGGCTGAGGTCGAATACCTGCCTCTTGACGCTGACCAAAATGATAATCCAAATAATCCAAAGTATGGATAATTTGGACTATGCTAATATCTGATTTATTCAAACTACATTAGCCAAAGTAACAAAACTACATACTTTTTCCATTCAGAAACAATTGCCAAAGAAAGAGAAAAAAATCTCCAGAAATTCATGGCTAAAGATTGAGACAGTGTTAGGGTTATCCACCATATGGATACAAAAGAAATGAGAAATAAAAAGGAGTTCATGTTTTTGATATGCTCATGTTCTTAGCAGATGCAAAAACGCTATAAAGGCACCTAATGTCTAAATGAGGGAATATGATTATGAAAGAAGAAAATGGTTGCAAATATAAGGTATTGACTGAACCATTGTAACAAATAACAAGAGTTAAACAATCAGTTCAATATTTTATACACAAGGTTAGTCTCAAATTGTTTCCTAACTCAAAAAAGAAATCCGCATATAATTCAAATATACACTGGCCTGACATTCATCTGCTGAAGTAATGTAAATGGCTTCTTTCAAGAAAAATGAAAGTTGGCTTTGTACAGAATAAGAAGAGGGTACTTGGATTTTTGTACTCCAATGTTGACAGCAGAATCTAATTTGATAACATGTAAAATCTACAGAATGTGATATCTAATCAATATTAAAAGTCTGATTTTCTTCATCTGTTTGCAACCTTAACATAGCCACAACTGGCATTGTATCCAAAATACAAGAAATGCACAAACATACGGAATTTTTTCAAGAATGATTTTTCAAAGGATTAAGGTTTAATGCTAAACATAGAGTAGTTTCCTTTATTTATTCATTTGCAAATGTTCAAAAAATTCAGGTGCAATCATATCTTTGAATTTAATGTTCTTTCTGGTCACATCAGATACCACTACTTTTCTCTCAAAGGTGACTCAACAGATCACAAGGATATCCAGTTGAAATGAAAAAAAGAACTGGTACTCCCAGATGTTTCATTATAGACTTGTTTGCACTTCTTTGAACCAGGCACAATGCACCTGTCCCAGGATTTATGTAATTTACAAGGAGTCATTTGGCACCATTTGAAGGCTTTAAAAGCTATTGAAGAGAATATCCAAGAGTGATAGGGGTACGTTGGCATAGTGATTAGAAGATGCCCAGCTGCTCTTCTCTTTCATCTAGCCTATACGAAGACAGATAGAGTCTAGAGAGGGAGCTTAGTTATATGATCAGAGAAAAAGAAGAAATTATAAGTGATCAGTTAGATGATGATGATAATGTCAAGGAAAGATGTCATCAGGGTGATAGAATTAGTTGCAACTCGTAATGATACCACTTCTAATTGACAGCAGAGCTGTTCTGTGAAGGAAATATATTAGTTGAAATTATCAAGTCAGATGAAAGAGAGATTAAAAAAATAAATTTACCCCAAGTTGGAAGGAAGATGACTTGGATCAGTAGTTTTATCTTGTTTTTAATATCTTGTCTTTTAAGAAATCAAGACTTGAAACCAATGAACTTTCAATTTTTTTCAAACATGTCTATCCTTTCATTATAAATCTGCAGACAACATAAATATTCTCACCAACCTTCAAATTATGACATTCCTGTTAAAAGATGAAGTCAACATAACAACAACTGACAATTATGTAACAGTATAACTATAGTGATACACACAACTTTGCAGAAACTTAAACAAATTATAATGGCTACAATGAATTAAAATATATTTTCAAGTAAGTTTCAGCAAGTATAAAATGAAAAGGTTAAATTTCATCGGTCATCATTCCAGCATATAAAATGGATAAAGGTGATTCTGAAAAGCATACTTGCAAGAAATTTGATCAATTATTAATAGGCTCATTACCTGAGTGCATCAAGTATGGAAGCCATTCATCATGTCCGGGGTGGGGGTGGGGGATGCAAATAGCAGTCCTCTGAGTTGCTAAATAAGCATAACATTTTCAAAAATTGCCACGAATACACCAAAAAATGGCTAATACTTGATAGCAGAAGAATGAGAAGGAGGGGAAATAATTCCTTGAGAGTCAGCTTACAAAGTCAGTCTGAATGACAAGAGTCATCACATGGGTATGCAAATCTGGGTTCAAGTGGTCTTCTGATGAAGATGAGGAAAACCTTCCTAACTCTACCAATAACCTGGAACTAGTACCTAGAGGGATGGATTTGATGAGGGTAGTAATAGGGGCAGGGCAAGAACTAATAGTTGGAACATTTTGACTGAAAAATAGAACAAAAATCTAGAAACAGTGGACACCAATGAAAGAATGTCCACAGTATTTTATGGTTTTGACATAAAGAATGTTTTACACATTTATTTGTACTTACCACATATGTTAAAATGTAAAAGCAAGGCTGTGAAGTTACACAACATGATAATGAAAAAAAACCCTCCAGTATCTACCAATATACTATTTACTCTTTCTCTCTCTAATTGACATTATATGGACACAAACACATGATCATATACAAAAAAAGATTTTAAGGATTTTGTTTTATATATATATATATATATATATATATATATATATATATATATATATATATATATATATATATTCACTGTTTTTAAAGGTTACTACTCCTATACTCTCTCTCAATCTCTCACATCTGTATTCACAAGGCGCTACCAAAATATTCAATGAATGTGATCCAAATGTGGAATAGACTTTGATGATGGAAATACATATATATGTATGTATATATTATACCGAGAATTGTTTCTCAAGTTGTAAGAATGGTCAATCAAGGCGACAAAATTGAAAAGATTTTTAGACAATTTAATAAAGCCATGACTAGATATCCTTGATACTTTTAAAACTCATCAGCTTAACCATAAGGAGATAATGGAGAAAATCAAATAATATGTAAACAAGAATATAAAAATGGACTAAATGAATAGTGTATATTGAAATAAATAAATAAATTTATATTAATGTTAAGGGAATTAGGTAACCAAAAGAGATGGACCCAGTCTTTGTCAGTGTGGAAGATCATTATATTGACTAAAACCAAGGAAAGCAGGGAAAATCATTTGACTGACTAATGTATAACATTCTTCTCTAATTGAGGGTTTTAGGGTTTTGTTTGGGTGGTTACTGTTGGGGTGCATCATCGCCCCAGGCAAATGATGCAGCTGGGCTTTTTGGGATTGATTACCTAGTAGGAATGGGCATTCTCCTGGCGTAGTGTTTGGGTAGTCGCTGTTAGAGCATATCACCCCCACCTAAAGCAAATGATGTAGACTTTCAATACCTTTTGGGACTGAGGACCCAGTAGGAACGGCCGGTATAACTTTCATTGTGCAAACCATGTGGAGTGTAGGGCCATGCCCTGCCACACTGGCTCATGACGTGTTGGCAGGAGGTCTGATGGATTACTCACTACCGGTGTAGTTCAGAGTGGCCTTAGAGCTCCACCGGCTCTTAGCACCCATTCTATCCGCTCTTAGTAGGTAAGCAGACAGTCCAGGGTGTACATGGCACTGTAGAGGGTGAAGGTAAGAGGATAAGGATTAGGAGTGAAAGATTCGAAAGGGCATGAGATAAGGTATAGAAGATTTTCTTTTTTTAACATTATTCATGCGGTCTATCTGGATAGATCAGCCCAACTTACATCCTATCCTAACCTATTTGCATCTATAACGGGGGGGGGGGGGCTTTGTGCTGTGGATTACTAACATGCCTGATGGATTTATATCAATTTTTGTTCAGCAGGATGGGTAGTTTGACCATGAGCATACCTATCCTTTAAATATTAAGTTTTTAACTTATTTCAAGTCCACAGACAGTGAAGTTTGAAACTAAGCTGAATGAATGAACAATGAATAAAATAATAAGAGAGAAAAAATGGCAAGTTTGGGTCTTCTTATCTGGTTCAATTTCATCTTGCATCAGCTTGTGGGGGAGTTTCATTTAACTGTTGAAAAAGGTTCATTTTTCTTTTTACCTGGTTGAAAAATTCATTGGTCACCCCAGCTAAAAGCAGCAAATTTAACACTTGAATGGATGGGGATGTTCTGTCCTTGAATCTAATCATTAGTTGGTTATTTTTTTGTTTTTTTTACACATTTACAACGTCAGAAGACTCTCAACAGACTATCAACTAATCCATCTAGAAAACAAAAACCAAAAACATCAAATGGGACATCATAGGTATAAGCGAAATGTGAAGGCCAGAAGAAGAACTAATTGAATTGAAAAGCAAACATCTTCTCTACAACTATGGAAGAGAGAAAGTAAAACAGAGAGTAGTAGTCTTTCTCATAAATATGGACATCAAAGACAATACGTAAAGCTATCTCAGACAGCTTAGCCAGTGTGACCATACAACTTTCAAAGAGGTACAAGCTAAATGTCATCCAAGTCTATGCTCCCACTTCACAATCAACCAGAGAAGAAATAAGCAAATTCTACAATGATTTGAATTCCCTATTGCAAGATTCCAAAAGATACTTCAACATCATCATGGGAGATTTCAATGCACAAGTATGACAGGGAAATGAATGCTGTGTTGGAGAATTTGGATACCAAAGACAGAATGAGAGGAGTGAAGATCTGGTAAACTTTGCAACTGCAAATAATTTCAAAATCATGACCACATTCTTCAAAAAGAAATCTAAAAGAAAATGGACTTGGAAGAGTCCCAACCATGAAACTAAAAACAAAATAGACAACATCCTGATGGATAAAGGCGACACCATCAAAGACATTCAAATTCTAAGCCAAGTAAACACAGGAAGCGACCATAGAATAGTATGATGTAAGATGCAAATAAAAACCGATAAGAAACGCAGGAAAATGTCCAAACCGCATCCATTAAACGTACCAAATGAACTCACCCAATCCTTCAAGCTAGAACTGAAAAAAAAATTTAATATCCTTACCAACAAAATTAACAAACTCTCTATTAGAAGCTACCAATATGTTTAAACCAAGAAGCACACAGACAATAAGCAAAATCTCAGATGGAATCACAAAACCTATTGAAAAGCCCAGCAACCTCAAACCACCAACAACAACAAGGGGAAAATAGAAGAGACCGCACTAAACAAAACAATAAAAAAAGAAACCAAGAGAAGACAAAAGAAGGTATACAGCAGCCATCATCAAAACCACTCTCGAAAAATGCTGGGGCATTAAAGCAATAAACAAACCTCTCAGTATAGGACAGAAACAAATAACCAACATACTCGAAGAAAACAGAGACATAACAACAGACAGAGACAGAATTGTCGAACGCGCCCAAGAATTCTACAAAGAACTTTACTCTTTAAGACATGGACTACAAAACAGCAACCAGAATACACAAGACTCTGACAATCAGTTCAAGGAATTCCCAGAAATTTCACCATGGGAGGTAAAACAAGCTATCAAACAAACAAAAAAAGGAAAAGCCCCTGGACCATATAACATCACCATCGATCAACTCAAAAAGGCTGGTAAGAGCGTCAACAAAAAGCTAGCTATCCCATTCAACTTGTATCTAAAACAGAGTAAAGTCCCGAAGGACAGGAACACTGCAATCGTAATGCTTCTACATAAGAAATGAAACCCAAAGACCTCAACAACTACAGACCTATAAGCCTACTAAACTCCATCTATAAACTTTTCACAAAAATCATCATCAACCGGATCACTAAAACACTATATCAAAACCAACAATGGGAGCAGGCTGGATTTAGAAGAAGTTACTCAACCATGGATCATCTGCATTCAATGAATCAGCTGAAAGAGAAAGCAGCAGAAAACAAAATGCCACTTGCTGTAGCATTTGTAGACTTCAAGAAGGCATTCAACTCTGTAGAAATTCCCATGGTCATGAAGGCTATCACTCTTCAAGGTGTACCCCTGTATACGTTAAAGTACAGCAACTCCTTCATCAGGCAACATAACGACTTTGAAGCCTTCCAGCTCCAAAAACAAATAAAGCAAGGTGATACCAGCTCACTCAAACTCTTTACAACCTGCCTCGAGAAGATCTCCAGTAACCAGGACTTGAAGAATAGAGAAATCAAAATAGACGCCAAATATCTGAGCAACCTCAGATTTGCAGACGACATTGTCCTTTTTGCAGAAAATCCACACAACCTCCAACTAATGCTAGATGAACTAAACAAAGAAAGTATAAAAGTTGGCCTACACATGAAGTTCAGTAAAACGAAAATCATACAAAAGCAACAATCATATTGAAAATAAGGACATAACTGTCAAAATCAAAGATGCAAAACTGGGGAAAGTAGACCACTACATCTACTTAGGACAACGAATCTCTATGTAATCCACAAAAGAAGAAGAAATCAAGTAAAGAATCACTCTAGGATGGCAAACTTTTGGCAGAGCAAGCTCAACTCTCAAAAACCAGATGATCCCAATAATCATAAAAAGAAGAGTATACAACCAATGCATTCTCTTGATAATCAATCATGGAGCTGAAACATGGAGCCTAACCAAGAGACAGACCCGCAAACTGGGAAGCACACAACGTGCACATGAGAGAATCATGCTCAACCTCACATGGAGAGATCACAAGACAGCACAGTATATCAGAAAGAAAACAGGAGTCCGAGACATCGTAGAATCTATTAGAAAACTAAAATGGCAATGGGCTAGTCATGTTGTGAGAATGAAAATCAACCAATAGACATCACGACCCACAACATAGATCCCCAGATATCGCATGCAAAACTGAGGCCGACAAAATACGAGATGGAGAGATGAACTAGACGAATCCAGAAAATACTGACTCTGCTACGCCCATGATAGAGAATTGTGGCAGATCCTGGGGAAGGTCTATGTCCAACAACAGACAATAAAAGACTGATGATGATAACTGGCCAATAGGTACTTGGGTGGGGTGGGAGATCGAACATGGAATGCCAAGTAACAAATTGTCTCAGTATATTGATGGCATCACCCATTGAGGTGTTACTACCTGTCAAGAAGTGTTTTTGTTTTTGTTTCA
The DNA here is from genome assembly GCA_963457665.1 of Thysanoteuthis rhombus. NCBI lineage: Eukaryota > Metazoa > Mollusca > Cephalopoda > Oegopsida > Thysanoteuthidae > Thysanoteuthis > Thysanoteuthis major. The sequence goes on along the minus strand of OY735206.1, from coordinate 13,670,776 downwards.
ACCACGTATGTAAGGATACTTGATTGGATAATTTAAAGGAAAAAACAAATTGATGAAAGCACATGTGGAAAAATCAACTTAAAGTTTAGTGGAAAAAATTGTCAAATTTTTTGGTTGAATATGTTGGCAGAGGTTCAACCGGCAGAAGTTTTTCTGTGTAGTTAGTATTCTTGAAGATCATATCATAAGATAGTTTGAGATAAAAATAGACACAACAGATGTAATATTCACATGGTAAACACTCAATAGAAGTAACACGAACAATGAGTCATGTCTGTTGTTACATTTACTGATCTTCGTTAAATATGTCCTTTGGGTAACGTACGTAAGTAAGCTTTGTCTTGAAAAAATTAAATAACGTATAAAATAACATCAATATACAATACATTATGATAATAGCCTATGTAAAATAACTACATGTATGACATAAGCTATACATTTAAATCATAGTTGAAAGGGTGGGGTGTTAGATCAACATTGTTGGGGTTGCCATGTCAATATAACTGGTTTTTTTTCAAAATCCCCGAAACAGTTACAAGGCAAACAACTGATGCTTCCAACCAAGTATCATGGTAACAAAATATACAGAAGAAAATTGCATAAATTACATTGACAGGAAATAAGTGACAAATGTGGTACAAAAAAAACTTTGAAAAAGTTTTTCAATATATTTTAAGTTCAAAGCTGTGGAGTTTCCTAGAATATATATGTATATATATATATTATCCAGCTTTGCCTGGGGAAAAAAATCAATTATGAAAGGTCATGTAGGTCATGTAGTTAATTATAACAGAGAGCTTCTCAAACAAGGGATTGAAACATTTCAGATAGGTTGAAAATCCCCAAATTGACCTTTGTTGAAAAATTGACAAGACCTTGAATTGACCTCTACAGGTTACCAGAGGATAGAACTACCAGTATGTTCAACCTGGGGTCAAGTTGACCTTGTACACTACCAGCTGTTAGATTAAGAAACATTGAAATTGACCAGACCTCAAGTATCTGTACTCTTATATTTATAAGCATTCACATTTCAACCACAGATATTATCATAAATAGAATTTATACTCATTTACTTATGGATACAGATATGGTCCTTTACACTCATACATGTGTTTCATGGACAAAATTCTCTTTCAACTTGAATGCAAGAACCATATCCATGTCCAAAATGGAAACATTTTTCTGATCATCATGCTTAAATACACAATTGCTATCCAAGTTATTGAGCATTCACTTTGCAAACTGATCACCACTCTTATAAGATACATTTTTATAATGATGATAGCAGAGTAAGGAAAAAGGAAAAACATTCCTTGAGAGCTGTTAGCACACATGAAGGCAAAAATCTAAATTAGAGTCAGTATCTATCAATCTATCCACCCCACCTGACTAACCCTTATTTGGTTTATACAGACAAAAGCAACTCAATAAATCCATGGCCCAATACATAGTTATTAGCTGAACTTTGATCTGAAATTTTTGCTGTATAAGGTTTAATCTATGTGATCTATGGAGAAATGTTAGGTCAAATGGTGCAAAATGTTTTTTTCTTTTCATCATTAGGCTACTGACTTTATATACACACACACACAAAAATGCAAATTCATGAATATGTTTCTGTAATACATAGGTGCCTTACTATGGGGTAATGCAAAATGAATCAATCTAAAAGACAATCACTATTGAGCAGTGAGTTTGATCCTTACTAGGTGCTCCATTCTCAAAACTTCTGACCAGAGTGAGCTAATTGTGCATTTTACCATGAAGCCCTTTGCCAGTAATGAATGCAAACATGACTGATAGAATAAGACTATTTAATTATCCAGATGCCAAGAAATTTAAAGGAATGGCTCCCTATAATATTTTACTGGCTGTATCTGACAGGTACCACCTGTGCAAATTATGATCAGTGAAAAAATGCATACCTGTACAATGTGTTGATATTTGTGTAAGAAACATAGACCAAGAACGATTTACCATATAAATAGACAAAAAAATATTAATGCAGTGCACAAAATAGCTATTTTCAGGGGCATTTACCCGCATGTAACTAAATGTTGCATAATAAGATAGTTTAATTATGCCACTGCATCAATATATGTCAAGACTTCTATGAAATATTATCAACATTCATTGAAAACCTTTGGAAATATTGTGGACAGAAATGAAAAAATACCTCTGAATCAAAGAAAAAAAAAAGGCCGTTCCTAGATCCCCAACAGAATTTAATCCATTCTCCCTTACCCCATGGCATACAAAAATTTCATTAAAATTCATTGAGAATTTTTGGAGATATTGTGGAGGTATATAGCTGCGATACAGGAGAAGTAAAAGTAAAATATTCCTGGATCCCTCTCAAAATTTTTTAATTTCTTCTGTAACCTATTGCTCACCGTTCCACAAAATGTTCGTAAAATTCATTGAGAAGTTCTTTTGGATATTGAGTGGACAGACAGACATAGAGACATGAGTGAATACATATACCTCTTCCAACATTCCATTATATAGATATGCAAGGTAGTGTCAAAAGGATTTGTATTTCAGCAGGGGCTACTTGTATTCATTTTAACAAATGTCCTAGGGAAAGGTATGAATCCACTTCACCCAACACTCCGTCCAATCACCAGGTCTCCTGACATACTACGATGATTGAGAGAGAGAATAGAATTGGTAAGTAAGCACTTAAGCAAACTATTCTTATATTACTATTTTGCCTCATGTTTTGGTTACATATACTTACATAAACTTAATTACAATAAAGATAACACTTATTCACCCATAGTTTGGGTAACATAATTTCATCAGCTCAATTATAATTAGGAAGACAAGTTATCAGCCTGTAGATATGGTAACATACTTAAAATATTGCTATTATAATAAAAGGATACAACATAAACTTTTTTCAGTCTTTGTTGTTTTTTTGAAATTCTAGTCATCACATCTAATTGGTCAAACTAACAGAGTAGTGTCTAATTATCTGCAAGTAGTTTTTAAAAAAAATTAATGATTAAATGACCAGAGCATTTTAAAATGCATGAAACAAGTTTTTTTCAAAGCTATTCATGATATTTTATGCCCTTTCAATGGTAATCAGCTATCTAGCTGCAGAGTGGATACTATTTCCAGCTAAAAAGCTTGATTCGAATTTTGAAACTGTAAATTCTTGACCAGATAAATTATCATTATTGATTTTTATCTCCAAAGCATTGGAGTTTAACATTTCTAGCCACCCAGAGTCTCACGAGGCAATTAGGTGATCTGGGGTAAGTGAAAAAAGGTGCAAGGTAATGTAACTGTCAAAATTGGTAAACTTAGTTCAAATTCTGCTTGAGCTCGCCTTGCAAAAATACTGGAAAGGCATTAATCAACTTCTTCCTGACTGCTCTCCTGTTGCCAGGAATGACTTCCAAAGGGATCAGTCATAAAATAAAACTAAGAGGGAGAAAGAGGTGAGTGAAAGGAGAGAGAGAGGGAATTCCTAGTAAAAGTCAATACTGATCACCAATGGCCAAGTCAGATTGCTCATCTCTAGTTGGTAGGCCATGGTTCAATCCACTTCCAAATCATACCAAACACTTTCAAAATGGTACTCAATGCTTCTCTAAGCACCTAGTCCAAGGACTAGGATATGAGGTCCTCTCCCTGTGATCTAGGGGTTATGGCCAAATCACACTGGTTCTTGTTATCACAAATGTTAAACAATGTAAAACCTGGACTCTTGATGAGTGATCACATGGGAATACCAGTTGCCATAAGCATAACTAAGCTTCAACAGGCCTGGCAAATCAGGAGTGGGTATTCCTAACAGCTGCCCAAGTTTACCTGATCCAGAGATAGCTTGGATAAAGATATGTGGATGTGATGATACATACCAATGAACCAACTTTTGGTGAGATACAAATCTAATTAGAAGTTAGATTTTCAATTAGCCAAAAAGTTCATTCAGCATTGGCCGACCCAGAATGAAAAAAAATACGAAAAAAAATCAATAAATAATGGTTTATCATAGGACTATATAAAAGGGAAAAGCACAGTATATATAGGGTTCAGTATAATTCATGGTTTCAGTATTTGCAGATTAATAGAGAAAAACAACATGGCTAGATTAAATAGAGAAAGAAGGAAATGGCGAAAAGAGAAAGGCAGAAAAAAATCAAGAGAGATGGAATGAAAGAATAAAGAGAAAAAGAAGGAATGAATGAAAAGAGAAAGAAGGAAAGAACAAAGAGAGTGAGAAGAAAAGTTTGAAGAGAAAAAGAAGGAAAGAATCAAGAGGGAAAGAATAAAGAGAGAAAGAGGGGAAGGATGAACAGTGAAGGACGGAATGAATGAAAAAAAGGAGGAAAAAACAGAGAAAATGAAAGGACACAGAGAAGAAAGGAGACAGAATGAAGAATGAAAGAATGAAAAGAGGAGGAAAGAAAGAACAAATGAACAAAAAGAGAATGAAGGGAAAAATGAAGAGATGAAGTGGGAAAGAATGAAGAGAGGAAGTAAGAAAGATTGAAAAGGGAAAGAAGAAAAGAATGAACAGAGAAAGGAGAGAATGAAGAGAGAAGGAAGGAAAGAATAAAGAGAGAGGAAAGGAAATAATGAAGAAAGAAGAAAGGGAAAAATGATGAGAGAAGGAAGGAAATGATTAAAAAAGACGGATGGAAAGGAGGAAAGAATAAAGAGGGAGGGGGAGAGAGATTAAGGGAAAGAACAAAGGAAAGAATGAAGAATGAAAAAACAAAGAGATCAAGAAGGTAAGAATAAGGGTGAAAGAAGGAAAGAATGAAGAGAGAAAGAAGGAAATGAAGAGAGAAGAAAGGAAAGAATAAAGAGAGAAAGAAGGAAAGAATGAAGACAGAAGGAAAGAAAGAACAAAAGAACGAAGAGAAAGAGAGATGACAAAATGGATCGAAAAGGAGAATCATGGGAGAGAGAGGATTGGACATTTCTTGTGATCTCATGATAAGGGGCTTCAAAGAGCAAGGTAAACAAAAAAATCTAAACAAAAACAAACCTGACCTCACAAATCCCAACCACAATGCCCTACAAACCAAAGGTCCTCATCGGCTCAAAACTCAGAAATATCCACAACGGTTGTTATATCTGCTGTTACTATTTCATGATGGATACTTCTTCCACATTGCAATAGGGACAACTCTACTCAAAATATTAGAAGCCACTCTTCTTGTTCATTTCTTTCTTTCTTCTTTTTTTGTCCCTTTGCTCAAGCAATATTGATTACATGCATTTCATTATTGCAATCTTTTCTCTCTGCCTGTTCAACGACCCACCCTTCTTCCTTTCTATACTAAGCAATGCCTGGACTCCCTTCTCAGTTTCCCATCATGTTTCAGCCCAATCTCTGATCTCTTATTCCCGGCGTAGCCAGAGTTCTGTTTTCTTCCACACGACTGAATGCTTTATCGCATAACTATGCATGAATTTGGGGGGTGGGGGTGCTGAGTAGTCCCCAAGTAATAAAGACATGGAATAAAAACCCAGGAAAAAGCAATCTCTTTTTCTTCTGCACCATTCTATTCTTTTGTCCTCTACCTACTGTAGGCTTTTTGGCTCTCATTGGCAGAGATCAGTTGTCAGCAGATGGTAGACAATCAATATTTGATAACATTACCAAAAGGTAACAATATTAAGGTTAGGTGGAATGAGCAACTGTTTTATAACCCACTCCAGCACTTTGATTATCCTGTCAAGAATGAAAAAGAACAAGGGGATATTTAGCTGAAATTCTGATACGAGTGGTGTAGTGGTTATAAATATAATTGTCACAAAAGAAGATGGTAATCTTTATCATCAGTCTTAATGTCTGTCATTGGACATAAACCTTCCCCAGGATTCGCCACATCTCTCTATCATGGCTGCTATAGAGTCGATATTTTCTGAACCAGTCCAGTTCATCTCGCCATTTGCATTGAGTTCCAAGTTTCAGCTTCATAGGTGACAATCAGAAGGATGCATTGGTTGTATATACTTCTTTTTAGGATTCAAGGGATTTCATTGTTCTTTCTCCAGTTCTGCATTTTTGATTTTGAACGTTGTCCATTTAATGAACAACAAATAAGTTTATTATCATCATATAAATGTATATTGTATCAATAACTGATGTCAGCCCTCTGCATATGGTGCTTGTAATGGTCCTCATGTAGGTCAATGTAATGAGCTGGTGATGGTACATTTTCAAGTTGGTCAGATCATCATGTTTTTAGATACGTCCACACGCATCTCTTTCAGAGGGTCTGTAAGTTAGTCTGTAGGTTGGTCAATCCCTCCCCAATACGTTGAAAATCAATTTTCGGCACATGGCAGGAAGATTCTGTTTAGCCCTGCATCTTCATCTTGCTCTAACTTGGTGAATAAAACTAAATCAGGTTTTCACCCATTACATGTTTTAAAATGGTGTTCGATTTATTATACAATTACAATGTGGAAATGGATTCGACTTTATGACCACTCAAAATTTGATCATTCAGAAAATTTATAAAAAAATCTCAGATGATGTCATGAAAATTCGAAGGATAAAAAAACAATCTGATCAGACTTTCTTTCTTTAGAAAATCATTTTTTTTACACGACCCTATCTTGAATGTGAATCAATTCAGTCTATCACAGAAGAGTGATATTAGTAAAAGACTTATGGCATTGTAGGAATGGCAGATGGAAAATGAATGCATCATTGGACTCATATCCTTGTTGCTGTCCAAGTAAATGTGATAGTCTTAAGTTATCTAATTTTTCAAATTAAGCAATGTCATTAATTATTTATGAATAGTTTTTCGTTCCTCTAATTTTTGTAAGCTTCAAGTTCAGGTTTTCTTTTCACGCAACGGCTATTGAGCAATCAGTCAGAGAAATCTATATTTCTTATATATATCAACAAGATAACTAAATGAAGACTAGATTAACTGATACTATTTGTGATTACAATGTGCCCAAGATATTAGATGGTCATGATGTGAAAACCATGATTGTATCAATGCTATCAACTGTATTTATTGTATTTATATAGGAGAGCTATGAATATTGAGCAATTAGGTTTCATTTTTCTCTATTCAATGTCAAGTGTGGAAACCTCATAGCATAATTATTAAGAGATAATGATATCAATATTTCCACTCATAATTTTGATAACATCTGTACATTCACAGATGTTGAAACATATATGGCTGTACTGGTATAGATCATACATATAGGCACATGCACACCCACCTAAATACTTATGTTTATATACATGTGTATGTGTGCATACATGCACTTAGAAGTATTAATACAAACTCATTTGCAAGCAGTATTTTGTGCATGCACACACATATATGACATGTATTTTGGCAGCTATCTATAATATAAAAACATACTCCAGCACAGATTTAAAACCACTCTGCAGGGAAACAACTATATACTTACAGCTTTTCATATTGTTTGCTTTTAGTCATACTTCATGGGATGATTCTCATAGTGATTGTCGAGGTTTAAAATTTTTACAGCTGATACACTCACTACTCTCTAGTAAACTGTTCCACATTGGAGCAATTCTTTGCATAAAATAGTTCTTCACTTCCTTCTTCGACATTGTAATGAATATCTGTTTCAAGTGTCCCGAGTTCATTCTTCCACTAGCTATGTTGTCTTTCCTCAATTTGATCTTCTGTATAATGTTGCTGTCATACAAACCATTTGTTATTTTAAAGAGCTCAATCTTATTTCCTGATGTCTTCTGTAGGTCAACACAGGCAACATTAACAATCTAAGTCTATCTTCATGACATGAGTTTTCCATTTCAGATAACGTTTTTGTTGCTCTTTGCTGAACAGTTTTCACTCTTTCAATATCCTTGACTTGATACGGGGACCACACAGCAATTGTTACTCAAGTTCTACCCTCTTCATTAATAGACTTTTGTCAAAGACCATAAAGAAGGAATATTTTTTTTGTCAGCCATTATAAAATCTATAGTTTTGGGGAAGTAACCACTCGCTGCATCTCATTCCAGTCTCCTAGCTCTCTATTTTGAGCTTCAGTAAACTCCTTCACTCCAATCATGACACAAGTGAAATGGAGTTCAATATTTTCATTTTTTTTTCCAAAAAAATATTTTAATGTGCATCTTATAAACTGGACAATACAGACATTTTTCTTGTTTACAAGAGTATCCATGTCTTGATTCAATGAGTTGAGTTAAACCTGAAAAATTTGTTTGGATAACAGATTTGACTGTATCAGTATTGCAGGGAAATATTCAGGTTTTCCTATACATGTAGGATAGAAAGAGAAAATGAAAAAGAAAGCTTTTTTCCTTAGACAGATCTGCCAACACATCACTAGATTTACTGCCATTCTAGTAAAAACTAAATAAAAATGTAGGCCTCAATATTTTCAGGAAAAGGTACGTGTAGTTCCAATCATTCAATGCAACATAATGCAACAAACAATCAGGGACAGACAGATGAGATAAATCAAATGAAATAAAAGCCAAAAAAGAAGAGGAAAATAAATAGAATGAAACATCAATAAGAAGAAAGGAAAAGCAGAAATACACAAAACAATATATAAAAACAATGCAGAAAAAGATAAAGAAACAAAAAGTGTTCTCTTCATTGTTTGGTGAGTTGTTTTTTTTTTAAATATTTCTTACCCAGACTGGATACACAGTAAAATGTTGGCAAATTATCAAGACACATATATACATCATATATATATATATATATATACATATGTATATGTATATACATATACATATATACATTCACACAGTTACATGTATATACATGTATGTACATACATATATAAGCATAAATAAGTATATGTTTTCTGTTATGCTGTCTGGCAGGCAGCTTGTGTTCCATTAAAAAATCCATACTATGTCTAGCAATGTTTGAGATACGCTCTGTACAATACATAGTGAGTCCTTTCTGTCCTACTGTGTACACATTAAGGATACAATGTACACAGTAAGGCAGCACTATGTACTATATATCTTAATCACTAGCTCCCTTTAACTTATTGCACTATAGAGTTACCTCAAGAAACAAATCTAGCATATACGGGGGAGTGGAGTGGCTGGAGAAGCGGTTATCTGTATAAACACTTGACTAAATCCACTAATTTCATCAATTCTTTAATTTTTAAATCTCTCTTTATGAAAATTTTGACATATTTATTTCATGAATCCTACCTGTGATATCACAAGTTACATTGCTAGTTGTGATAAAGACTGAAAAAAAGAATACAGCAGCTGATTTCGGAAACATTTGACTCAGAAATGAATATCAAGAATGAATGCCAATGATGTCAAGAAAACTTTAAAAGCTGTGGGAAGTGGATGCTTTCATTAATATTAAACACACAATATATCAATTTTGACAAATTTTATACAGATACTGTAAATGCTTTCATTAATCTTTCTGCTGACTAAAATACATGATCATCACAAAAGAAAAATACAAAAGATGAAGAATATTACTTTAAAAATCAAACCACTTTTGATGTTTACAGCAACTAATGATGATCCCCAAAAGAAT
>OY735206.1:13613746-13653746 GCA_963457665.1 Thysanoteuthis rhombus | reverse complement strand
GAGGGGACTACATGTCGGCTGATGTCGTGCAAAACGTGCAACTTGATGTGGCAGCTGCGTAGGCTTAATCCAGTCGATCAAGAGTCATAAATGTGAGGCAGCCACAGACGATAATAATGAACAAAGTTAGCTTAATGAATCAAACAAATTTCTATCAAGTGATTCTGCAGTCTGTGTTGTGAGTTGGCTGATTCCCCCCCCCCCCTCTCCCATACCCAATCCTTGGAAATCTGAACAAAATCTTCATATCATTTCCGACACGGATTCAAGATCTGTATTAATACAGTCTGGACAAATCCAGGCTGGGATTATGAGTAATGTAATATGGGAATGATACAACAATCATAACATGTAATCATTTCTTTAGGTGACATTCTTTTATCTTGTCTGTACTAATGATTTACGCTAGTAATCTGTATGAAGATTAGGATAAACATTACACTGAAATTATATTCTATGATAATTTCCTTTTTACTAACAAAGCTTCTCTAAAACTCTAAATATTGATTTCTGACTCTAATCTATTCAACAATAACATGATATTACACAGGACTGTACATAAAAATATTTGGAAGAATACACCATAAAGGGATGAAGGCTAAGTAGGTGGAATATCTACTTAGTTGATATGATATTTTTCAAGGTGCTGACAGGCAATTCAATATTAATCACAGCAACCTTCATATGCAAGAATGCTTTATACGAGTTGAGTTCTAAATACCCTAAAATCCATATTTGCCTGACTTATGCCTTTCTTTTATCTTTCTAAAGACAATGAGTCAAACTCTGAAAGAAAGGAACTTTTCTCTTTATGGATTGCAAACCTAAAGAAGACTGAAGAATGAACTGGCTGAAACATTGTAGTTAATACACGCACGCATACACACACACAGTCAGAAGGATATAGATTGAAAAAGGAGACAAAAGAGATAAAGAGAAAAGAAAATGAAAAGATGGGAAAAGAAAGACAGAGCAAAGATAGAATAGAAAATGTGAGGCATAAGAATGGAAAAGATCAAAAGAGAGGAAAGGGAGAAGGAGAAAGGAAAATGAACGGGGGAAAAAATGTGTGGAAAAAAGAAACAAGCGACAGAGAAAAACTGAAAGAGGGAGAGAGAATGAATAATAAGTGAGAGATTTAATTGAAAGATGAATAGGAGACAAAAAAGTAAGAAGGTATAAAAGCAGGCATAGACGAAAAAATATGAAAGAAAAAAGCAATTCACAAAGTTTAAAAAGAGATGTAGAGAATAAGAAAGTGAAGAGAGATTAAGATGAAGAGAAACTGAAAGGGTGTGGTTGTGGTGGTGATGTAATTTCTTCCTTATAAATCAATTTTAGCATTGCTTACTCGAAATGAAGTATGCCTGGATGAATGGAATAATTTGAGATATCATTTGTTGATGTAACCTCAACACCTTTGTCTTTAGTTTTCCAGTGGGAACCAAATACCTTCGTCTTCAGTTTTCTACTGAGAACCAAATACCTTTGTCTTCAGTTTTTTTAGTGAAACCCTGACATATTTGTCTTCAGTTTTCCAATGGAATCTGCAAAAAAGTCTGGTTGATAAGAGGCTGCTCCTGACAAAAGCCAAAAGCAATCATATTTAGTAAAAATCATTGAACAACAATGACATACCATTAATAGCTAACAAGAGAGAAGTGGACAGACAGATGTAAGACCTAGGCATTACCTAAATCTATCCAGTGCCAGATCAAATAGCTAATATCCTTAAAATAGTGCAGACGCTAATGGTAGGGGTGGAGGGTTTCTGTGGGTGAAGCAACTACAGGTGGATAGTGGGTGAGATCACAACTTCCAACCACAATCTCTTCAGTTATCACTCAGATAATGCACCGGAACCACCCCTTGACCAATTCTATTGTAGTGCTCACCACCCACACCATTCGCTAACAATGCAAGTTGACAACTTTATACAATAGCTAGGCACACACACTCACACACACACACACACACACACACACACACACACACATTGGCTGTAGTGGAGATTAGGGGTGTATAAAGAAAGAGGAGAAAAGGGAGGAAAATGCTGCCCTCCAGTGTCAAAGGTGTGTATGTGGGGCGTGAAGGCATCAGAATTGGCTGAAAACCTCAATGTGCTTCCTTCTAGATGTGCCTCAGATGGATGATCGTGGCTCATGACTCGGCTTTTCAACTGGACAAGCAACATGCAAATGATAAGGGAGCTGAGCAGCAGCCAATGGTGACGGGTACTAAATAAATGGATATAGAAAGAATAACTGAAAAGAATTGAAAAAAGGGGAAAAAAAATTTATATTGAGAAAGATAAAGGAATTCTGCATCATCATGAAACAGGTTGGGCAGAAGTAACATCAAGTATGGGAGAAGATTGTAGCAAAAATCCGACCCCACACAGGTTCCATCAGCGGGGTGGGTGAGCACATACTAGAGGAAAAGCCCGATAGGGGTAGGACAGCAACAAATACAATTGCTCAGTGAACCCCTCTCTCAATGACCAACAGCACCGACCCAACCCTCTTCAAATCAATATCTATAAAATGCATTATTTCTTTTTTGATCTGTAAAAAAACAAAACCCCATACAAGAAGAAAAAACATACATATATAGCCAAGGTGTAAAAAACATACATAATATATTGAAATACACATGAAACAGATGCGTTTGCAGACGTATATGTTAGAGAAGGGATTATAAAAAAAAGGATCTTCACTTAATTACCTTTTTCTACATAATCAGGCCACCATGCAATCAATTATTCAACTATACAGAGCCAATTTTTTGCAGATAATGTTCATTTATATCAGGTAGTAAACAAATTGCAAAATAGGAATTAATAAGTATCATGTATGGATAATTAGATAGTTTATTTTAATTAGGAAGAAATGTGGACATGTTCATAAATAGATCTTACTTGAGGAATTCTGAAAGGTGCAGGTGCCTTCACTATTAATGGACAGTTTGCTCAACTTAGCATTAATGCCCTCAGAAAGGTATAAATCTACCTCTCGCCTCAACTATTGGTAAATAGCAGTGCAGTTGGGCCCTGTAAGTCAGTCAGGTGTTAACTAGCACCTTCATACTATTCCTCATTAGGTCCTGATAGACTGTTTGAGAAATAAAGCTAAAATCATGGCCCGATTGTCATACAGCTGTGGAAGCAACTTTTTTTTTTGCGAAGGATTTCTTACGAAAAATCTATAAATTGCATTGGTATTCCATACGAATGCAATTTTCAAATTCAGACCTACTTTTTCACATGGCAAGAGACAAATACATGGCCGTATTGTTTCAATAGAAAACACAAAAGGCTGATAATATATCATCCAGAATAATGAAGTTATTTACTTCATAAATGAATAGATTTACAATGACAAAAAATTGTTTTCTTGAATATCTTATTTTTTCCCTTCTTTCATCTTCAGAAAACTTTCCCTCAGAGATCCACTGGTTATATTCATATCAAATCTCTGCATAATCCTAGATCATTTGTTTTCACTTTCAACTGAAGATATTTGAAGTTTTTTGTTTATTCCAGTGAACTCCTTCTGGAACGTTAGGCCAAAAAAACTCTCCCGTGGTTGCTGAGAATGGTATTGTCTGTATGGCTCAAGTTGCTTTGAATGGTATTGTCTGTATGGCTCAGGTTGCTGTGAATGAGCCATGTCCGTCAGTACATTAGCAACAATTTCTTCACTGTTTGCAACCTTTTTCTTTAGAAAAGAAACTCCTCTCTTTTCTTAAAGATTGTACATATGAAGAAGGCTGTAGAATTGACTGGCTGAAACATTGCGGTAACCACAAAAGTAACACAAAGAATGAGTATGACACTCTGAACAATTCTTGGAACGATAATGACTCTTAAGATTACAGACAGTACCAAAACATAATTTTTTCAAATCTTCATTCTTATTTTTTTCTAAGCATTCATAGTTCTTGCTTTATACAATTTTTTTAGGTCAATTCTTTGTCTTGTCTGGTTGGCATCTTCTTAAGCAGCATAAAAGAGAGACTTCGAAGAATGCTAATACTTGGACTTTTTTCCCTTTTTCAATTTCTAGTCTAAATTTATAACCTTCATTACAATCATAAAACCTTTTTCCCCTTCAATTAAATATAATGGAAAAAGGTGAAATTATCAAAAAAAATTTCAATGGTGGCAGGCAGGAATTTCCCAGTAATTTTTAAAAATATTTTCAGTAGTGTCTTTACACTATCTCAATCTAAAACTCACAGGGGAGATAATGAGGTTATGCTAAGAACAATTTTATCTAGGTTTTTTTTTGATCTTTTCATCATTTTTGTCATTTCTTCTGTTCAAATTTTTTCTTCATTCTTCTCATTCATTTATTTATTCAATACATCCTTTTTCAGTGAAACTCTCTTCTTCTGTCTATCTCTTTTTACCTAATTTATTTTTTTCAGTACTTTACTGTTTCTCTTGCCTAATTTTTTAAAATGTTTTATTAGTATCTTGTGATTTCTTTTTCTTTCCCCTTTGATTCCCCCAGTTTTTTCTCTTCTATATTTCCTTTTCCATTATCTATTTCTCTCTCCATATATCAAACCACATCTCTTTCCTGTTTCCAATATCTCTTTTCTTCCTCTCCCTATTGTACTTTCTTTCATTCCCATACTTTTCCCTGATCTCTTCAACCTCCTAATTTTCTGTCCTCAGACTTTTCAAAAACTTTTACTCCTCTTTTTTTCCTTGCTTTTGCACTCTCTCTTTTCTGATGTTCTATTATACCCACCACCTTTTCATTTCCCTCTCACTTTTATACTTACCCACTCATTTTTTCTTTTTTTTTATCAACCTCCTCTTTTTATTGGAGGTGGGAGAAGGATCTGTCTCTCTCTCTCTCTCTCTCTCTCACACACACACACACACACACACACACACACACATTTTACATTAGCATTTTTTATACTCAGTCCAAGCTTGTTATTTCCCTCACACAGCATAAGAATGGAAAACAATGAGTTTGACAATTTTCTGAAGTTTGCAAGATTAGAGGAATTAACACAGATTTTTTTTTTTCCAGTGGGTTACTGAACCAGCCAAGTAGAAGCTGATTACTCATTATCTGATACAGACCTCATGTGTATAACTGATAAGATTATTTTTATACCATGTGGTTATCATAAATTTGACTACATGGAGAATAAAAGGAGTGAGTTTTATTTTACATAAGTTTTTTTTCTGATCAGCAAATGCATAAGAATGAGTTTTATGAGGAAAAATTTCCAAAATCCTAACTTCAAGTCAATTGCTGAGTGATCGTTAAAAAGTTCAAGAACATTACTGAACTGTAAACTTTTTGCAGTAACATAACTATGGACGAGTAGATTGTTGCTTTGATGAAAATCAAGCCAAAATTGTGCCCATGTCCAGCGAGTACAAAAAAGTTTATTTTTATCCAAGCTTTGATAGAATTTGGGACAAAGATTTGTGATTTTTGTTCAGAAATCTTAAATCTTCATTCTTGTTCCAATATTTTCTTTTAATAGGCATCAATTGGTCGATTACTATTTGGCCCAAATTCTGTCAATTTTGAAGCTTCTCTAAAATTAACATTTTTGCAATGTACCTGGTATTTTTGGCACTCTTCGTATATAAATCTTTATATACAGCATATATAACAGATTTTAAAAGTACATAATTGACTAATATGAGTTATATAGGTATTTACTTAGCAAACCATCATCTGACACAAGATCACTTGTATAAGGCAACAAGTGAGGAACTGATTCAGTATATGTTTATAATGGTCTACTAGACATGTCATGCATTCAGTCAAAAGCAACCACCTTTTTTCTGTTCTGTAGATAAAAAAATTAGATAAAAGTTCAGAAGAGTTTATGAAAATTTTAAGAAATAGCACTTGTATAATTACAATATTTTCTAATGCTGGTTCAGGTAAGAATCATAGAGATAAGCCTAATCTCTTTTTAACCACACCTCTGATAACAAAAAGAAAACACAAATTTGTTCAGCAGACATGAGTATTCATTAGCAGTGAGATTTCAGAATAAGTATTTTATTTGTTGAGTTATACCTGGAGAACACCAAAATTAGAGAGAAAAGGGAACTTGTGTCAAAATACCCAAGTCCGTAATTGACTTTCAGACCTTTTTGACCTCCAGTCATTATCTGATCTGGTTGTCATTTTTTTTCCTTAAAAGAACTGTCTGGACATCACAGATCTTGGCCAGACGGAGAGAGCAAACATTGAATCATGAAGAAGAAAAACAATAGATGCTGAATTACATATGGTCATTTGATATCAACATAAATAGACAGATTCAAAATTTTCCACTTGGGAAGTGCTGCAAGGAGATGGAAACAGCAATTGAGTTATTTCCTCTTTTCACGTCTATTTATTCTTCTTTATTTTGCTTGAGCAATTTATAATGATCCATTTCCAGCTGTTGCCTGCCTCTCATAACCATGGATGAGGGTAGGACTGACTATCCCCACCTCCATTTGGAATTAGAACAATGCATCTCCGAGACTGGTTGCCAAACAAGGTTGGAATGCTCAGTTTACCCATAGCTTAGTGTGGGGTGGGCTTGTTCACACTTTTCCCTGGGACATTATTGTGGAAAAATGCCATGGGCTCAGCTGGAATTTGAATTCAATTTGCCAATTCCATTTTTCATACAGTTAACTTTTTAGCCATTCACAGCCCCAGAACTGCAGGTGACCTCAAAGCTAATATAAAGAAAAACACAGAAGCCATAGTAGAAACAAAATAAGCATTTTCCTCAATAAGAATTCCAGCAGACTTCTCAACACCTCCAAGACTTTGATTAATATAGCTCAATATTGAACCAGATTTCGAACAGCGTATGCTTAATTTAAAGCTATTGATGATTATATAAGAGAAGATTTTTTTTTCTTTGAACAAGAGTTCAAAATAGAAAAGATATTTACTGAGAGTAACATTTCATTTTGATATCATAAGACCCTCCCTCATTTCAACAGGGAATATTAAGGAAAAAATCCATTTCTTTGAATTCCTCTGACTTATTACACCATTCTTAAACTGCTCTTTAAATTTTTGCCAAAGCAGGGTTGGACAATGAAAGTTATATAAACCTTTAGGGCCATTTGGGAGAAAGAAAAGACAATCTCATATATTATGAAATATTGACATTGAATATGCAACAGAGGTATCTTTCTTTTAGTCAAGTAACTAAATTTCTGAGATGTATTCTCTAAAAGAGAAGAAAAATTACTGTTCTAGATGAGCAGTTAGATATTTTGTAAGAAAAATATTTTGAATTATATACTTACCATGAAATATTCAGCCACTCTAGGATAAGTGAACATTTAGAACATTTTTAAAGATTTTAATTATTAAAGTTTTGTGACCAGCTGAATTGATTTTGTCAACTATTTACCTTCATTTTAATTCAATTTAAAATCAATTAAATAATGATGAAAATAACTTAAAAATTAAGACAAAGGTAAATAGTTGTGGAAATCGATTCAATGAGTTGAAACAAAGTTCTTTGAAATAAAAAGATGTTCAGTGAAATATTCTGTTTTTCTTATTGAAATTTGTCAGCATCTCATTTTTCTGCAGGTTTTTAACATATCTGAAGAGTGCATTGATATAGAGGAAAAGTTTTAGCAACTGAAAGACATAAAACTTATTGGTCCGTGCATAAATGCATTGAGAAAGAAAAGGATAAGAGAGTGAGTAGGAATGACTGGAAGGAGACTGGAGGGTAAGGAATAAAGAAGATTCAGTCAAAATTGGGGAAGAACAGATGTGCTGGAAAGAGAGATAATAACAACAAAATCAGACCATGATGAATGACATAATTATAAAAGGGAACAATTAATAGTTTCATGCACACAAAATGGTAGGTGTCCTAGGGTGAAATAGGGGTGCATTTGTCATGCTTGCATTTGGGTAAGAAAGGATGTATTAATAGTTTAGAAATAATGACCAGATATGAGTCTTGGCAGCTTGAATTTGATATGAGCCAACAAAACATTGAGGAAAAAATATTTCCTTTAGATGATGTCCAACTGAAATTCATCAGAATATTGCTGTCTTCAGAATTCTGCAAGTTCTTCAGTTTATTCAAAGGGAAATAACAACAACAATATAAAATAATTCCTTCAAATTTGCTTTCACTGCATTCAAAACTACAAAGACTCTTTGAAATCAGCAAATAAATTCAGTTAAAATTCAAGGGGCTTCTTTGATTAGGCTGTCAAAGTTGACTATAGTAGCAGCCTTTCTGATACCACTATATGGCATGCAAGGTAAAGTGTGTTGGTCCACACACACGCTTTTCTACAGCAACCACTGAGACATGCCAGTGATGGGAAATTTTATTGAGATATATAACAAAGAAACAGAGTGCAAAGAGAGGTAATTCTCATGTCTACCCCAAGGGCATTAATGAAAAATGAATGTAAACAGCCTGTTGGAATAAAACTAAGTGAGTCAATTTCATTTTCTGCACCAAGAAGCCTTTAGGTCACATCACATGTCCAAACTTACATAAACAAAGGTGGATTAATGTCTGCAGCTTGAATTGTAATTATTCGCAGAAGTTCAATCTGTATACTTTTTTATCTATGTGATAAATATTCAATTGAATCAAGTGCATTGATAAGAAAGGAAATGATGCTGAAAAGTAAATATGTTATGTAAAATAAATTCTCCATCCTTAAGCTACAGACATATTGATGTATCACTGCATACATGTATACACACATATAGATATTATAATGTATAATTTGGCAGCATATTTCTTCAAATATTCTTTTTGATTAATAATGACTGACTTTTGATTAAAAATGGTATCTATTGATTCTGTTAGCAATCTTTATTCTAAAGAAGATCAAGCAAGCGGGCCAGCAAAATTCAAGTCTTGCCTAGAGAGCATGAAACCCTCATGCTGACCCTGATTGAATGTCATTTATTCATTCTAATTTAAAATTAATGTAGATTTATTGTCCTCTTCAAGAACACACAAACACATTCTCTGTGGTTATATTTTTATTATTATTATCATTGCAGTGACCATGAAAATCTTAGTGGATGCTTTTGAAAGTTTCATTCAATTATTGTGCATTTACTCTTGGATTTCATTCAGCTTATTTAACAGTTTATCATGTTGTCATTCATGTGCACTCATAGAACTGGAAGGATAAGACCAGTAATTCTACGTAATGCGCTCGTTTGATACAAAACATTCCAAACAGAATGAAAATAAAGGTACTTATGCACAATATTATTATCATCATTGCTTCCTTAATGTCTTTTTCTGCGTCAAAAGGTAAAATAAATACTATATACTGAGATTAATTGACACTAGATACATACCATAAGTGCATAATAAAGGAGATAGCTCCTTTTTTTTAAACCCTATTTTCAGGAAGAATAGCAGACTAACTTTAAATATATTGATTTAGACTTTAGGAACCAGTTTTTATTAACAAGAAAAACCATCCTTGTTGCTTCAATAGTGTACACGCCATAGGTATATGATTTGTTGATGCAAAATTGGTTCGTAAGGCCTGCACATTATTTAGACCTTCTCTAGACTTGAACTCAATCTGGCTGCTTGTAGCAATAACTTCTTATGTAAATGATCCACTGCCTTTTCCACAAAAGCAAAGAATAAACAATTGTCTTCATCGCTTTAATTCGTATCACTAAATTTTCCCCATTGAATGATATAAGGAGATAAAGAGTTGGCCCAGCTGTTGAAAGCATGGAAAACTGAATTGGCAAACCACAGTTAAAATTCTAGGAGAAGTAGTTTGTATTCACTTTGAAAAGGAATGAATACATTCTCCCAATAGGTCAAATCAAAGATTACTCTCTACTGCCGGTGCCATTTAAACCCAATACAAATTGTGGTATGTTACCTGCAGGGGCTATGGGTTCCATCAAGTAACTCGAAATGCCATAGAACCTCAATGATGTACTGAGTGATGGAATATGATTTGATTATTTTGAAAGTTCACTCTATGCCAATTCACTTGTACAAAAGACCTCCAACCACTATGGCTTTGACCCATGTCTATGAACATAGGGGCTTCATCTTCAACTATTTTATGTATCGGTTAGCAAGATGTATCCCAAAGTACCAGATGTAGGTTGGTTGAGAACACTCAAAAAATATTCCTTTATAAATTGATGGTAATTGCCTTTTCACTCTACATCGTTTTGGTTTATGAAAGGTCTCTTTGGAATGCTTTACTTTTAGAAATCTTTGAGCCCAAAATCATTTGGGACAAATTTGAAAGAAATATACTATATACCAACACAAAATTAATCAAAAAAATTAAATTAACCAATATGCAAATTCAAAAAGGTTTATAATTCATTTATTTCTTCATTTATCTAAAAATATTATCTTGTACTGTTCCCATGTACTTTGTAAGAATATTCCTTGTGCAACCAACCAGCTTTCAAAAAAAAATAAAATTTGAAATTTTCAAATACTTTTTTTCAAATAATATTAAGTTTAAAGGAGAAAAATAGAAATGAATAAAACAAATTAAAAAAAATAAAGTATGCTAAAAATTAAAATGTCTAAAAGTCTCAATACAATAATCTTTGGAAAGAAAAAAAAGAAAAAAAGAAAATATTCTATGATGAATTAACACACTATAATAATAAACATCAAGATATACTTCTCCCCACACATACACATGAAAACATAAACAAATCTGCCGATATAATTAAAATTAGTTCTTGTATGGAATGCAGGATGTCTTATCAAAAAATATGGGAAGATTCTGAATGAGATAGAATAACAAGAGTAGCTTCCCCAAATCAATTAACTTATGTTTCACGTTACAACTAGGGTCTAATGGGTTAACTTGAGTAATCAAATGAAAACTGGTGTTTCCACTTAATTTGGTTATAATATAATGAGTATGCAAGATGAAAAAAATGTCATATATCAATAATAAGAGTAAAGATATAATGAAACTTATCCAAATTACATGAAGACTTTTGCTTCAATCATCTATTACAGAAAAACACACATAGGAAACATACCTAAAACATCAGAAAAACTTCTATGAGATAGAACAAATATTGGATTACCACAAGCACCCTCTTATCTATGGTTATATCTAATTATTTTTCAGAGTAGAAATAAAAAGATATTGTAAAGGATTGAACTATTCATAACTTGCAAGATCAGTAATGTTACCCCTTGCGCTACAAGCAGGAATCACTGCATATGGAGAGTCTGCTGTAATACAGGTTTCTCTTGCAATCCAAAAGTAGAGCTTTCCTATGGAACCTTCTTTCAGCCAGAATAGTGTAAAGCGAAGAAGCAATAACCATCAATATATATGGGAGAGATTTATGACTATTTCCAGGCCCCTGCGTAATTTGGGTTCTAGATTTGTGGAAATAGTTTGTTATAGAAAGAATTGAATAATGCATTACATTGTGAACTGGAATAGTTGTGGTAGTAGTGTTAATAATGGTACTAATAATAATTACAAATGATGAGTAAACAAAATTTTCACTTTTCTCATGATTCCCAAAAAGACCAATTTTGAAAAAATAAAATAATTGTTACAAAGTCATAAAAAAGACAATATTAGAAATAAGTAAATGAAACAAAATAATGAAATACATACACAAATAGAAAAATGAAAACATTTTTTTTAAATAACCTGTTAATTAAAGGTCACTTTATGGCAAAATCCATGATTTGTAATTGACTATCAGACATAATATCTATTTCTTGGTGAAATTGGAGATCTGGTTAAATTTTCAATTCAACTACTTTAAAACTAACTACCCCTGAACTCCCAAAGAGACTTCAATCTTTTTCCTCACAACCATCTGAAAATGTGTCTGTGCAATGTTTTTCCAAAGTGATTTTTGATAATCAGGTAGTTACCCATGAAATGTTTTTTAAATAGTAAGATGAAGGATGATATAAACAACAAAAATGATAACTATTCAATCAAATCTGACCTGTTCGAGGCAATTACCCTTGTCCAATGATCTGTGGGTGTCAATATGCCATCTCTATAAAATTCTTCTGGTTTCATGGTCACAAATTCAGTAAAAGCACAAATCATTGTTTCTCCAATATTGAACAATTTATGACAGATATGAGATTCTAAAACTTTGAAAAGGTGATAACCTGTAGAAGAAATGTCAAGTGGATATAAAGGAAGTTGCAAGACTTCATATCCTAATTCTCTAAGCTTAGACATAGTCAGTTGAGAGGTGTGTGGCCTAGCATTGTCATGGAAGATTTCATTCAGTTCAACTTCGCCCATCACCATAAAATGATGTGATAATGTTCTCTGTTAAAGTCCTAGGGTTTCCAGAAAGTGCTCAAACCATTGGTATTGGGTCGTTGGCCACTGCTGTCGATAATTCATCCTTCAAAACAGGCTCAAGCCTCCCTATACTTATCAAACCAATGCTGAACAGTTCTCACAATAGTAGTTTTCAACAAAAATGCTCAAGCAGCATTATGTTCTCATTTGAAATCTCATTTGAAAAAATATCTAACTTCTTGAGTAAACACCATTTTTAACGACTTGAAAACCTCTAATGATAATATCTCTAATTACATTGAATCTACAAAAATATACCATTACATTAATTCTTTCACTGTTAGCATTATTCTGAATTCTTTACTATGATGCAAAAAAAACAATAACATTTTAAGTGTAACAACCTAAAAATGAAAGGAATTATTACTGTTAAGAAAAAACAGGCATTTTATAAATGTGAGATAGATCTATATAGAAAAAAAAACAATGTCTTAATTATTCACTATTATTTATAAATAATAAATAATATCTTAGTCCTCATTTCTGTATGAAGAAGAAGATCCTCATAGAATAAGGAGTCATGCTTGAAGACTAACCATTAGTTATAAACATGTTTGTTTCAAGAATACACGAATATCAGACATAGAATGGCATCATGTTGCATATTTCGTTCTTAGTGGAATAGTTGCATATAGTGCCTGCAAGTGTTAGAATTTTCATCAAGAACTTTTAACAAGAACTTGAAATGCTTTTGTTGGCCAGTTTTATGGTGCACAGCAGATCGGATAAAAGGACGCCTGGGAAGGAAGGAAAGGACAGGAGAGATGAAGAGAGACAGAGAGAGAGGGATTAGGGCAGTCTCCAAGAATTAGTGAGAATTGTGGGAAGGAAGAAAATAAAGAATGCTTGGGTTTAGGAAAAATCCAACTTACCAATTTTAATCTCCAAACCTATTAGAATGGTAATAGTAGATTATAGAAATATTTAAAGCAAAAGTCAGAATGAGACAATGACAATCGAACATAGTGGAAACAGATAAAGAGATTGACAGATGGAAAGATGGCAAAAGAAATGGTTAAAGGAGTGAAGAGAATAGTAATATAACATTATAGAAATATGTAGACAGAATGATATCTTGGATTATCTTTATTAGAAGAAGCGTTTGTCAACCACTATTAATTTTTGACTAGTATTTCCTTCATCTCAAACTCTGGTAGCTCAATTTATGAAGCTGTTGTGGTACATTTGCAAAGTCACCAGCAGGGGAAAAAAGGTTGAGTGTTTGAATCTCAGTTTGAACTCATTCTTTAATTCTGATCTGCACAGCTTACACACTACCACAGACTGACTGTTTGAGTAGTTGCAATAAAAAGCAACGAAGATTAATTCATGAAGAAATTACAAGTCAAAAATTAATAACAGACAAAATGTTAAATCTCTTCACACATGAAATAGAAATGTGAAGCAATTGAAAGAACGAATCATAAAAGCACATCATCGCAAGAGTTAGAGAAGTGGCAAAAGACAAAAAAAGGATTAAATTAACAAACAGAATATAAATACGATGCAACAGAGAAATAAAGAATGGCAGCAAAGTAGAATAGATAATAGTTTAGAAATAGATATACATACTGAACAAATAGTATAGAAGGAATATGTATAGAGAATACTACTGTCCCATGATAAGTGTTACATTCACAATTGAGAATGTATATATAAATGTAACAACTATTATGGGACTGGTAGTATATATTGGCTATATAAGTATGGTTTTTATATATATATATATATATATATATATATATATATATATATATATATATACATACATACATACATATGTATATTTGTATATATAAGGTCATTAATACAAAAGTATCGTGAGTGCATTGAAGGAAAAGACAAGTTGAAGAATAACAGCAGTAAGTTGTAGGAAACAGATAGAAGAAAATTGTGAAACAAAAGACAGGTATAATAGGGATAGCAGAAAAATTGGAAAGAAAACTGTTACAATGTTCCAAATGCATTCTATGAATCATACAAGTGATTGTGAAGAATGATAATGGAAAAAAACAATATAAAAACAATGTTGTGAAGGGGAATAAAGTGATAGAAAGCTTCAAGTACACTTCATATGTACATCAATTGAAAGAGCATTCTAGAAGTATAAAAATAAACGGATTGTGAATCAGGCTTGCTAGATTTGACCAGAAAAGGAGTAGTTCAAGCTATATCTCAGACATTTACCCAATACAGGCATTGGAATAGTGTTTGAATTTGAAGATGAGAGTCTGGAGTGAAAGGTTCAGTACCAACCTCTCTCTGAACCTCTGCGTCCAGACTTACTTGAAATCCAGTGCTATTTCATTGGATGAGTTGGGTTTCTAAGATAAAGGTCAGATTATTTCGTCTTCTGGCCAAATTTGGCAACCCTGTTATGAATGGTGTGAAGAGATAAATCAGTAGAGAGACAACATAAGGAATCAAGAGATTAATAGAATCATAAGAGAGCATTAGAATAACAGATAGAATAGCAATAAAGAAAGAAATATATGTTGATATATATGTAGATTAATTAATACCCATGAAAAAAAAATTCATGGATATATCAAAATTTCTAAACGATGATTTTTTCAGAAAAAAATACTGAAATTCAGTCCACTGTTTCAAATAGTTTATAGGAGACATTTTCATCGACAAATTGTTACCTTCAAGTGGTAGAGTCCACTGTTACAGACAGAGAAACAGGAAAAAAATCATACTGCTCATGACGTAAATAGATATAAAAGAAAATAGATAAAAATTAGTGTTGTAATAGTAATTCCTAATGATGGACCATATGAGATAATAGACAGAAAGGAATCCTATGACTGTGACCTTGTGTCATACATACTAAGCTAAACTTTCTAAACATTGATAATAGAAACAAAAATATCAAATATGATATTAAAAAAAGGTTGTCTGGTATAAAGTAAAAGTTAACAAATTAGTCTTCCAAACCATTAGTGAGTTCAATCCTTACTGGATGCTTCACTTGACAACTCCTACCCATGATATGTCAACTTACATAAACTGTTGGTATCTAATGATTTTCACTTGATTATCAAGATAAATGGACAACAACTACATCAACTTCTGTCCCTGATCAGAATTTAATTCTAGTTCCAATTTTTCTGACCAACCCAAATCATAGGCTTCTTTTCTTTCATTTTTATTTTGCCAAACTCCAGTCCAAGACAGAGGCTGAGGCTGATTTTTCCTTCATAACAACAAGAACAATCCTCACCTAATTCAGAGTAGTAAACTCTTCACTGTTTCACAGTCCCATCAAATTAAACCAAACTGTTATATAAAATTAAGATGTGAATTCATAAGCAATTGATTGGTAGTAGGCAGCTCTTTTACTGACTGGGCCAAACTGACAAGTGTTCCATATCTACAAAAATTCATGTTGGAAATATGCAAGGGCTTATTGCATTCTAATTATTAAATACATTTATACTAAAACATATATGTTTCTATAATTTGTTTCATTTATTATACATACAATACAAAAGTTAAAGTAATCATGTGCAATCAGAATAGAGGTTGGAGTGGAGTTTGATCATGCAGCAGCCAGGCTTGTTCATTTTTTGTTTTTTTAAAAATCTTTCTGGCAGTATCAAGAAACTAAAAATACTTATTAAATATTAGAATTATCCTCTTGAAAACGGCATGCCACCTAAACTTTACCACAGGCAGACACAAGTGGAAACTATATCTTACAAATTCACTTACAGGTTTTGATCTGGATACAAAAGAAGTAAAATTGATGACTGCATCATCTGCTTATTCTATATTCTTGACATGGCTAGCTCCAACTACCAACCAATGCTACCATGCATCTGTTACTGATCGAAAGTATACTAGGATTACCAAAGAAAACAAAGATCATATCAAATTACTTTTATTGTCACTCAAGTCTACAACTTGAATTTTCTGAAGACTTTGCTATCACCATAATTATTGAAGTTCACACATAACAAAACTGCAACAAAAAAATGTCACTTCAAAACGAGGATAATCAATGCACATTCTTTGAATACTGCATGCACATTCTATGCCCAGTTCCTTCTCTGTACACACTACAGTTCTGACAAGAAACAATACGTTTTGTCTTAAAGGTCAGTTTTATTTCTTTTTCTATAGGAATGGGGGTGGGAGCATTTAGACTTCACTCCCAACATTTATTAATGCAATTCATATTTCATGAAGTTTTCATTTTTGTTAAATAAACAGAATTTCCTTTCTTGTCATTGCACTTAATCTAATGATTCTCCAAGAATTTCAACACGATAAATTTGTTGTACAGTTATAATTTTAGAAGAAAATTCTGTTAATTACAATGACATCCAATGGACTTGATTTTTCCTTGTTCATATCATTATATATATATATTTATACATATATATACTTGTAATTCTATCTCTTATACATACAACATGTGAATGAGTGAGTACATTCAAGTGAGTAGATAAATGTCTGTATCTATGTATAACTCAGTATATATATTCATTCTTATAAATGCATGAGTGTGTGTGAGTGCGAGAGAGAAAGAGTATGCATCTATGTGTAACTATATATATTCTCTTCAAGGCTAGTTTTATTTCTCTTTTTGGGGGTGGGGGATTGAAATGAATATGGCCCATGTAATCATACATACATAGTGTAATGAGATGGCCATTATAAATAGAATCAATAAGGCTTTTATTCAAACAAACTGCAAATGAATATAGAAACAATTCAGTCTGTGCTCAGAGTATGAGTAGGAATATTCCTTACATGCTGAAGGAGTGATTTTTAAGTTTTTACATGGTGGTCACAACTCGAGACGAAGACAAATAACTAGCTTACTCGAGGAAAATGGAAACCTAACAACAGACAGAGACGGGATTGTTGAACGTGCCAAAGAATTCTACCAAAAACTTTATTCGTCCAAACAAGGTCTACAAAACAATGAGCAAGATACGCAAGACACGAGCAATCAACTCGAGGACTTCCCAAAAGTAACCCCGTGGGAGGTGAAAGAAGCCATTAAACAGACGAAGAAAGGAACTGCCCCTGGACTAGATAACATCACCATCGACCTACTCCGAAAAGCAGGTAAAATCATCACTTGGAAACTGGCCGTCCTCTTCAACTTGTGTCTAAAACACAGTAAAGTCCCAGACGATTGGAACACTGCTTTTATAATGCTTTTATATGAAAAAGGAAACCCGAAAGACCTCAACAACTATAGGCCTATAAGCCTACTCAACTGTGTATACAAACTTTTCACAAAGATCATCACCAACCGAATCACAAAAACACTTGATGAAAACCAGCCACGTGAACAGGCTGGCTTTAGAAGAAGCTACTTGACCATGGACCACCTGCACTCGATAAATCAACTGAAAGAAAAAGCAGCAGAGTATAAACTACCACTTGCCGTAGCATTTATCGACTTCAAAAAGGCGTTCGACTCAGTAGAAATCCCTAAGGTCATGGAGGCCATCAGTCGGCAAGGTGTAGATCCAGTATATGTTGAAGTGTTGAAACATATATACAATCACGGCAGCTCCTTTATCAGGCTACATAAAGATTCGGACCCCTTCCAGCTCCAGAAAGGAGTAAGACAAGGTGATACCAGCTCACCTAAACTCTTCACAGCCTGCCTCGAGAGGATCTTCAGAAGACTAGACTGGGAGAGTAAAGGAATTAAAATAGACGGCGAGTATCTGAGCAACCTCAGATTCGCAAACGACATAGCCCTTTTCGCAGAGAACCTACACGACCTCCAACTAATGATAGATGAACTAAATGAAGAGAGCAAGAAAGTCGGCCTACACATGAACTTCAGCAAGACGAAAATCATGTGCAACAACCACATTGGAGATAAAAACACTAAGATCGAAATCGAGGACACAGAACTTGAGAAAGTAGACCACTACATCTACCTAGGGCAACAAATCTCCATGAGACCCTCAAAGGAAGAAGAGATCAAGCGAAGAATCACACTAGGATGGCAAGCCTTTGGCAGAGCTAGCTCAACCTTCAAAAATAATAAGATCCCATTAATCCTAAAGAGAAGGGTGTACAACCAATGCATCCTCCCAATAGTCACTTATGGAGCTGAAACATGGAACTTAACCAAGAGACAGACCCGTAAGCTGAGAACCATGCAACGTGCACATGAAAGAATAATGCTGGGCCTCACATGGAGAGACCGCAAAACAGCACAGTACATCCGGGAAAAGAGTTAGAGACATCATAGAATCCATAAAAAATCTTAAATGGCGGTTGGCTGGCCATGTTGCAAGAATGGCTGACAATTGATGGACATCACAACTCACAACGTGGATTCCCCGAGACCACATGCGCAACCGAGGCCGGCAAAATGTTAGATGGAGAGACGAGCTAGATAAGTTCAGAAAGTACTGGCTCGGCGACGCCCATGATAGAGAAGTGTGGCAAATCCTAGGGAAGGTCTATGTCCAACGACGGACGCTAAAAGACTGATGATGATGATGATGATGATATGGTGGTCACAATTCTGACTTCTGGTAGGTGGTGGGAGGCACTCTTGTTCAAGAGTTCAGTGTTTAGATATATACATAACTATGCATATTAATACATGCATTTTTTCTTCTTTCAATAAATTACTTGTATCAGAGCCCAACTATGCACTTATCTGTGAGTGTATATACTACACACACATCTATTTTCTGTGTGTATATGTATGTATACAAAAGCATGTGTATACTTATTCTTTTACCACTATGTAAATCATAAAACCTATACAATATCTATGCATGTACACGTCTCTTTAGAAAGGATACAAAATAAAATATATAATCCATGCCAAATACCTATTTATGCATATCTAAGAGTGCTCATAGAGGTATGCAAAGGTAATATGGATAACAACATTTTAGTGCTCATTCCTACAAGCACACACAAACATATAAGTCTCTATGTATAAGTGAATGTCTGTATAATAATTATTGTGGAGAATCTCCTAATTGAATCAATATAAGGATTCCTTTTTTACTAGGCAATTAGCATAGAAGATTAAGTGAAATTAAATGAAAATAACTTTATCTCTATCTAATAATACAAAATGAGCAGTACTCAGCCAATCAGACATGCAGGACTTAAATTCAAATAAGATGACTCCATTGGGATAAAACAGAGCCTCAGATTTGAACGCCTTGCCTAATGAAATCACATAATAAGAAAGAGAAAAGAACTAAGTTGGGAATGAAGTAAAGCCAGAAGCCCCGTGGTTGAATCATTTATAGAGGATCCTTGATAGTAAATGAACTTTGTACTTTTGAGTAACAATGAATAATTGAGTTGAAATTATAATAATAGGAAAATGGGTTGCAAGCCATGTGACCGGGAGTTCAGTCCTTGGAGGGCATTTATTTGCAGAACAAATATTCATTTTCAGCATAATCTCCTCCCTTGTCAATGCACTTAACACAACCCTTTCACAGATCACAGATCGAACAGTGAAAATTTCCGGTCATGATTCAGCTAACAGACTCTGATTCACTCTCAAATTGAATTTCAAACCTAGGAGTAATTTTAAAAGAACCATTCAAGAAAGAATGAGAGGAATCCTTCAGGGAATTCAGTCTCTTTCCCTTTTCTGTTTGCTTTCATCTGCCTCTCTCTACAATGAAACCCAAAACAACCATCTTCCACCCCACTTCTCTATTGTTTTGATTTTATTCCTGCTTCATATACACACACACACACACATATACACACATTATGGTGTGATTATGAAATTAGTGATTTCATAAAATCCCTGAACATTTCAGTAATTTGATGAAATTTCTCATTCAGTGTAGTTGTAATAGTTAACAAGATTGGGTGCTTCATAACTGTGGTTTGTGTCAGAGATGAATATCAAGTATATTCTGTTTCAATATTTACAGTTCATATACAGGATAGTTTAACACAATGCCACAGTAGTGGGGCACCCAGTGAGGATTGAACTCATTGCACTGGTAATGATCTGCATCACAAACCATTACAACTGATTGTGAAATTAGGGATTTCATGAAATTACAGATATGTTCAGGAATTTTACAAAATCACTAGTTCCATTAGTAACGCACACACACACACACACACACACACACACACACATATATATGTGTGTTAGTGTTGTGGATGTGAAGTGTTATAGGTTCTTTGTCTTGTAGTGGTGTGTGTCAAGCAGAAAATACTTAGTGTCAGAACTTTTGTCAGATGTCATAGAATTGAAAGTTTGATGATGGGAATGAAAGTGGAATGAACTGTAAAATAATCAAAGGAAGAGAGGAAGTATAGAGCGAATTGAATTTACGCTCATTCTGTGATTAGATAATAGATAATTACTATAAGAGCTTTCTCTCCTCTCCCCAAGTTTCTTAAAGGAGTCATAGAAGTAAAATTGAAACTTTCTATTCAAACAATGCATTCTAACTTGGATAATCTGCATTGCATAATTGAACTGCAATTGTCAACTGAATATTTTTCACCTGCATTCAGTCATTAGAGAAAAAATAAACTTGTGAAGTAAAAATTAGAACTCGAACAAGCATAAAATTCAAATTAATTATCAGGGTGTAATGCTGTGGGAAAAACATTACTGTACTAATTGAGGGAGGGGGAATGGAGTTCCCTCACTATCTATATACTACTTTGTAATTTGTAGAGAATCACTTCTAAAATAGAAAAAAGAAGAAAATACACTCCATTGCAATTGATGGATAGAAATCAACAAACAAAGCAAACAATAATAATTTAAATCTAATCATGGCAGAGCTATTTGAGGTCTATATTTTGGAACAGAATGCAGACATTGAAGGAAACAGAACATAAGATGAGTACACAGAGTTCTATGTTGGTCTCGGTCACAAAATTGATAATGAAATTATTGGATACTCTCGCTTCTACTGTGATATCATCAATTTTTATTTGACACAATGCCTGCTGTATAAATGAAGGAGTATGATCAAGTAGTTGATACTTTCGGTACGTTGGTATCTTTTGGTAACACTCACAAAATTTAGAACGTTTTAGCAATATTCCTTGAAAACTGTATTTGATATAATAGTCATGCAAAATATCAAAATGTATTTCACTTCCCTTCCAGTACCCAAAAGGACTAACTTTACCAAGTGAAACTCAAGTGAAAAGCTACTTTAAGGAAGATGTTTGAAAAAGTTGATTGAGATGAGAATGAAGCAAATTATTTAGAAATTTAAGATAAATTTGGTTAATTTGTTTAAATTTCTACGTATTTGAGGCGAGATTTTTTTAACGGTAATTAGTTACTTTTATGCCTCAGCTACTGGTACATTCGATAAAATCTCCATGGCAGCCTTGAGTTGATAACCCTTGAGTTTTCAGTCCTGATTCTGTGCAAAGTCAGATTTTGAGCAAAGTGATGTTCTGAAGATTGAAGCCATTAGGAACAGGAATGAGAAAGGGGATGTCGGTAGTTCATGAGAGACACATGGAGTTATGGTCCAAGTAACCAGAAGTTCTTTGTTGCATTCTAACTTCTCATTCAGATAGCAATGAAAATAAAATTCAGAGCTTTTTCTTTTAATCTGTGTTAGGTACTCTGTGATCGACTAAAAATTGAAAGTGTTCAAGATATTTACTGAGCTTATTGTTGCACAAGGCCAAAGGAGTTAAAATTGGGGTTGGCACTGCGAAAAGATTGGGAAAGGTCTGAGGTTCTATCCATATGCTGGGAAAATTGAATTTTCCTACTGTAAATACACATGGAGGGAAATTGATTCCGAAACTGAGCAACAGATTCTTATAAAACAATTCCCAATTAGTAAAACATCCGTAAAAAAATCTATTTGAACAAATAATCGTAATGATGAGCTTACTATATGAATTTCAGAGATGAGGAATTATCATTATCATCCACTGATACATCCAAGATGTTCTCATCTTGGTTTTTATAGACACCATGTTTCTGCTACTGTTCTAGTCAGCCTTCTTCAAGTGTCTCTTGTATGCAGATACAGTCTCAGAATTTCAAATCTGACCTTTATCCATAGGGTTAGACTGATCTAACAATTCAAGACTTATTATGTTAAAAGTATAAAAGTATTCAGAATCATAGAATTGAAAAGTCCAACAATGAAACTTTTTCAAAAATCATTTGCAGTAAAATAAATTTAAACTTTATTTAGAGAAAATACATTCTAGGATTTAAAAAAGGTTTTCAAGCAAGCATATTCTACACCTTGAAATAATTTTTAATATTCCATTTATACCAATGCCAGACAACCCAGTGTCTTCATTGGGACAGAAAAAAAAGCAAGCAATAATTTGAAATGAAAAGTAAAACTATTCTGGAGGTTGGAAATAACCTTATTAATATTATTGATTTTTTTCCAACGATCCAGGAAGCAATGAAAAAACTAACCAAGTTTCCATTTTTTGTCAAGCACTTATAAATGATCGTGAACAAAATGCATTGGTCTGGTTTGTATTGCTCTTGGCTTAAACCCTCAATGGAGGTATCAGTGTTAGGTACACATGGGAAATTGTTAGTAAAACCAACTCCTGGCTTGCCAGGCCTGTCAAAACTTTATTCTGCTTATGGCACCAGGTATTCCCCAATGGTCACCCATGTAGGACTGCACAAACTCAACATAGCTCAACTTAAGTGATCTTACAAAAACCAGGATACCTGGTGATTGTAAACCCTTAGCATTTGGGAGAATTCAATCAACCCCAGCCCTTGGGCCAAGTGCACAGCAGAAAGCCAGCGAGTATCATTTTTCAAGTCTTTGGTACAGCTCAGCAGTGGATTTAACCATGGCCTACTGAACCAGAGGTAAAAATTCTCCAAATGAGCCATGGTTATCAGTGTGGTTTAGTGTGTGTCTGGAGATAAAGTTAATGTCCATAATATCCAGCAGAACAGATCACAGAAATTATCAAGTGTTAATACAAGCTAAAATGGAATATCATAGCAGATAGGATGAAACATTGGTCTGAGACCAATTCGAGTATTTGCATATTATAAAGCATACTTGTTCCTAGAGGAATTTTGATTGCTAACGTATTGTCTTGATGATATTCCCAGATAGTAGTTATCATCCATGTGTATACATTAGTGGGTGTATTATTCCATCTGTATGGGGCAGAAAAAAAACTCTCTTAAGATAATATGTATGTGTCTATTGTGATGAACAGTGTACGTGTGTGAGAAAAATGAGCATGTGTAGAGGGATAAGTAGAAATATTTGTGGCCGTTTGGCTGGAGGTTACAGAGATCCAATAGTTAGCAGCATGAAGAACAGAGATGGGCAAATAGGGTACAAACACTGGAGTGAGTGAGTTTGTGTTCACTTTACACAAGGGCAAAAGCGTATATCAATCACATCTCTTCACCACCCAACCTATAGGTCAATGGTAGAGCAGACTTGGCACTCTAGCCATGTTTAGTAACCGGTCAAGGAGAATGACAGCTTTGATTCCATCAGGGTGTGGTGCCCCCTTTCAAATGAATGGATGCCAACTTTGACTTCCATCTGGCAACTCCAGCAGCCCAGCTTATATATATTGCTTCCATTTCCTTCAGACTACATTGATGACATTGAAAGAGGGATTCTGTTGACTGGGCATCCCAGGATGTCTATATGCTTCACCCAAGCTTGCACCCAAGAGAGGTCATCAGTGTTGTTCCGTTGTTTGTCTTTTACATAGGGATGCTCCAATTTTGAACAGCAAGGGAAACCAACATAAACCTTCTCACCCTTCTACAGGGTCAACACAGAAGATAAATTATGGAAAAGAAAAAGAAAAGACAGTTTTTGGTTTTCATTATTCTTTATTAGCTTCAATGAGGACAAGGCATTGTGCAGAACCTCCAAGACAATAAATTAGAAGCTAAATCCAGTTCAATCACTGAGTTGTGACTGACAAATGAAGACAACATAACAAAAATGGGAATAAATAAAAACAATTCTTACATGAAATAATAACACACCATTTTTTTGTTCTATTATTAAAAAAAGAGAGGAAGAAAATAGTCAAATGTTTATTATCACCTTTCGAGATTTAAGAAAAATTTGCTCTTCTTGTTAGTCTCTTTTATTCCGTGCCCAAACTTCATTGAAAAGAAGCTTCAGTGAATAAAAGAAGAAAAAAAAAGATTTGTAAAAAAAATCTAAATCACGAAAAAATCCAACAAATTTTTGTGGTTAGAAGAAAAATGATTTTGTCTCTTTTTTACCATAGAGTAAAAAGGCCATAATTTCTCATAACATTTATAGGCTTTTCAACCAGACAAATATAAGAAGACAATGGAAGCCAAGCACTAATGTTTAAGAATTCTACAGATGCTGATGATAAGTCGTGAATGATGTATCAAATGTGTCCGTGAAGATGTGTATAGATTATTATGTGTTGCTTACTAATTAGGCACATCAAATGCAAAAATGGCACATCAAAAACAAACAAATCATAGCCCAGTTATTGCTAGACATGTCTTAGTTTAAATGGTAAAAGGATAAAAAGAGAATAAGTGGGTTTTTTTTTTGTTTCAATTTCAAACACAACCAAATACTATGTATACAAACATCCAAGATATCCGGGAATATTAGTAGACTTTTATCATTTTTTTTATTCAACTATTTGCATTTAAAGACTGACAAATCAGGTAATCAATTGGAAGCAGTGGATAAGGAACATTAATAGTGGTAACAGTCCATAAAGTTTTAGATAACTTTTTCAGCTTTGTATGAACATCATTTTTGATATGAATTAAATTAGGTTGATACTAACAAGATACCTAATGCCTGAAGATTAATTGCAAAAGGATTCTGAATAGTAAAGCACTGATATTAAGACGAATTCATTTACACAGGATAGCTATCAGATTTCTTTGTTAATCAAGGCCCAAATACTTTTTTCGGAAATATTACCATGGGAATATGAACTGCTGAATAACACTGTTCATGAAACTGGCCTTGAATAGTGTATTTGAGGCAGTGATTCCAAATTTGGGGTTCACAAACAGGAAATTTAGATATATTGGGAGGCAATTTGGAATAGCAAAAATTCTAATTCATACATCATTATTTCTTCACTTAAGTTGAATTTGTAATATATTTTTAGATTTTATAAATTCAAAGTGGTATTATTACGATAAGTCATCTTTTAAACCAGATAAAACTTTTTTCCTTGTCATAAAAATTATTTTCTCTTTTCTCGAAAATTTCCTCAATTTAAAACTCTAAATTTTGGTAAATTTCTGAATTAAACATCAATGTATCTTCACAACACCAGATTTGTTTTATTATTGGGGGGGGAGGGGTCTTAAATATTTTTTGCACGGAGTAAAAATTGTCAAGAACCAGGGGTTTTCAAGTATAAATCTAATATAGAGACATTTACGTTTGTATTTATGCTAATTTCATTTTTAAACCCATTACAGTAATCTTTTCTATCAGTATACATGGTGTAATTTCTTCACAAGTTTTGGAAAAAAACCCCTATAAACAATATGCAGCATTATGAAAAAATACAAAGGCAATTGTACAAAAGAGAATCATTAGGTTCTATATCTTTGGTCTTCAGGAGAAATAAATCTTAATATTTTCCATTTGAGATATTTCTTCCAAGCTGTGTAGTGAAAGGAGAAAACTTGTTATTCTTACACAATTCAGTCATCATAGTATCCAATGGTTAATACATTTTTAAAAATTTCATTCACTGTGGAATACAACCTTCTACTTCGTTCACCATGGAATACAACCTTCGATTTCATTCACCATGGAATACAACCTTCGATTTCATTCACCGTGGAATACAACCTTCTACTTCATTCACCATGGAATACAACCTTCTACTTCATTCACCATGGAATACAACCTTCTACTTCATTCACCATGGAATACAACCTTCTACTTCATTCACCGTGGAATACAACCTTCTACTTCATTCACCATGGAATACAACCTTCTACTTCATTCACCGTGTAGTACAACCTTCTACTTCATTCACCGTGGAATACAACCTTCTACTTCATTCATTGTGGAATACAACCTTCTACTTCATTCACCGTGGAATACAACCTTCTACTTCATTCATCGTGTAGTAAAACCTTCTACTTCATTCACCGTGGAATACAACCTTCCACTTCATTCATTGTGGAATACAGCCATCTATTCATCCACCCTTCTAGGTATTCAATTTATTGTTCAGTACAGCATTCTCTGTCATTATTCATTGCAAAACTATTCTATTTCATTCAACGGAATATATATGACCTATATTTTTTTAAAATTAAGCTCCACCATTACATCAAAATTTATATGGATATTCCAGCTGATCACAACTGGTCCATTTGAGTCTTACAATTCTTGAGAAATCTATATTTTAATTCAGTAATTACAATAAACCCATATTTAACAAATAACGATTAATAAAATATCTTCCCAAGGCAGCCTATTACTCTGTCTCTTTTTACTTATAAATCATCCAATTTCAACTCATATAATAGCATTACAAAAATTTGCTTATAAATTCTATTTGACTCATTTGAAACCAAAGTTGGCCCCAAGGGTTTCAAGCACCCTCGGCAACATTTGAAATTCGCACTCTCAGTTGAATTCTAATAGCTGTTTTTTTTTTAGTTTGGAGAATGCACTTAGGTTCATCCTATGGATAGGATGGCTCTGCTTGTAACACAAAAATAGAAGTGCACAGTATTGTTTAACATTTCAACCTTTGTTTAGACAATATATTCTCTTCTTCCCATCTTTGATGTTGACACACCATTTTGGCTGAGTCATTCAACAGCTTTCTTCGGAAGGCCTTAGAATGAATCGGCCAAAACATGTTAACATCAAAAGATAGGAAGAAGGAATTGGATAGTCCAAACTAAAGAAGAAAAAAAGTGCACAGGTTTTCGAAAAAAATCCACCTTCTATCAGAAATATCCATACATATGACTTTGAAATAATACAAACTGTTTTTATTATAGTGATACGTTTTTTATACTGAACTTAACCAGCATAGAAAGTCATGGCAGAAATAACTTTCCATATTAATATAATTATTCAATTCATATCAGGTAGTCCATTTATCTGTGACAAGTTTTGTTTATTCATAACTTCAATATTTGACTAATTCGGGTAGAATTTGCACAAATTTGTAAATGAAAAGTTATAGAAAATTTTTCAATGAACTTTGTCAGCCCCATTTTTAATTAAAGGTTTTTGGGTAATCACCGGAATATTTAATTAATAATAATTTCATCTAACTCAGTCAAATAATGAATGATGTTATAAATAATTGAAGAACGTTTGAGAAAAATGGACCTCCCACTATTATATATTCAA
This sequence comes from Thysanoteuthis rhombus, assembly GCA_963457665.1. Classification (NCBI taxonomy): domain Eukaryota; kingdom Metazoa; phylum Mollusca; class Cephalopoda; order Oegopsida; family Thysanoteuthidae; genus Thysanoteuthis; species Thysanoteuthis major. The sequence continues at coordinate 13,626,053 of OY735206.1, read as the reverse complement.
TATTATTTTAACTACTACTATGAATACTACACTAGACTATGTAAATAAAGATGACAATGTAACAGGCGGTTGGGGAAGATAAGAAATGGTTACATTGTTAGATAAGAATTATTACAACCAGAAAGCCCCATAGTCTAAATGGTAAGACAGCTGGAGGCTTATTCTTCATTTTCAATCCATTTAGCTAATGTGTAGAGATACGCAATAAAAAGCAACTGAAATTAAGATGAAAGAAATAATTGTCAGAGAATATTATAATGATATAATGTTGCAGTTCAATATGTAAAGAAGAGGACAAAAACTTTGCAAGTGATCATTTGGAACAAAATCCAATTCCAATCACAAACATGAAGAAAATGCATTGATAATTTTGTACAATTTCAGGAAGAAAACGATTTGTGACCCCAGAATTTTGAAATAACTTGCAAACAATTAAGGCCTTTGCATTATTTCTAGAGTCAATAAAATGCCAAAACAAGTTTACACCGAAGATGTTCACAAAATGATCTGAAGGAAAAAAAAAAAATGAATTCAGATTAACTTTAGTACTTTTTAAAGAAAGTTTTCATAACATTCATGAATAATCTCAAGCATGCATAAAGTATTACAATTTTGCAGTATTTTTTCTCTTATTTTCTCTCCAAAGATTTGTTAATATTCCTATCTTCTGCCCAAGAATTTTTGATTGTTGTCCTTGGTTTTACATCTCATAACCCAGTACAGAGTTTTCTGTTCCCAGTGCCAGGCCTTTCGGGCGGGCATCCATCACAGGTGTATTTCAAGTGAAATAGCCTGATGGAACCCATCCATCCCAAAGCTTCCTTAATCTTTAAGCTATGTGTTTAGCATTGATTACCATTTTCATTTCTATGAGTTAGCTATAGATTGAACCCAGAAGCACAAATGATATCAGTGCATAAATGTTTGCTGGGAGAAGGAAATATATAAAATGAATTCATAGGAACTGAAAACAGTTTTTGAGTGGGCAAGTTCCCGGATAAATTAACATTAATTACATCAGCAAGTTCCGAATTCCTAACAACAATTCACTACCTCACAAGTAATGTATAATACAAGAGGAGATATTTGTCTTCTTTGTGGATCCGTGTGAATCCAGATTCAGACATAAGAGATAAGATAGATTCTTTTTCACACATACTAATTTCCCTCAAAACAAAGTTTAAAATTCTCAAATTTTGAGTAGCTTGCAGAAGTGGCTACCGTTTAGGGGAAAAAGTGATAAGACCAATCAATTGTCTGATGGAAAATGCCAATCTTTCGTCTGTCAGGGAAATACCTGAAGATACCGAATAACAAACGAGGTTTCTCATAATTTCATTTGTTTGATAGTCAATTCAAATCATACCCCAGGCTAACTAATATACTATTTGAATATCCAGAGGGGCAGAATTCAATCTGTTGAGAAATCACCATGTCAACATCATAATATCAATAGCACAAAACTGAAAATATAAAATGTCATGAATTTCTATATCTATGGATGCTTATATCTTTTTTGAAAAAATTCAAATATTTTGGTAAATTGATGTTACCAATTTTAAGTGTGTTATACGAGGCACAGCGTGAAGCAGAACTAACAGCGTCAAAGAAAACAAAAGGCAATAAAGAGATGTCCATGCTGTACTAGCCATATCTAGGAAAGTGATTCAAAGAGAGGATCATGGGAAACAACTCAGACAGAAGGCAAAGGGAGGATGACGAGACAAAGTGGGCATAGGTTATCATGGTTTCACTTTTGGTAGGCAGAAGTAGATTGAGTGCTGTTTAGATGAAAGTAGAAAAGATGGGGAACATGCAATATGACCTGGTAGGGAGAAGCAGAGATGCAGAATAAAATTCAAGATATGGAAGTGAAATTAGGACAGCTTTTTTCTGTATCACAATATTTGGGGTTTGAGAGCTAACATTCAAAATCAAGAGAATATCTAACAATAAAAATGTTATAATAACAAACAAAAGAAAAAGATTAGAGAGAGGAAAACCTGTTGTTGATAAAATTGGTTAATGTTTATAAACTCTTTTTCAATGCATAGTTGTATGAAAATAAATAAAAGATGTATCTTAGGTAAAAACAGTTGGAAAGAATAGTGATACCTATTATTGTTATTTGCATTATTGTGTACCAAGTGTGTCACATGACGAATAGGGAATCTCCACTTTTATCTTTTATAATATATACATGTGTATATATATATATATATATATATATATATATAAAAGAATTAGATAACATTAGGTAATAAATTGGGAGATTCATACACATGAACAGAACAGGATCCTTAACAGCCTGACAGAATTCTGGTCAAAGTATCTCCCACCTTCAAAAAGTTTACTTGACATCATTTTTCCCTTTAACAATGACAGCAAAAAGCAAAAATAGAGTTCAGAATTTTGCAGTAAGCTGTTGTAGAAGTGACACACACCCTCTTTCAATCTCTCCTAACCCAATTCTCCAGTACCTCTCGCCACCCCATTTTTGTAGCCTGAGAATGTTCAAAGATTTTCTCCATGAAGACAAATGATAATTGTTTCAACACCCTTTCAACTTACAAAAGTTTTTTTTTGGGGGGGGGGGAGTTGCTGTACTTTCAGATAACAGGCGAGAGGGAGGCTGTATTTTCATTAACCTATCCCATATGAAAAAAAAAACAAAAAACAATTCTTTAACAGTTAAACCAATTTTCAAAGAAGCACAACATAGATGAATTCACATTACATGTACCAAAAACCTTACCAAATTAAAGATGACAACAATATAATTTGGAATAACTTGTTTGATATATAAAAAGAGAACCAAATGATTTTCTACCAAACAAATGTTTATTTAAAATAACTATTTCTTCAATTTTATCCATCTTTCAATCATACGTTGTCTGAAACTATTTTCTTGAAGATTACTGTATCTGGCTCCATATTTCAGTAAGCAATTTGACTAACTGGTTATGAATATGAAACTACAATATACACTGAAACAGAACCTATCTCTACTGATAGCTATCCTTTGGATCATTGATAAACAAAAATGGACACATTTTGTTCCCCAGTGGCCACAAGATGAAAGACCAATATTTCAATGCAACTAATTCTAGCATCAATGTTTGAAGTGAGAATTTCATTTTCTAAGTATAAGGGACTCAATCATTTGACCAATGTTTTCTTATAATGATTGAACAACCCAGAAATAGAAATAAAATGAAATTAAAGAAAGAGATCAGGATAATAGTTTTAAAGAGTCAATTAAAAACATCATCTCATGAATACTAGTGATCCCTCCTCTAGCAAATATTAAACCATAGAAGGTATGTATATTTCATAATTATTATGAAAGACATAAAAAAAGGAGTTTAATTTCCTTCATAACTAATGATGAACCTGATCTCCTAGTTCTTGTCCAATGATTAAAGCAAAAATCTCAGTCATTAAGAAGGCAGCAATGCCAGGGTTTATACTATGAGTGAGTTTTTATCCCCAGTCTAAAATGAACATTTTTTTTTAATCAATTTTCAGAATTTTCCCATTTTCAGAAAAAGTAAAACAATTTTAATAGAAGAGCATAAAAAATTACTCCCTCAAAAAATAAAAAATGAAACAAAGTTTTTGATATTTATTATTTTTAACCTTGTTCTAAACATTGTTCAACTGGAAATACATTAAGGCCACATTTGCCGAAGTTACATCAAGTTATATCAAATCACATGAATAAAGGTTTGCATTAAACCTATCCCCCCAACTCAGACTCTTAGGATTTGATTAAGTGATCAAATTATTGATTATTTGATTAAGTGATCAAATTATAAATTCTTTTCATTCAAAGGATGAAATAAAGATTGGAAGAGGATAGATATATATAAACAGATCAATGTCTTCCTTTGAAAAATAATATTCACAAATTACTTTGATTTAGAAAAAAAAACATCTTGATCATTTCATTATGGATGATACTGTAGTAGCTAGGACCACAATCATCCTATAAACAATGCCCCCCCCCACCCGTTAAAAATTCCTCCATTCCATTTAACTGTTATAACACAACTGGTTGTATTAACATTGTAAAATACTGGTTAAATGACAAAAAACAAAAAGAAAAATCAAATTTATACATAGAAAAAAACTTATAATTTTAAAAGTAAGGATTTTTCATTTTAACGTTTTTATAATGAACAGTAAGCACTAAAACTATTATGAATATTTTATTCTACATTGCAATTGTAAATAGTTGTATTACTGGATTCTACAGATTTTAACACAATGACCAGATTAAGCACTAGACTGAATTGAATGAAACGACTGGGCACAGTTATTTGGGCAATGCCATTTGAGTGTATCCATTCGGATACTGGGCATTTTGGTTCCAGACTTTTGGGTGTAAGTAAATAACATGTTCAATTGATTCATCATTATCCAAAGGTACAGAACTTTGAATAGTCATAAAGCAACTATTTACGATGTCAAAATTTCAACTCATCAGCTTAATTAGCAATATCCAGATAGAGATGAATTCTATACAGTATACAAATTTTTCTTCAACATATGTTGTTGATATCTTAGTCATCATAGGCATAAACGAAAGGTAATTGGTCAAGAAATTTAAGAGCTTTTGCCAGTGCACATATATCAGAACACAATTGAGACCAAGGAGGAATGCAGATGTCAGCTGTTGGTAGGAATATTAGCTCCATCTATAGATTATGCTAACACCTAAATAAGATTTAGTAAAATGTGTAGTTTGGTAGTAGTAGATAGTATAAGTTAGTTGCTTACTTATTTTAATTTAAAAATTAGATACCTATGTTACTTAATGTATCAACTCTTCAATTCAAAAATACACAAAATAAAGACCAGTTTTCTAAAAAAATTATAAAAAAAACGTCCATTGCCAAACAGGTTAGCGTTAAATGACGTGCACTCCAATGGCTGTACCAGAATGTAACCCCTTCCTCTATGGAAGACTTGTCCAAAATCTAAAAGCCCACTCGTACATTCAAACCAACATGGTCGGTTGAAGAATAGATGCCTTTACCAGATGAGCAACAACAATTTAGTTCATTTTGCCCCTATAAAAGCTTCGGTTTCACATGCTTCTTTTTTTTTAAAAAAAAAAAAGGACATTATTACAGTACAAATAAGATGCATACAAAAAATACAGTCACACATAACATAAATGATCAACACACAAACGTGATAATTATCCGAACAGTTATAAAGAGAGTACTGAAATTCAGAGGAAGCCTCTTATAATCACAGATAATGTTTTCAAACGGTTATTGTAATCAAAATGAGTCAGTACCAATTTAAAATGATCAAAATAAGTAGATATATACCTTTTTCCATTGCCTAAAGTTAACAGCCGATTATTGCTAACTAAAAGATTCCATTCCAAAGTGATCCCAATGTGCTACTCCCTCTGTTATAAACTCAGTGGTAGAGTTTTGGACAGTATGCAAAAAAGCTTTGTTTCAATGTCCTATATTGTACGACTAATGTTAATAACTCTCAACTTTCAGAAGAGAAAGAAACCTGACTTCAAACGGAGAGAAAAACACTATTGAATAAGTGTGTAGATAATAAAACCTAGAAGCAAAGAAAACATGGCTGCAACAATGACTTACAGGTTATGTTAACTATAAGCAAAAGCTACAGTAAGAAATATCATAAAAAGTAATTATTAAAAGTCAGAAAGTTATTTTGAAATGTACATCACAACAGAAAAAGTGTAATACAGTAATGATTCAATAATAATAGATTTGTAAAAAAAAAGTAAAACACTGATTATTCATAAAATATACAAAAACATTTGCTCCATATAAACTCAAGACACAAATAGGGTATATACAGATCGGATACCCTCACTGAAATTAGAAATACGAAAACGAATCTTGCTTGGAAACTACAAATAATTTTGGAGACTATTTGATGGCAAAACCCATTTCTTAAACATGAAACAAATTCATTGTGTGCATTTCATAATTAGTAGTATTTTCATCAAATTAATCATAAAATCTGATAATCCAGTTTTTTGGCAAACTTGATGCAACAATCTGCATTTTTACAGTAAAATTCAAATAACTTATTTAATCTTTAAAAATCTAATAAGAATCATTCAAATGTCTGTATGTTCTATCTGAGAATTTTCAAGGTTAGAAATGAGCATTCAAACTTATTTAAAAAGGATTTTATTCAAATGATGAGAAAAAAAACAACACCAATATCTTGACACAAAAATTAAGCGAGCTTTCAAAGTCTTGGATTCAAATCTGCAATATTAGTCTTTGTTCTCTCTTTCATTATTCTTCAACATATTTGATCTCTAAAAATCTCACTCTATTATAAAATAGAACCAATTTTTTCTAATGAATTATCAACTGATATTCAAAAGCATGTTTTTTTTAAAAGGCAGTTTGATATCAAAAATTACTTTTTTTATCAGATTTCATTTCTTTTTTTGTGGACAGAAGATAATATTGGACAGAGCAACGAGGCCAATATTTTAGCCTTGATTCAAGACACTATAACTATCTGCAGCGTAATAAAAATCTCTAGAGAGTGCATCAAACAAGGGAGATAAAAAGCCATGTTGCTACGATTATTCAAATTTGATTGAAGTTATCAGCAAGCTTTATGACTAAAAGTGCACACATTAATTTTATGATTATTTCCAATTATTGTTAAGATATTAATAGTAAAAGTTGAATTAACATGAGAATTTGAACAGTTTCTGAATTTAAAATCAGAATCTAATTTACAAAATTAAAACTGATAACACTGAGAATCAAACAGAAAACTTAAAACACAAAAAGTGAAAGTATATTATATATCCACTAAGATTAAACTTTTTCTTTTTTTCTTTTTTGACAATATGGAATGAAACAGTGCTCAATATAGAACTCAATAACAATTTGGTATGTAAGCCATTTTTGCTGGCTTTTCACTTCATGATTTACAAAAGAAAAAAAAGAGAGAAAATTGCATCAATTTCACAATATTTTACATGAATTTATTCTTACTGACCATTTTATAAATAATTCACAGCTCTATGACAAGTTCGTTTCTTTTTCAAGAATGCTATGATGCATTCAGAAAAATTAACCTTGCATCAGGAAAAAAGTTGAGACCAATTTCTGCCAACCAGTCTCAGATTTCAAATTTGTCAATGTATGTATACATAGGTTGTGTACGTGGTTAGTGTAGAGAAGTTAGTTAAAAAAATAAATGTTTGGTGTGGTGGTGCATTTCTGTGCAGAGCTGGATGATGAGGTTTGAGGATCTGGATATGAAAGATAATGGTAAATTGGATAAAGCAAAATCTATTGTTCCATCTATTGAAAGTGGCAGAAATTATTTCTAATTCTTTTATATCAGAATAGAAGTAAAAATTCTGCTCAACTCTGTTCTGGGACTTGGAATTGTATTTTGTTAGTGCATAAGATACATTAGTCATCATGTACTAAAAGTTTGTTATTCTAACGGCAATTGAGAACTATCTTAAAATCAATCTATTAAATAATAGGATTTCTTTGTCATCTTAATGAGCTGTGTTGGAAGCCTTTAGTAAACTCAGAATTTTTTCAAATAACTGATTTACTGAATAAATAATGAAACTTCTTTCAAGACCATTTTTTTTTTACAGTGGGATATGAAATGTACATTTTCAATGTGTTTCACAGCTGCCCTGCTATGGCCCTTACAGCCCAATGCTATCTACTGTGGTTAGTCATTATTACACCTTCCAGTTTTTGAATCTATACCTAATATTTTGAATGAAACAACAAATCAATCTGTCAAATGAAGAATTTTCAAAAAGCAAAAAGGTTTTGTTTTATTTATATTAGAAAGGTAGGTAGAAAAGAATCCACATAAACAAAAATCAATGTCTATTTATCTCCCACTTTCTGTACATTTTCTGCATTACACAGCAATAGATACTGGCTTTTATACAGAGATATTTTTCAGTTGGCAACTTTTATTAACGTAGAATTAGAGTTAACAATTTGAAAGAGAAACTAACACTTATATTAAAGAAATAGTTTAGAGTTTCAACACCTGATATTAAGTCTTTGTACAAATTATAATGTTGCACACATGGAAGATAGTGTAAAGTGACTATTATCTATATAAAGACATTAAGGCAAATCAAAGTATAAATTCCATATGGAACAAATATATTGGTTCCTCTCTAAATACTGCTTCAATTGGTTGAATGTCATATTTAGTGCACATAAATAATGCTCATGAGGACAACTGTGGCACAACAAAAGAGTCAGTTTTTCTCGCAGTTATGAGACAAAACATATGAATTCAAAAGTAGCCTTCTGAGTAGATGTTACATTCAATGAACATCAAATCCATATAATATTTATACATAATAATGCAAATATGAAAGTGGAATCTCTCAGCAAGATATATAAATAATGTTTTTTTTTATGTATTAAAATGGCAGAATTATTATATATCAGTTTTTTTCATCTTTCCTTGAAAAAGCATATCCAAAGCAGACATTCCCTAAATTTAGCACAGGGCTTCAATATAAGGTAGACAGACTGTGTTGTGCCAATCTTCTAAGTGGGGAGGGCTTATTGCCAACTACGTCACTTACCAAATTGACCCACAAAAGAAAATGGCTTTAACTATGGAAGCAAATAAGAAAAGCAACCAGCCAGCCAGCCTCTGGGGCCAAAGGAACATCCAAAAAAAAAACAACAACTGGAAGCGAGAGGGGAGTCAGATTTCACTCAGGTTGCTCAATCTTTCATTCTTCTTCTAACCAACATTTCGAATGAAGCAAGCAATCTAAAACCAAAAAACTGAAGATGTACAAGTTATATTCCAACAGGTCTACTACTAAATTGCCCTCAAAGATTGGTTTGTTTCAAAACCTTGTCTATTACAATTCGTACAATAACTGACCATTTTATTTCATTACAGTAGAGAGACACATAAAAAAAGGATATGATACTCTTTCCACATGCGAAAATGCCATGATTCAAATTAGTGCAGATATTTAGTAACACTGATGCCTCCTTTAGTGAGGAAAAAAAAAATTAAATTTTTGGAGTAAAGGAGTGCTACCCAAAAGTTCAGGTGATCAGATCTGATTGAACAATTCGCTTCTCTGTCGAATGACCTGCTGGACAATTCAGATATCTCTCAAAATCACTTTTTTTTTCCTTTGAAGAACCCTTTTCATGTCACAAATTGTCCAGATTTGGGCATAGCACCTTAGATGAGGTTTTGCCAAAAAAACGAGGTAAAAAAAACATTGTTTCTTCATAGGTCAGATTGTGACACAGGCCTACAAGACTTTGACTCTTTTACTCACAGAATAAATTGATCAGAATATATCAATTGGACTAATGTGAACCCCATCAACAGAGGGGGAGGGGTCTTCTCAAAATATTTCATTCTACAATCACAAGAGAAAATCTATTTTTTTTTAAATTTCCGTTTTCACTTGTTAATGCGATCCATCCAAATGAAAAAAACACCGACATGGATTTTACATTACAATCTCTAGAATGTTATTTTTTCAGAAAAGTTGTTCAACTGTCATGATTATCATGTCATATATATATATATGTATATATGTGTATATATATATATATATATATATATATATATATATATATATATATATATATATATATATATATATATAACGACTATCTCTAGATCAGTAGATTTTGAGATAATTTGAATGCACAGGTTTTCATTAATCTTATATATTTATCTAATCTTAAATGCAATAAATTCATTCATTAACCAGCAATATTGAATATCATTGGCAGAAATTAAAGTCTTTCTGGTGAAAACACCTTCACTAATTGTTAATTATCCTTGGATTAAAAATTTAGGTGGCTTTTTGCTGATTTTTTTCCTGTTGATTTTTACTTGGCTTCCTTATCTTAATTTGTCAAATTAAATTTAGGATTTTTCAAATGATTAAGACAATTATTTTTTCCTCTAATGACTTGAAAAAAATTTCACAACATTCATATACCTTTGAACATTTTCTGACATAGGAATGTTACAAAAATATGAAAAATATAAAAAATTCCTTGTAAATCTAAGAATGAAAACAATATAAAGAAATTGAGATATATATATATATATATATATAAGCTTTTTTTTCCATTTCCATATTTAAACCCATACTGTTATCCCTACTTAATTTTCTACGTATTTATCGAATTGAATATGTTATATAGCATCTATAATCTAAGCAGCAAAGTATTTATCTAGGTATCTACCTACCTTGGTCTGCATAGACCAAAGAACAATAAATGAATAAAAACAGAATCAAATTTTTGCTTTAAGACTATCAAAGACATTCAGAAAACTTTCTGTAATAATTACCATTGCTAAAAATGTGGTCCATTCATACTATGAGCACTTTTTTTTAGCCCACACTATTTCAACAGCACGTTCTCTCCTAATTTTCAGGACAAGAAGATACCAAGGTGATCGTATCCTTTTGACCAACAGATATGAAAATATGTTGAGATTTCTTGAATTAGAAAGCATGAAGAATGTATATTTTTCAATCATCCTCAGATACCATGACAACATTTTTTTTTCTTTCATAAACCACATCACCTTATAACAATCAAAGAATGAAATGATCAAACAGTAAAAGTATTCTATCATTGTTTTATGCATTCTGAGCTGTACATCACAAGTCGCATAGATAAAAGAGAAAACATTCTGATTGAAATATTGTATGAAGGATAGAAAAGAAGTTCATTTTTTTTATATTCAACATTCATCAATTGAAGATGATCAGAAAACACAAAATTAAGAAATTCTAAAGACACATTTATTCATAAGTATTTTACAAATCACTAAAATTTATATGCTTCTGGAGGAACATTTAGGTGGCTTCGATGAATAATATTAGTCTGATAAACTAAAAAACATGTTAGTCACAGAAATTATTTCTAGTATTGATACAAAACCATTATACTCAAATGCTAAAAATTGATCACTGCATGTCTAAATGATATATACACCAGAATAGCATTCTTCAAAATGCTTGGCAAATTTCAGAAAGACAAAAGGGAACTATGATTAGTCAGGAATACTGTTGCATTTTCAAAGAAACATGGTAAAATAGGAAATCTTTGTCTTTCTCTCATATGTATATAGATATATATGAGAGAGAGAGAGAGATTATAATACATATCTGTATGTGTACTAATTACAATTATTTTTGATTAATTCCTTTGATGACAAATGGATGGGGTCAGTTCTTCTTTGTTCAAAAATATTATAAAATTATTATATAGAATGGTAAAAAAACTTTTGAAAATTGAAGCCAAGAGAAATTAACACCTAACTAACGAATTGTGTACCATAATTCAATTACTATACTATTCAACTGTTGAAAACAAGGATAAATCATATCAAATGATTACACATTCAGATGTGCATATATGAACACAATTTACATTGAAGCAATTTTAGAATATACAAAATCCTTTCATCTGATCATCTTCAAAAGATATCAAGTCAAGACACATCTATAGTAACAACTAGAGAATGATAAAACATGCCTATTGAAATCGATAATAAATGCTAAAATTATCAATTTATAATAGAGTTGCATAGCATTTTTTCAGAGCCAGATTAAGCTAGAGTGAGGCCTATAGCTTAAGTTATGAGGGGGTCCTAAATCAAGAAAATGTATATAAACATTAAAACACATACATTTTTCAATTGCATAGTGAAGTAATTGAATTCTTTCATTTGCTACAAAGCCAGGTAATACGACAAATATGTCCTACACTTCAACAATAATATAATTTTGTTTTCATTTTGATCATTATGCAGCGGCTATGACTTCAGTTTCAAATACCTTTGTATTCATGAGTTATATACGTATAACACAGATACAGCACTCCCATTGATTACTCTGTTCAAATATTAACCTCAATTGAAGGTAATTATTGGCTAAAATTGCAAACGTTGAACACCCACTTATTCATAAAAGCTGGAGGCTTATAGTATTACAGTTACAGTGCAAAATCACTGAATTGGAATTGATAGCTTGCAAGCATTTAGCACAGAGCACTTGAAACTGTTGGAGCCCATTGCATGTTCCACTATTGCTATAAAGTTAATCTGGCACTGCATTTTTTGATATCATTTTAGTCTTTATTGTTCTGTTCATTTTGTAATTATTTGGTGGTCAAGTCCTACAAAGAAATGATTTGTGTCTACACCCTCATGATGGAAGGAGAATAAACCCCAGTGAAAATTATGGACTTCAAGTTCATTGACCTAATCTCTGACC
>OY735206.1:13591246-13608746 GCA_963457665.1 Thysanoteuthis rhombus | reverse complement strand
GCACACACACTCCCACTTTCTCCTATACCCCAGTCTCCAGTACCTCTCTCTATCAAAGATTCAGCTTGATATACATTCATCACCAATTTGAAGGCCAGGGAATGCCATAACATTTTTCCTGCATAAATTAATGCTCTATTCTATGCATGAAGTGGTTGTCCAGGAACAGTGATCCATTAGAAAGGGGGAGATAATTATGACCTCACCAACTAGTGCCCAACATGATTACCTAACTTAACGTGAAAGATCAACAGAGCATAGATAAAAGTAATGTTATCTGATAAGGTTACCCAAAAGACTCCACGAATAGAAAGTGGGGAAAGTGACAAATATATTTACCTAAGACAGGTAATATTAGCTGGAAAGCATTTGGTATGAATAGAAACATATTGTAAAGTACTTTTTCAATATGCCTGAAGAGTAAAGTATAAAATGAATACATTAAACCAGCTACGACTTATGGATGCAAAACATGGAAATCAACAAGAGGAACTAAGAACCAACCCGGAATTCCATAGAGAGCCATGGAAAGAGCAATGCCAGGGATAACTCTAAAATAAAAAAAAGATCAATATGGATCAGAGGGAGGACTAGAGTGAAAGATATCATACGAACAATTGAATAACAAAAATGGAGATAGGCAAGACACTTAGCATGAAGAAATGACAACAAATGGAGCAAAAGGTTAACAGGATAGTAAACACAGTAGGAAAAGACCAGACACTTATGTGAGACATGGCAGAGATAAGAAAGACCTTTCTTCAGCAGTGGTCTTACACTGGCTGAGAAAGAGACAGAACAGTAGTTTCTTAGTGTGACATGATAACAACAAGTATCTTTACATAATATGAAATCATATTACTTTCCATATTTTCAAAATGATACAATTGGAGAATGGTAGAAATCATTTTTTACATAGAGAATATGAAAACAAAACAAAACTTACTGAGTCTGAGAACAAATCAAACAATGAAAAAAGTGAAGAAAGTATCAAAATGAAAAAGGAATAGAAATCTTAAAAGTCAAAATATAAAATAAATAATTGGAGAAAAAAAAAATTATTCAGGGACATGGAAATTACAAAAACTAGATGGAATCCAATGAAAATCTTTCATGGATGTATCAGAATTTCTAGGGGATGATTTATTTTTTTTAAAAAGGAAGTAAGTAATTTATACATACATACATATATATATATATATATATATATATATATATATATATATATATATATATATATATTCCATAAGAGGGTTCATCAAAAAGTAACTGAACTCATTCAAGTGGAAGAGTCCATGGTTCAAAATATAGTGGGAAATATTTTTTTATTAACAAAACATTGCATTTTATCATACTTTTATCATGACAGTCAGTTATATAGAAAGATTAGAAAACTGAAGATGAGTAAAGATTTTTAAAATAAAAAAAAACCAAGGATACACATAATACACAGCATATTTAAATCTGCATTAAAAATAACAGAACATTTTAAGTGATTGAAAAGAGTAAAAAAAAAAATCTCAGAAGGAGGCAAAAGATTAGCAATTGCACAAAAAATCTTCTAATGAAAGCATTTTCCTATTTCTCCATCCATAACAATGCACTCTTCCACTTAAAGACAATGATGTCACTGATGAAAAATATCTCCTACCTGCCATTCGAAAGAGTGAAAAAAATCATCTCACGGATATTCAAATGATTCCATGAATTTTTTCATGGGGGTAAATATATGGGGGTATATATATATGATATGTAATAAGGTATGTAAGATAAGTAAAATAAGATTAAAAATAGTATAAAAATGATGAAAAAGAAAATTTCAAAGATGATGAAAATTGTTAAAAGCAATGTCTGGTTATACTTCCTTGATTTCAAGAGATTCATTAGCAAGTTTTTCATGATGGAGTATCAACAGTTCCCACAATGACTGGATGGTCTACTTCCAGAGGGCAGACATTGCAGTCAGGACTTTTTTGTTTGTGATGAATATTAGACCGAGATAAAGTTTCTCATGATTTAGCCAGTTTGATCTTTGCATTGGGTTGTATAAACAGCAACTGGTGTTGAAGATGAATGGGAAGGAAAAAAGCAAAGTAAATCAAAGGGTGGAGAGAAAAGCATGAAAACGGGAGAAAAGCTCTCTTTGAAAGACAAGGGGGAAAGGGAAAAAGAAAAAAGAAAGAAGGTTGGGAGGAAAAGAGAAGGCGGGGGGGGGGAAGAAAGAGGAAAAAGAAAATAGGAAAAGAAGTAAGAAGAAAAAAGAAGACAGAAAGGATAAAAAGTAATGATAGGTAGGGCAAAAGAGAGCAGATGGAGGGGAAAGGAATAGCCAAAAGGAAGATGGAGTAATGATGCCATTTCTATATGTTTGGTTTGTTACTAAAACGCAGCAAAAACAGCAGATCATAGCACAATTTTTGTTCACGCAATACTGTTCAAATGCTCTAGCGGGGAAAATAAAGCAATCTCCAGTACAGTCAGGCCACATGTTCTCAAGTAATTTAATCAAGTATAAATTAACAAAAAAAGTCAGTCCAAAGGAGGAGAATCCTAGTCTATCAACTGCTAATTAAAGCTCTTGATGAGAAAGTAAGAGGAATAAGCAAATAATTATAATATAAATTCTATGAATAGGAAGTGAGCTGACATCAAACTCATAGACCGCTATGAGTGAACTAAAACCTATTTTGACAGAAAAACGGCTTGAAATTTCCTTTTTCAACATTTAGATATCTGTAAATGTCAACTTGAAGACAACCAAACAGTCAAGTTATCTTGAAATATTTTTAGTATCAATTACACATAAGCATTCCCCAACAGAAAAAGACAACTTTTATTTATATATGAATTCTTTCCATTCTGATAATCTAATCTTGCAACTTGACTAATCAGGCTTATTTGATAAGTAAGTGAATTCAGCTAGCACAAATAATCTCAAAATATGCAGTTGTTTACCAATGATAAAAAGACAAAGGATAGTTAAACAGGTTTGTTCCTATGGCATATCTTATTGTTATCGTCAGACATATTTACAGCTGGACAGCGATTAGAAAATGATTTCTGTTTACCATATAATTATCTTAGCATCTTTGAAGTATGTATCATCAATCTCCGAAGGTGAGGTGGGGTTAGGTACAGCAGACAATTGTTAGTAAGTCACACTTTCAACATGCCAGGCCTGTTGAAGTTTTGTTCTGTTTAAGGCACCTGATATTGCAAATGGTCATCCATTTAAAGAATGATCAGGCTCAACATTGCCCAACTTTGACGATCTTACAAGAGCCGGTATATCTAACTTGATTAGCCTGTGACCCCTTAGCCTCGCAGAGAGGTTTCTCAATCCTAGTCCTGGTGCTGACTGCTTAGTGGAGACATGTTTAAAAGTTTTTGGTATAACTTGGTGATGGTTTGAACCAAACCCAGAGGCCAACATGCTATCTCTTGGTCACGATGATCAGTCATTGGAGATATTACTTTGAAAAGAATCAAGTGCTCAAGGATTTTAAAAAATATTTTGGAAGGCAATACAAATCGACATATGTAAACAGGTTGCAAAAAATACTTGACACATTTATAATCAAGATAACAGGGACCAGTCACAAACCCAGGGGAATTGAGATACTGAACAATTTTATAATGAATTAGTCCCCAAATAAATGAACAAAAGTAAAAAGATATTATAATTCAATAAGACACCTCTGAATATCAAACATGAATTAAATGGTTAATTGCAATACATTAATATAAATGATAGTTAATCAATATAACTGAAACAGATACAGGTATAACACCAACAAATATCATTCAGTTGATGAGCCAATAGTCTATGTCTATTGATGCAAGAACTTTGAAGTTATTGCTGGAGGTAATTGCAGGTTAATTTTTACAAAATCCATCGAACAGTAACAACCACTGAAGTATAAACAAAGGAGAAATTCCTCCTTCTGTTGTCCCTCAGTAAACTACTGTGAGAAGTTTAAATCTCTGCTTATAAAAGATCATGGATTAAAAGAGGCGCCCAGTCATGAGTTGCTGGAAAATCACATACCTGCATTATTAATAATAACAACAATCATAACTGCTTATATATATACATAAATTATATATATATATATATATATATATATATAAAGAAGACATTTGGGTTAAATGCTAATCAATCATTGAAAATTATAATCAGCCATAACATATTAAAGGAAAGTGAGCAGCTGACCATTCAACTGAAAGACATATATGAGCTGGTAATACTGCCTGGATTAGAAAATTTTAAAAAATGACCGAGTGGTTTAATGTATAGTCATCATAACTTGAGCATATGGGAAGAGCAAGTATAAGCCAAGAGGTTTTTTTTAGGGGTGAAACGTACATGGCCATGCAACTGAATGTAAACGAAATGAAGATAAGTGAACATAACTATTGGACCACAACTAAATCATAATGAGAAGGAGAGTAATTACTATCTGTAATGAATTGGTTCAGCTAATTAACCATATTTTTTCATCAAAGTTATGTGATAAATTTTTCAAATGAATTTCTCTGTGAAGCCTATCTCTGAGATGAGGAATTATCATTGAAACACACCGATTCATTCAAACTAGTGTCCTCATTTCAGTTGTTACAGTCTAAATGTTTTTGCCATTTGAAATTCCAAGAAGGTTACTAAATATGACAGGCGCCTGAAGAAGGCTGGATGGTGCAAAATAGGTTTTAGTTCACTCTTGGCGGCCAATGAGTTTCATGTCAGCTCAGGGGTTGTCAACCAAGTTAGAATATCAGTTCAAATAAATTCAGCATATAATAATTATTTCAACTAAGTTATTAGAGTCACAAATGAATGGATTAAAAGAAAAACAAGTGAATCATGATTGAGTACATTTATGAACCAAGTTATTCATATGAAAACAAGGGAGAAATATAGAGTAAATTTTTTTTGTGTTTTTTTATTGCAACAAATCATGCCTTCAGGCTGTGGACATTAGTAAAGAGCTCAAACTGGAAATGAAGGATAAGCTCTGTGTGAGACTGAAATCAACATGCCTTTTTGCCTCGGGAAGCATGGTTATCCACACAAACTGCTTTACCACTTGAGCTAAGGTAGCACTACAGCTGGCTGAAAATCAAATCTAACCATAAAGACTTACCCTTCAATTTTCTCTTACTTGGCGTCATATTTATCAGTTTTTATTTACTCTAATAGTATTATTAGTAATAATATCATCATGATTTTAAAAAATTTGTTAGAGGAAGCTTTGTCAATCATAATCAACTTCTTCGAGTATTTCTTTCATCTAAATAGTTGAGATAGAAAGCTATAAAAATTAAGATGAAAGTCAAAAAATTCATAATGGTGGACAATGCTTTATTGAATGAAAAATAAAATCAAGAGCATAAAAATGCCTGCTCCATCATACTTCTGTCCAATGTTATCTATTTTGAGAATTTATTCATGGTTCATCATGTAATTGATAAATCTACAAGAAACACAGTTGGATATTACTCTCATTAGGATATTTATAAAAACCTAAATTATGGGTAAATTTGGAAAGGTGTAATTTATTCAATGAACCAGACACACCAGGTGATATTTTATTAATAACCTCAATCAATCTTTATATAAATAGGCATGAAAATAATCCTAGTCAGTTTGAAGACAATCACAATATTGGTTTGGAGCAAGAGGATAACAATACACATTTCCAGCAGGGTGGATCAGCACTGGTTCCACTCATCTAGCTAACAATAGACAATAAAAGTAAACACTAGTGATAATAGGCAGAAATAGTATTGAAATAAAGTAAATGTACTCTAAGAGAAATATTGATGCAAAAATAATTCTAGCAAAGGCAAAGACAGGCAGATTTAGCTCAAGCATAAAAATATAGATGATAAATGATGGTGAGTTTACACAAGATCTACATAAAAAGGTGGTAGGGGAAATGTCTTTGATAAGTATCCCAAGAAAATTTATTTCTGCTCACATCGGTACAAAGATACCCAATCTATATGACATCAGAGATTGAACTACAAACCTCAAAGTCCTTGCAGTACAGCTCTTATCAATGAACCTATTAGCTAAATCATTTTTAGTCAAAAAAGGTTCTGGATGAAGTACTGGAAAAATTCAAATCACTGATCCATGACAATTTGACCGAAATTCATCAATTTTCCCCCTTTGCATTACACACGAACAGAGAAATAATTTATAGGTTTCTAATTTGGAGGAGTGGAGTTATCTTTGATAGGTGAATGGTGGAAGTAATGAGGAAATAAATAGGGGAGGGGATCGGCGATAAGAAAATCAGATATAACCCAGAAGGTGGGATGAAAAATCCAGCAGATAGGAAAGAGAAAACCAAACAATATCTATTGCCTCTCTCTACTTTCAGATAATTGAACTATGCGTAAACATCCAGATATATTCAAGGAAATTTACAAACCTTGCTGCAGCAATGGTTACAACTGAGAAGAAATCTGGTCAGCTAATGTTCATATTCTTTTCTTTTCAATATTTTTGGGGGTCAGAGATATTCGAGCAAATTTTTCCAAGTAACAAGACCATAATTTTATCAAGCATAAAATCTCTCAGGTGTAGAGTGTAATAGATGGACATTTTTTTTCTTTAAAGTATGCAAATATCACACTGCATCCAATGCAATGGTATTATGCCTAGGGGATAACTACTGAAACCCAATATGGACATTTCTGGGGCTTAGTTGAGTTGCAGGGAGTGATAATCATCTCCCAAATACCCGTGTAAACCATTTGCATTATAATCCAGCATAAATGGTAAATTCAATTAAAAACGAGCCAAAAATTGATCAAATATAGAAGAATACTAAAGAATTAAAAAAATGGAAAAATCTCAGAGTAAAATAACATAATCTAATATAACGGATTGATAACATTGATAATTTGGAATTTTAAAAACAGTAAGTCTTTTCTAACTGAAAACTCAAATCAACATGAAACATTTGTAGATGCTTTCAAAGCAGTTTTTATTTGTTGTTTATTCAAGATAATCAGAATGGAAATCTTTAAGGCTAAATGAAAAAATTGATATTTATATTATTAATAGGGCAGTTGAGAATTCAAAAATATTCATTTGGTATACAAACAGCATCAGATAATGATAAATGAGACAATGACATCACTAATAACACTAAACAAAGTTGAAATCACATTTTGTTTAATAGAAACAATAATCAAAATCCAAATATAGTAATGAAAATGAAAACCCTTAGACCAGCAATAGAGCAATAATTGACTAATTGTAGATGAAATAAAGTAAAGAAAATATTTTTGTTTCATTTATTCATTTCATAACAAAAGTCTATTTGCTTTAAACTGCTTTTAGATTCAGTATTGCTTTTAGGGTTTTGATGATTAATAATCAGAATCATAAAATCATCTCCAGTCAAAATTCTTCTGTTTTGCCATTATAAAAAGCTTAGCAAAAATGAAGAACATTATAGACTCAATAAAATTGATTTTCAGTTTCTATCCAAGGTCAATTACAATATATTGATTGATGAAAAAAAATTACAAAACTGTAACATAATAATTTTTTTCCTTTTCACAAATCTGTAACATACTTTTTTCTTTTTCTAAATTACTGTAGACCATTGCAATTTCAGTTGCAAGTAGCTTCTACAGAGCAGAGTTGCTAGCCAAATGCATATGATAGGACTCCTTTACAGGACTCCAATGCCACACTATTTACCCATATCTGGAAGGAGAAGTGGAATCATGTCTTTCCTAAAAACATTCATGTGCAGTGAACATGAGCAGCCTCAGATGGAACTCCAACTTAATTTGCTAATTCTGTTTTCTGAGCCGCAACACTGCACCTCCAGAGTAAAATTACAACTACTTCAATATTGATGATTAAACTATTTTTACTGCTGGTATATTATCATCATCAACATCATCATCAGTTTCTCAATGCCTGTTGTTGGACATTGACCTTCCCCAGGATTCACCACATTTCTCTATCTTGGGCATTGCAGAGCCAGTACTTTCTGAATTTGTCAAGCTCATCTCTCCATCAAATAGCCAGTCTCAGTTGCGCATGTTATCTCTTGGGATCTACGTTGAGAGCCGTTATGTCCAGCAGTTGTCTGCCATTCTTGCAACATGGCCAGCCGATTGCCATTTGAGTTTATGAATGGATTCTATGATGTCCCTAACTCCTGTCTCCTCCCAAATGTATTGTGCTGTCTTGTGATCTCTCCATGTGAGGTTGAGCATAATTCTTTTATGTGCACATTGCATGCTTCTCAGTTTGCAAGTCTGTTTCTTGGTTAGGTTTAAAGGTTCTCTGTGACAAGAGCAATGTCATCTGCAAATCTAAGGTTGTTCTGATATCTGCCGTCAATTTTGATTCCTTTATTCTTCCAGTCTAGTCTTCTGAAGATCATCTCGAGGCAGGCTGTGAAGAGTTTGGGTGAGCTGGTATCACCTTGTCTTACTCCTTTCTGGAGCTGAAAGGGCTCAGAGTTTTTATGTAGCCTGATAAAGGAGCTGCTGTGACTGTATATATGTTGCAACACTTCAACGTATACTGGGTCTACACCTTGTAGAGTGATGGCCTCCATGACTTTATGGATTTCCACCAAGTCAAAGACCTTTTTGAAGTTGATAAATGCTACAGTGAGTATGCAGGTGGTCCATGGTCAAGTAGCTTCTTCTAAAGCCAACTTGCTCTCATGGTTGGTTTTCATCTAGTACTTATGTGATTCACTAATGGTGATTTTTGTGAAAAGTTTGTATATGCAGTTGAGAAGGCTTATAGGTCTGTAGTTGTTGAGATCTTCTAGGTTTCCTTATTTATATGAAAGTATTATGATTGCTGTGTTCCAATCATTTAGGACTTTGTTTTAGGCACAAGTTGAAAAGGATGGCCGGTTTCGTAGTGATGATCTTACCCATTTTTTGGAGTAGGACGATATTGATATTGTCGGGTCCAGGGGCCTTTCCTTCCTTTCTCTGTTCGATGGTTTGTTTCACAGGGTTACTTCTGGGAAATCCTTTAGTTGATTGCTCACATCTTGCGTATCCAGTTCATTTTTTTGTAGTCCTTGTTCGGATGAATAGAGTTTTTGGTAAAATTCTTTGGTATATTCAACAATCCTGTCTCTGTCTGTTATTAGGTCTCCATTTTCCTTGAGTATGCTTGTTATCCGCTTCTGTCTTCACTTGAGGCCTTTGTCTATACCTTTGAAGCACAGACCTTTTTTGAGAGTCAATTTGATGACTGCCATCATGTATCTACTTCTATCTTCTCCTTGTCTCTTCCTGATTATTTCATTAAGTTCAATCACTTAAATTTTCTTCTTCTTGTTGTCCGTGGTTTGAAGTTTCTTGGTATATAATAGAATTTTACAAATAAAAGAAGAACTGTCACGAGGATGTATTTCTAGATTGGTGAATGTATTTATACCCAAGCTTCTGGTTTCAAGCCTTTTTCAAGTGCATCAATCCTAAAGAGCCAAGATATTTGTAGACAAACACTTATCCAATCTTTAGCTATCAAGCTAGAGTAGGACTCCATTTATTAATGCACTGATATCAGTTAACTTTGCAATAGTGCCTCTGTCTATGACCTTACAACAAAACTGTGAATTCAAATTCCCTCTCATCTGAGCAATTTCCCACAGGGAATACTTCATCAAAATTTAATACCAGTAAAAAGTCATGAAATAGTCCTGACTCTTGTACATCTCTAATCTTATCAGATCAAGACTGATCATGTGATAATCTATCCTGAGGCCAACAGAGTTTGAATCAATATATCTTAAACTAGACACACTTCAGACATCTAACTAGAGTAGATATACTTACTTCCTGGCATCGACAAAATAATCAGCCATATAATCCTCATAAAGATAGAAGTATTTTTTCATTTGTAGTGGAACTAAAATATTCCTTCCAGAGGATGACAAGCAAGGAATTTCTCCAGAAATGGCATATAGCATATAAAAATGACTTGAATGCAAAAGACAGACGGATAAAGTGAGACTGAGAGAGAAGGAAATGATGTGAAAGAAGGCAGAGTGATGTAGATGGAGAGAGAGATGGTAAGGTAGAGGGAGTGAGTAGATTATTTTCTCTGGCACTTTTTATTTTAACTAGGTAAAATGATCAATAGGTTTAGCACTACATTGGCACCAGTATTTTCATCTCCCCATTTGGTGTAGATTGCTGTAAGGAAGTCAAAAGAGAAAGTAAGAAAAAGCCAGCTCAGCTGCTGCTGCTGCTGTAAGGTTCTTTCATAAGTGATTGATGACGTTGAAGGCGGATATAAATTCTTCTTTAAGAACACGTCCTATTGCCTGTTGCTTTGTGCTCTTCCTCAGCTATTTTCAACTGGTTCTCAATGATTAACTACATAAAACTGAATGCACTCAGGGTAGACTGTAACTACATGGCAAGAAAAATAAGCACAACTCATTCAAATATTCTAGAACAATGCTTCTTAACCAAGGTATAGACCTCAAGTAATTTCAAAAATAGATACAAGCCCAAAGAAAAAATATAAGAATTTCTCTAATATTTCTAGTAATTCTCATAAAAATTGACTGTATAATATTGGGATGATTATGATAGATCAAAATTTCATTTTTCTCTCAGATTTGAAGAACGTATTTCAAATTAATCATTTGGCTGAAGATGCATCCCCCTATGTGTGGCATGGAGACAAAGTCAAACAGCAACTGGAGAGCAAATAAAACATTAGTAGAAATAATTCCTTTAATCCAATATCATCATTACTAGTGTATAACCTGTCACTTGGCTGAAGGTTATTCCAAGTGTGCAACAATAGACTCAGCTGATGGCTGCTACTGATACTATTTGCAAAGGATATGGTAGGAAAGGAGAGGAGAGAAAAGAAGTTTAAGTAGTTTGATGAGCAGGTAGGGAGAAGAAAATTAGCAGTTTGATAAAAGGGTAAGAAGGGAGAGGAGAGAAAGAGGGATAATTGATTGAGAGGGAAGTAATTTACAGTGGCTGATGTCTGTTACTGATACCATAAGTATGATAGACATGACTCTTAGTATACATATTATTCATTTAACAAATATATCAAAATACTCATTCTAATGATTAGAATACATGGTGATGCAGTGCATAGTAGAATACATAGCAGGAGAGCAGATACCAACATTTCTATAGTACTTCAGTAAGTGAATGAATAAAGCAAATACATTTTTCCATTAGTCACTCATTTAATACTTATCTATTTTCTGCTAGAAAACTTATGCAAAAACATTAACTCCATGGGAAATACCAAGCAAGTACAAGAGATACATTTTGGTTTCCCTCACAGAAGAATTTGTAATAGACCACTTTGGTGAATGTTGGCTTTAGCATAAGGTGAAAGTCATTCCAAAGATGATCAATTAATGAAAATTTATAGAAACATTAGTGCTCTGAAGTTGAATCAATGATTTAGAAACTGTTGTAGTTGAAATCTTTAACCTGATATTCGTTTTAGTAAAATTTGTATATTGTGCATTGAAAATCAAGACTAAACTGATCTCCAGAGCTCTGATATTAAGGCAAATATTACAAACAGAAAATGGTTATTATATACTGTGGATCTGCTTTAGGTGGAACACATCTGAACCATAAATTTTGGTCCCTGAAAGCAGTTGTTTTTTTTCAATGGATTTGCAAGAAAGTTTGTGATTAAATTTGATTCTGTTCTGATACAATTGGTTCTACTAAGTAGTTATTTCTTGTAACCATGTTCCATTTGACCGGGATCCATTTTACATAATTTTTTTTGTATTCAATGTTAATATGTCCCTTTCCTTATAAAGGGGGGGAAAATGTGAAAGATATTTAAATACATACCTTTAATAACTGAATGAAATTACCCAATTATATTCAGTTAAGGAATTAATTAACAAATATCTAATTATCTACAGCAAAACTACTTCATTTTTCATCTCCAAATAATAAGATGG
Organism: Thysanoteuthis rhombus; assembly: GCA_963457665.1. NCBI lineage: Eukaryota > Metazoa > Mollusca > Cephalopoda > Oegopsida > Thysanoteuthidae > Thysanoteuthis > Thysanoteuthis major. The sequence goes on along the minus strand of OY735206.1, from coordinate 13,596,777 downwards.
TATCAAGTATGTTATCACTGTATCTCTCGCTTGCAATGGCAGGCTCCTTATTTATCAATTCATTTATCTATGTTGATGCCATCTTTTACATCTCAATGTCAGTCATGTTTATGAATGTCAATGTTTTCCCATCGATTCATTTCAATATCAACTGATAACTGATCACATAGGCCTTGTGGTACAATGCTCACCTTCAATTTGTTAGGGTGTGGTTCAACCCAACACTGTGTAATGATAATGATTCTAAAACTGTGCTCAATGCCTCTCCCCTGAGCACTTAGTACAAGGAATAGAATTGAGGGACCTCTCCCCAAGGTTATAGTAAAATCGCAATGGATACACTGGTTCTCATAAGATCACCGAAGATAGGCATCGTCAAGCCTGGTCAGAACCCAGATGTGTGACTATTGGAAAATACTGGGTGTTGTGAGCAAAACGAAGCTTCAACTGGTCTAGCAAGCCACAAGTAGGTTGCGGTAACAATTGGCCGTATGTTTCAAGTCTGAAACACTTTTGATGAAGGTATAAGCAGAGAATGAGCAGACGTACAATGTCAATTAGTTCCTCAATCTGTTTCAGGGTCTTTCCCTTGTTTCACTTTCATTCCGTATCATTCGATTAATTTGTAAAAATATGATACTAAGAAGTGGAAGCCTGACAAAGTTGATAGCTGAATTTTGATCAGAAATTTTCACTGTATAATGTTCAATCTATGTGATCTATAGAGAGAGGTTGGCTTAAGTACATTGGCAAGGAAAGAGATCATGCTGAGAAATAAATATTTGTTATCGAATGTAAATGAATGCCTTTTTTATTTGTTAGGCCACCGACTTATTGATATATCTACACCTAGAAGTTGGCATCAAACCTAAAGCTACCAAACATTCCATTTATCTCAACTTCATAAATTCAAAAAGAATTTATGAAATGAAGGGCAGGGTGGGTTGTATACTTATGTTCAACCACATCATTGTCAGGGTTTGAACACAGATAAGAGGCAAAATTCTGAATACTGACTTCCTCAGCTGACAGATGTAACAAAATCTTTCTACTCTATTTTCTGATATCTCACCTTGTGCCATACAAAGCTCAACTAATATCATGGCTGGGATAATCGTGTATTTCTTATTGGCACCAGAGTTCAGGTATAATCTAGGATTACAACTGCTGATTTTCAACGAAAATACACTGATTTTGATAATTCCATGCACCCTGATATGACAGTTGTCACAATATGATCAATAGCAATCTTTTTGAATGAAGTTAGTAAGAACTATATGCTGCTCATGCCATCTAATGAAAAACACACAACAAATATTCTCACTGACACAAAATCATTGAAACGCAGAAATTTTTTTCAGATATACATCAACATTTTTACAGTTGAACTTAAACTGATGTATTCTCCAATTGTCTTTATCTCTATGAATATATGAATGAATAATTAAAAACCTTCTCTATATACCTAAGAAAAATCCTTAATCATCAAAACAATATTAGAAGGATAAATTGCTTCAAAATCAAATATCGGGTGTTTAATACCTTTCCAAAGTGGTAAGCATGAATAAACCTAAATATACCAAAAGAGACCGTGTCTCTCATTCTACCTTTGGGCAGTCAATAAGGATTCGGGAGCTTTACTCTCTTGTTAGGTATCTGATTTTATAGGCAAATAGAAGGTCGTGAATTTGTACACTGGAGATGGTTGCAAGTGGAAGGCTCCTCTTTATTCAACTTTTGCCCAAAGGCTATGAATCTCACTTCTTGTCTTGATCAATTCAAACTATGGTCTCCATTATATTCTGCTGGGAATTAATCCAGTGTTCACTGGAGTATGAAAGGTCAAGCTGACATTGGCAGACACTGAAATTAGACTATTGCAGGGCTTCTCTAAACAAGGATTGAGTTAAAGTTATAGGATGCTGCAGGAATATCAGAAAAATCTTTTTCAAGAATAATCATGTAAATAGTTTTAAAATGAATTCAATAATTTACTTACAAAAAGAAGAAAAACAACATTTGTGTTTGAGGGAAGAAACAAAACTATTGTAAAAAATGCACTGAGCAATGGTGTTGATACCAATCTTAATTTGGAAACCCTAAAAAAAAGTGTTCCAAGAATATGGATATACCACAATTATATGCAGGAATTGTTCATGTAGGCCATCATGAGTGGAATCTACAAATATGTTGTGACTTAGATTCAATCGAATGATTTCATATATAGTGAGATCAAATTCTAGTAGTAAGAAGGGGGGAAAATACAACAATGGTCATGGTTGTATTTTTTCACCTACATTTAAACCCTAATAATACAAACTGGGTTTGGGCTTATTTTAACATTTTCACCATTTCATTGTAGAAGAGGTTTCAGTAGATGAAAACAAAGCTATATATATATATATATATATATATATATATATATATATATATATATATATATATATAATAATAATAATATGAACTGTAAAGAGTGAGACAGACTTGGGAGTAAAGTGTTTAGAGGTAAGGTTTATTAATCCGTAGATGTTAATGGTCCAGACATGTTTCGGGATTTTTTCCCATCTTCAGTGGTGTGTGTTGTGTGAGTATGTGTTTTTAAGGTTTAAAGTTTCCATATGGAACCCGAGTCCACTATCAGGAGCTTTGCCTTGCGGGTGAGATATTTTATAAAGGCTGCTGGAGGCATCCTGCTGTGCGAGAGAAAGTCCAGCTAGTTATGAAGTCTTTGGTTAAGCAGCAGCACACACACACATATATATATATATATATATATATATAGTATTAATGTAACCAGTAATATCATGGGTAGTATCTATTAAACAAACACTTGAAATTTAATTCATTAATGGTCAAACCATCATCTTTTATCCCTTATGTTGAATATCAATGCCTAAAAAAAATCATCCAGGAACAACATATAGACTCTATTAACAACAAAAGACTACTTACACTGGTGAAAATTGTATGTAAAGGGACTTAACAGAATAACAACAATTTTTAAAAATCCAAACTGTGAAGCAGTCACAGAAAATTTAGATTGCTTTCCAGTCAATTCAACATATTACATAAGATTTTCCAACAAAGACTCCAATCAACAAAAAGAAGTAAAAACTGATCTTGTTAAGAAAGACAAATATTTATAACATTATGTGGCATTTTAGTTATCAGATTTGGCCAGAAGGAGAGATGATCCAAGTTCCATCCCAGAGACTAACCAAACATTGACAGTGGAATTGAGTCAAAATTTGGAAATGGAAACAGTTAGGGGACAGAGGTTCAATCCCAGGTTCTTGAGGCAGGCCTACAAAGCAGCTGGTTCTGAGCTTCTGTATCCAGACTTATTTGATGCCCTTTTTCAAGACAGACCACCTTAAGAAGCCGGTATTGAATCTCTGCCTTGCCTCCAGACTTGCTCGATTTCCACATTTCGATGCTATTCCAATGCCAGCATCAAGTCTCTGGGATAAAGTTTGGATTATCTCCCCTTCTGGCAAAATTTGGAAACCTTGTGTAGCATACAACTCCAGTCAAAGTATTGTTGTAAGATCAAATCCATGACAATATTTTTTTCTATTCATTTACACAATCAACAGATATATTGCATATTTTTGAAATTTCAAGTTTAAATGAAATAGTTGAGATTTTTAGTGATTAGTGTAATACAGTTTTTAAAAATATCAATATAAAATTTATGTTAACTTTCAAATAAAGTGTTTGGGACTCACTAATTTTGATAACAATAACCATTTGATAACATTAGGCTTCCTCTGTAATAGCAAGTTCTAGGATTGAATAATGATTAGAATTATTACTAAGCAATTTGCCATCTATTTTGCTCCCTTCTATATCCATGAATTCCAAGCTAGTGTTGAGTCTAAATGGAAGAGATAAACATATTTTGACACCTTTATAAAAATCCCTAAAACAAAAGATAGAGGTTAATCAGTGGAATCCTCATTACTAATCTGTAACATCAACAAACTTATTAGCTCGTTGATTTGATTAAGAGTTGAAAAAGTCAAAATCATCAGAGAGAAAAAGTCAAGAGCTCAAGGAATGAATCAGAAGTGTAATTTTTCTTTCAATAACCTAATTAAATGGGATTTAATCAGATTTTCTGATATTCTAAATACAGAACTGGATCAAATATATTTATGTGAGATTATTTAGATATGATTTAGCTGTGCATGAATCAACTCATAAGCTGTGCAAAATAAGCTAGGCTGACTCATAGTAAGTGAATAATAAAAAAGATATCTTATTCACAAACAGATTTGCTATTACAATGAAGCAGAAGGAATTAAGAACTGAAAGTTCTTAGAGAAGAATACCAGTTGCAGTATAAATCAAAACTAAAGAAAATTCCAATTAATAATTATCATTCATTGTCACTGAATCTTCCTTTATGCTGAGTAAGATTGAATGTTCATTCACAATTCAATTACTGAGTTTACCAGTGAAGAAGATGCTGGTTTTTCAAGGCTATTTCAGGTGTGCTACAATTCATTGCTAACACATAGCTGCAGAGCTCAAGTCATTGGTACTTAGCTCCCAAGTATAATATCATCGTATTGAACAAACGGTAATATTCAGATCATATTTCATTTCATTTAGGAACAAAATGCATCTTATAGGTCAACGAATATAACATTTCTGAACATATTCATTTTGACTTCAGATTCTTTCTCCCTTCATCAATCTAGCCTACTCGACTTATTCTGAATAATTTCAGGAATAAAAAATTGATTTCAACCAGTTTTTCAATATCTAATTCCAAAAAGGTTTAGTGGACCATATGAAATTTGATAACCTTGAGAAAAAAAAAAAAGAAAGAAAAAAACCCTAAAAACATATTCTTACTATAAATCGAAATAGAAGCAAAGCCAATTTCTTCTTTAAATAAAAGAATTGAACTTTTGACATCCCCCCGCCACATATGGTTCAGTTTTTTTTATAGTTCAATCCAATCATGCAAATTTCAAAATATACTAAGAAAATCTTTTTACAGCCTAACAGAGTCCAATTGAGGGGAATATCAGGAATTGGCAAAAATGAAAATGCAGTAATTCTTAAGATGTCTACTAATAATCTTATTGAAAGAATTGAAACTGTAATTTTCAAAAGGTAAACAATAGCTCACAAATAAAACAGCAAGTATCAGTGTTAGTGCCATTAGAACAAGCACACATTGTAGAAGCAGAAAAATGTACGAGCAACAGGTAAATATTATATAGATAAATGAAGTGTAATAAAAGGATTAAATACTAATATACAAAAATGCTTCTCAAACTTTGACAAATAGTTTTTCTTTCTCTTTTGTGACCATCAAGCTTATCTTTGCATTTTGAATTCTCTGTATACAATCTTTGAATCCTGTTTTTCATGTGGGTTCGCCAGAAAACTTGTGAATTATATTTTGGTTGTTAACAAAAGAAACTTATAAGGTAAAGATAACTGACTTTCAGGATTTATAGATAGATATAATATGAACTATTAAGATGATGATACTGCACTGAGTTAGATACTCA
>OY735206.1:13578746-13586246 GCA_963457665.1 Thysanoteuthis rhombus | reverse complement strand
TTGACAAGGTAGTTGATGTAGATAAATAATTATTCATTATGCAAAATAAATGTATTCTTCATCAGGTTGATCTAAGTACATAGTGACATATTGAAAAGCAGCTTGCCAATATTTTCAAGATCTAAAGTGTACAACTGACATACTGAAACTAACAAAATCACCCGAAAAACTCAGTCACACAAAGATGGAACAAACAATGCAAGGAATAACTCTGAGATATGAAGAGACAAACATGGATCTGAGAGCTGACCACAAATGGAGGTGGGGAGGGACACATAGATAGAAAAAAGGATAATGGATAGCGCAAAAGGTGGGGCCCAAATAATAGCTAACATGGTAGGAGAAGATGAGACAAAGGATGCAGATACAAAGAAAGAGTGCTGGTAAGACATGGTAGATATTAGTATAGTCACAATTGGCATAGAAGAAATTCAAAAAGGTTTTTGCCAAGAAATGAACCTGTAATGGCTGCTACTGCCGATGTAATTATATGTGGTTTCAGTAATTTACTTAGGAACCAGTCGGATAAGTATTTTATTTTGGTTCTAAAAACATGCATGTCAAATATATCGGAAAAAAAAGATAATACTTCATGCGGGAATCTGATAATCAGGAAAACAAGAATTTAATAAGTTGGATTATAAAGAAAATTGATAATACAGAGAAACTTTGAGTATCCAAATGAGACAGCCCAACACATATTTTGTTCCGATAAGCAAGGTTTCAATAGATTTATTTTTACACTTCTTCCAACATCTGCAGTACGAGACATGTTCAAGCTTAGAATGCAAACAAATACAAATTCCATTCATATTTTATGCACAGATGAAGGGTATTTCTAAGGTCAGTGCCAGGACATAATTGGGGTTGATATACATGAAAATGTAAACAAGTCCAGGGGAGCTCACACGGAAACAAACCAACCCACAATCAAAACTGACTTCTGACTAAATTGGACACAGAAATGTTTATTATTTTATTTGATTTCTCTAATAGAAAGGTTTCTTGCAAATCTTGAAATATTCATAAATTTTTTCATATAAATTGATATCAACATTAAAGAGCCAATCAAAAGTTTCCAAGATTATGTTATCAAAACTTGGAGAACATTGACTAATCTTCTTAGAAACGAGAGGAATTTCAATTGTTGAGAATTATAGAACAGGATCAGAGAGATCACTTTCAAAGAAAGACAACAAATGAGCAAATGGACACACGATGAGGAGTAAGTTTTTAATTCCTTCATGGACTGAATTGCAGCAATGTATATGGGCACAGATTCAAAGATATCAGCATGCACATACACACTCACAATACATATACATATTATATATATATATATATATATATATATATATATATATATATATATATATATATATATATATATATACACATATATATATGTGTGTGTGTGTGTGTATATTAGCTGTTGTAACCCATGATATCATGAATAGGCTCTATTAAACAAATACGTCAAAGCTTTCATTCTCTCTAATTGTAATAATTAGAGTGAATAAATGCTTTGATGAATTTGTTATGATAGCAAAATCTAGGAGAATGGAGAAAATTGTTGTATTTTAGTGCCATTAGTAACTTTCTGTACCAAAAACAAAATATTTGGAGGTAATGAGAAAATTGATTATGGTGCACTGAGTTATGCAAAATTTCACCACAAAATTGTTTTAGGGAAATTCCAGTGATCTATCTGTTGAGTGTTAGAGAGCAGGCATAAAGTAGTCAGTGGTAAGGAATGAATGCAAGCATTACTTATAGAATTATAGTATAATGTAAACCCATTGTAATTTACCCTGGGAATGCATTAAGAAATCAGGCAAAAATTAATTATCATCAGGTTTTAATACAAGGATTACAGACATAGCGTAGTTCAATATGATGTGGTGGATCAGTCAGCCACAATATTTTCATCTATTTCTGGGTTATCAACGTATTGTTCAGATAACCACTAATAAAAACAGGATTTTATCAGTAGCATTGATATAATTGAGATACTAAATCTCTTTTTAAATCAACTAATGTATGATTACATTCTTTTGAACATCATTCCTTCAATTTTGTGATGAAAACAACGCCATCAGTCACTGGTGACCTTGTTTTGGCACTTTAAATTAACTTTTGATTATCTGTTGTTCAGTTAAAACCCTTCTAGGATCCCAACAACCATGTTATGAATGGGAGCTAGAGTACTGAAATGATATATATATATATATATATATATATATATATATATATATATAAAGCATCATTCTTTTTCACACTTTGAATGCATGGAAAAATATTTGAAAAAAAAAAAGGCAAAAGCAGAAGTGTTTCTACAGCTGTGAAAGTGCAGTTACAAGACAAAGATGTATTTCTTGTCTCTCTCAAGAAGTAGATTTAATAGTGGTAAGTGGTTTGGACAACTTCATAAGCATACACACTTTTACATAAAATGATTATGAATGATAATGTGGCATATTTCCATGTTGTGTATATGTTAGAGTAAAATTGTGAAATAGACATTTGGCGAAATCCCTGAAGATTTTAGACATTCCATCAAATCCAGTTTCATAATCAGTGTAGTGATGGTTAACAAGCTTATGTTGCTAATCAATACTACTGTGATGATTCTAATCCTCACTGGGTGACCAATCACAGTGGCTTTGGTCAAACCAAGCTAAATTATAGTGTACATACACTGTAAATACTGAAGTAGAATTCATTTGATACTTACTGAGTTTAGCTAACTTCAACACAAAGCCACAGTAGTGAGGTGTCCAATGAGGATTGAAATCATTATAGTAGGAATGGTCAGCATCACAAGTTTGATAACATTCATATCTTCAGATATTTCACAAAATCACTAGCTCTCACTCTCTCTCTCTCTATATATATATATATATACGTATCTATCTCTCTCTCTCTCTCTCTCTATATATATATATATATATACGTATCTATCTCTCTCTCTCTATATATATATATATATATATACGTATCTCTCTCTCTCTCTCTCTCTATATATATATATATATATATATACGTATCTCTCTCTCTCTCTCTCTCTATATATATATATATATATATACGTATCTCTCTCTCTCTCTCTCTCTCTCTCTCTCTCTCTCTCTCTCTCTCTCTCTGTGCAGTGCTCTTCCAACTCTGGAATAGAGCTTTGGTAGACGGGGAATTATGCATAAGTAAATATATATTGCTTCGTTCGGTCCTACTGAGTGTCCCGTTCTGCATAGGGCAGGGGTAAAATGTCTGCCTCTGAGTCAGAAGTGAAGGTTTGGATCCTACCTTGTGGTACTGGATGTTGGATAGTCTATAGCCACACTGAAGAGTTGTAATACAACAAAACAGCTGTCTATGATGACACAATTATTAATTATTATTTTATACATATACATATATATATATATATATATATATATATATATATATACACACACACACACACACACACACACATCTACATAAGATACTGCCATTCTAACTATAGTAAGTTAATATTTGACAAACCTTTATCCAGAATTGGCACCTGCCACGTATTTATTCAGTAGAAGAAGAAGAAGAAAACAAATATGATTACAAGTAGACAAGCAGAAGAACTTACTGATAAGCTGTCTGAGTCTTTGGTAATTTTCCACCAGCGTAATTCCTCAAGGCGATCAAACACATCCTCAATATGAGTTTTCAATTCGCCTGCATATTTTACAGCTAAGGCCATTAAGCTGCTCCGGGTTCCCGACTGATCCTACAAAAGAGAAGCAATGCTTGAGGGTTTGAAGAAGAAGAGTGAGACAAGGGGTACAAATAGAATTGCTAATAGATCTATTTCTTATATACAATAAACCTACTTTACAAGAATGAAATAAAGATATGTGTTATGAACAGGCTTGCTCAAACAAGAACAGTTATAAACAGACCAAAATCAGTAATAGAACACAATCAGGACTGTATTAAGGATTTCGGGGGCACTAAGCATGGATAAAATTTGGGTCTCATTAACATTTCAAAATGTATATATTTTTATGATTTTATAATATTTTGAACTTCTAAAATGATTTGAAATATACTTTTTATAGGTCCAAAATATTTTGTAAACCATCGACCAGACCATAATAGATACTAATAGACCACAGTAGATAGATATCAGTATTTATCTACCAATCGCAGTTTATTAGATAGATACTGATAGATAAATCACAGAGGTGTGATGGGTGGGGTGACATAACAGTTACTAAAACAAAAAATAGAATCAATAAATCAATATTAATTTCATCTGATTCACTTCACTCTAATACAATCCATTCCTCTCTGAAATCTTCCCTAGTACCAAATATCCAGACAAAATATTACTGGTATGCCAATAATAGTTGTCAGAAAGGAAAACAGGTGTGGGAGCACCAAGGCAAACTACTCATCTATCATACCTAACCTACCCAGGTAGAAACAGCATTTTTTGCTGCTACCCTCATAGTCACAGATGTCCTATAATTAATTTTGAAGAGTATAATTCAACTTGAGAAAGCGGGTTTAGTATTCAAAAGAAAAAAAAACCTCTGATACAAGGGCTGCCAACAAAGTATCCAGCCAGTAGAGTGAGCTTGTAAACTGTGTGATCATTGCATTCACAATGACTGAACCTTGAGTTTTTCAGTGTGACTTTGCATTACCAGTGTCTATCAGCCCATCTTTCAGTATGGATCTGACCAAATGACTTCTGGCTTTTCCCAAAGAGATTTCTGATCGTAGACAGAAGAAAAATGGCACTGATGATGATCCCGAAAGAGGAATTAGCAGACTGTTTTGTCAAGTGTAGAAGGATGCTGGAATCAGTGTAAGAGTCCTCAGAAGAGTACTTTGAAGGAACTAAGGCGCAATTGCCCAAGGTAAGCTATTTTTAGTTCCAAGATTGAATAACTGGATACTTTCCAGATATACATACAGGGTCTATCGAACCAACAAAGCTTTCGACTAAAAATAATGATGCCAATATAAGCAGGCTATCTTTTCTTTTTTCTTTGCCACCTGTACATCAAAGATAAACAGAGAGTAATCAAGTAAATCGAGAGTGAATAAATAAATTTAATAAGTAGAAAGCACTTCCATCTACCATAGGTGAGACTGTAGCCAACCACTTTACTTAAACATTTCATTTTATTCTTTGTGGATTTTCTGTATAAAATTTTGATGAGGAAATGTGATATTATTCTGGTGGCTTCTTTGCCACCGGAGAATAAAATCTATTGACGTCAAGCCATAAATTAATTTTACTGTTTTATATTTACCCTCAGAAAAAAGATATTCATTCAAATTGGTTAAACCTTGATGAGAGAGGAAAAGTTGATATAAGAAAAGGAATTTTTCAAGATTGAATATATTGTAATCTAAGCAGAATACTCAAACACTGATAATAGTAATAATCGATTTTTTAAACTAATGTTTTTATCTTAGTTTTTCTTATATTTTCTGAGAAATCAATTATCAAACAAGATGGACAGGGAGTATTTTGGGGGGGGATAACTGATCTGATCATAAAAAAGGGGGCCATACAGAACCATAAAATCTTGTTTGAATAATACAATGATTGGATAATTGACTGTTCTCTGGGGTTTTTCAGCCAGGAAATGATAGGAATGATATGAAACTTGATTCAGATTTCAAGTGAAACATCCTCAGCCTTCAACTATAACCAGAACTAGTATAGCCTAAATCTGTCAGTTCTGAATAAAAAGCACCTGAAGATGACTGGAGATGATTGGCACAACACTATCTTCCTATTTGGCCTTGTACCATCCTCAGCAAAGCTTAGTAAATAGAAATGTCGAACATTTATAAAAAGAACTTTCTATGCATTACATTCGAACTTTGATCTCAGCCACTTCTAAGAAAGGAAATTCTGAAATTTCTGTCCATTTTTTTTTTTTAGATCATCTCTATGGGACATTTTTCAGTGTGTCTATCAGTCTGTCCTCAAATATATTGAGTACCAATTTTATCAACTTCATGTTGGATTGATATGAAACTTGGTCCACAAGAAAGTCTGGACCATCATCGTCTCATTCATCCTCCTCCTCCTCCTCCTCCTCATAGTCCTATAACAACTATCATGACTAGAAATGCTGCTGCTTCTACTGCTACTACTTCTTCAATTAAAATCCTTTTGAAAACTGAAATCATTTTTTAATGGGGAACTTCAAATTCCTTTTCAGAAAGCCAACTTCTCCTCCTCATATCTCACCTCTTTTTCTCTCCTCATAGAAAGAGGAAAGATTCACAACTTTTTAGACTGTTTCAAATTAGATTGATTTGAAATCTAGGTCAGACTTTTGTGTCAATCAGGTCAACCATTCTTTTCCTCCACATTTTCAGTTGCTGATCAAAGTTGACATAAGACTTAATGATTTAAAGGTTTGATCTTTGTTCAGCAGCTGAGGAAATTGAACGACCTCAATCATAGATATCAATCAACTGGGGATGAAACTAGTCATGAGACAAGGAATTTTGTTGTCAAAAGAAGCATTCTTTAAATAGAGGTTCATTATTGTCAAATGTTAAAAAAGGGTTATATATGGAAAAAAACGTAATTTTATCTGATTAATAGTAAACTTATTTTTTTGGGAAAAAATTCAATAATGAATGTAGAATATTTTATTTTGGTCAATCTTGAGGAAATATGATCCATTCAATTTAGGAATAACTATCAATGGGAAACAAAAAAACTATCATTATACAAGACAGAAAAATTGGTGATATTTTTTCAGGGTTTTCATATCTGTCTGGAATTCATTTTCTGCTGACTAAATTATGTAAAGTTTTATTGGAGGGGGGACTTTCACTGGATTATATTACTAGTTTAGAATCCTCTAATTAGTGGATAAGATATCAAAGAAAGAAATCTATCATGCGCAACTAATAGCCCCCTCTTCCTTTTGAACTCTGACCTCAAAAGTTTACATTAAAATCAATGTTACAGCAAATATAGTGCTTCCAATTAGTGAGAAGTCAAGAGGTCACTAACAAGATCAGGTTATAAAATCTGGAGTCATAAATTGTTAAACACTGGTAATGAAATACAACTGTGTTCATTACAGAGGATGTTGGAAGATAATTGACGTTAGTGCATAGGCAGAGGCAGCCCATATGTCTAATAATTGATGGAATAAACTGACTTTGCAGATAAAGAACTGGAATGATGGTAAGATGGAGAGAGAAAATAGGACAATGGATTGAAGAAATAAGTAGCTTCTTTCATCGGGTATTTTCTGGTTGGTTGGAGATATATGCATCAATGGTGTACTTAGATGAGTTAAAGGGAAATTAGCAAAGAAAGAAGATAGAATGAATAATAAGAACAAGACAAAAGTGCAGACTAACATTGGGGAATTCTTTAAAAGACTTAATTCAACATTTGCAAGTGATATTAGTCATTTTTTTGGTGAATGGAAAATGTGTGTATTGTGCTCATCACATCATCTTGGAGGAAATAAA
>OY735206.1:13526246-13571246 GCA_963457665.1 Thysanoteuthis rhombus | reverse complement strand
ACAAATCTTAACTTTTTAATGTATATTTTTATAATGTTGTTTTGAATTTGTCCCATTTTGGGATACACACGTGGATTTCAATAATTATATTTTCGTTCATTAAAGAAAAAAGTATGTTGTGCTACATTGGCGAAGTTTCCTATTTCGCAAAAGAAAAACCTACTCATTTTCTTCTTATGTTATGCAGGAAAAGCTTGATTTCACTTTGATTACATGAATGTTTTATTGTAAAATGATTTAGTTGTTCTGATCCTTGTTTTGATTAAATAAACTCATGATCATACTAAGAAGTATTTATTCATTTTTTTCTAATCAAGTAAATATGTAGTTTTAATTTTCTTTTACAAAAAATCAATAAATATGAAATTTTCACATATGATCTTCTGACAACGGGCAAGGTACTTTCAACAAAAAATGGCCAATGAATTTGTTTAAGAGGTAATCATCCATCTCATTAACCTGTCAAGTTATCTTGAAATGCTGCGAAAATAAAATATCCGAGAATAAAACAAACAAGACCAGAGGTTCAATTTTGATGCATCCACCATCTTGAAAAACACATTGAAAATTAGAATAAGATTTTCATTGGCTAAATTGAGGAAAAATCAGTCAGATGTAGCCAAAAAATGAATTATTTGGCAACCCTGCATTATCAAACCTGAGTTTGTTTTTTTTCCTAAGCATGTTGCACTTGATCAGGAAGCTTTGGAAATTCTCCAGTAAAAAATTAGCCAGTCTACAAAGAACTTCAGTTGATACTCAGCTAAAGAGGAATCTACCACCATCACCCACACATACTCAAAAACTTCTATCTACACTGCCTACACACCATTCTTAACTCCTAAATTCTTACAAAAATAGGATATCAATTTTGAAGGAAATACCTTCCGATTAAAATTATCACCCCTTGACCATTTGATGAATTTTAGAATCTTTTCGCCAAGGATGTCTATTATTTTTCATGCTATACATTGATGAGTTCCTTTCAAGTGCAAGTGGTTTTGAGTGGTTTATGAATTCAAGAGTGAATGTGCATCAAAGCAATTTTGTTTTTATCATTGTAGTTCTCAAAAAGTCATAATCATGGAGTCTTTATTCCACAAAATATACTTTTGCTGGTCAGGTCACGAGTCAAGGATGGGAGACCATCATCTACCAAAAATGTTACTGTTAAGGAGTTGCAAGAATTTTTTCATCTCCAATGGCAGGTGCGCTCAATCTTTTATGCACCACAGATCGGTCGATATTTGTGCAGACCAGCTGACGGGAGGGAAAATGACAGTAATATAGGCGATAAGTCAATAATAAGTCACTTGGAAATGGGTAATACACTATCTTGTTTCTGAAAAGATTTATTTAATGAATTGATATCAAGATACAAGAAATTGAATTTGTTTTCATTTTACAAAGAAATATTGTCAAGTCAGATTGATTCCTCACAGCCTGGTTGCACCTGCTGTGTGGCCAAGTAGTGGTCAGTGGCTCTGTGATTGGGAACTACTGTCCTATGTCATTGATTACTGTCAATGAGCAACACAAGCAACTGAGATGAAAAACATGGAAACAGTCTTCTGAAGTATCTCTGTCTTTTTTTTAGGAAAACTGCAGATTCAGTGTTGAAAAGAGAAACACAAAACCAGAATTGCAGTAAAAATTTATCCTAATTTTACAACTGAAACCTTATCCTGTAGGAACTGGGGTAGGACATGCCTGTCTACCATTGGCATCATCAGTCATCAGAGAATCTACACTAGAAAGTCAACAACAATTCCCCAAGTGAAATAAGACTAATCCAAAATCTCGGTCATAAGCATTTTAGATTCAACTTCAAAATCTAAGATATCCAAGCATGTATTTCTACTGATAAAATTATCTTCAAAAAAAATACCAGCACAAATCCCTTAGGCCTTGATCACTTAGGTAGCTGAATCTAGCTATTTTTAAGCAATTTTCAATTTTTAGATTAATATCCTGGAATTCACTGGCCACATTAGCAGGAACCACTTTCAGTGAAGATCAGTGAATTTCTGATTTTGGTAGATCAGCTTCTAATCTTACATCCAAACTCAACATCAACTACTTGGCTCAGATGAAGAGGTGACAAATCTTCTTGCCTACTCTTCCTGTACCCCCTCTGACTGTTTCACCCACCCTCCTGAAGGTGGATCCTCCACTTTTGTAGAAAAAACTATTTAGGTCAGTGTTATCATTGTCATCATCTGGGTATCAATTTTATTAAAGTTCTGCCACAAATAGCTGACATCCCCCACCCTCAGACACTTCTATTTCTCCCTCCGTGCAAGCAGCTTGTTCCCATACACCCAGCCACCCCATTATCAACCTCCACCCAACATCCTCTCCTGACTCAGCTGATACAGTTGAGTAATTTCTCTCTTGTCAAGTACAATCTGGAGACATAGATTTGACAATGGACAGTCAGAGTGGAAGGTTGGGTGGGGCTTTGTGCAGTAAGGGTGGGGAACAGACTCACATCCAATCATTCATATGATTTCTGATAACTACCAAGTCCTAACTACCTTAGGACTAGAGACAAAAAGAAAAAAAAAGATGAAAGAAAAATAAGAGGTGCAGAAGGAGAGGGGAGGCACAGGAGTGAGAAAAAATTACTGAAGGGGAACAGAGAAAGGAAAAAGAAAATCTAGGAAAGAAGATAAAAATAGGGATCTATCAAAATGAGAAAGAGGAACAAGGAGACAGGACAGATGAAGGGAGAGACAGAAAAGAAAAGAGAATGGGTGTAAGGGACAGTAATGAAAAGGGAAGGTGTGAAGAGACAAAGAGAAGATGTAAGGGGAGAGGGAAAGAGGAGGTTAGGGAGAGATGGAAAGAGAGAGCTAAGGAGAGAGGGAAAGAGAGAGAGTTATGGAGAGAGGGAAAGAGAGAGTTATGGAGAGAGGGAAAGAGAGATTTATGGAGAGAGGGAAAGAGAGAGTTATGGAGAGAGGGAAAGAGAGAGTTATGGAGAGAGGGAAAGAGAGAGTTATGGAGAGAGGGAAAGAGAGAGTTATGGAGAGAGGGAAAGAGAGGTTTAAGTAGAGAGGAAAAGAAAAGGTGTAGAGAGAGAGGAAAAGAGAGGGTGTAAGGAGAGAGGAAATGAAAGGGGTGTACGCAGAGACAGTGGAAAAGAGAGGGGTGTAAAAAGAGACTGAGTGGAAGACAGAGGGTTCAAGTAAAGAGAGAGGAAAAGTGGGGCTAGTAACTTGAGAGAGAGAGAGAGAAAAAAAAGCAGTGTTGTAAGGATAGAGAGTGGAAAAAAATTGGTGTGAGGAGAGAGAGGACAAGATAGCTTGTCTGTAGAGGAGAGAGAAGAACTGAGGAGGATGTAGAGGAGAGAGAGTACGAAACTGATGAAATCTGCTTTTCAGACACTGACAGGATTATCTTCAGGGATGAGGGATGAAATTAGTAAAGCACAAGATCTTCCTCATCAACTGTGAAGTGTATCATACTTCACTCTCGACATCCCCATTCCCAATCCAAAACATGTGCATTACAAGTTCTTTTACACTTTGCTAACCTTATCAATCCAAGCCAATCTGTTTTTGTGAGTCAACAATTACTCAAAGTAGAGGAAGAAAGTAATGAATATGTAGAAGATGACAGCAGCAGCAGCATCAAAACCAGCTTAACACATTTATATGGAACCTTCCCTTTTCTTCTCCAAAGATGGCTTCATAGATGACTGGACCTTGTTGAAACATTTATGGTCATGTGATGAGATATAGACGGGTCATATGATTATGTTATGTCTCTGGTGAATATGACAAATATTGGGAGGTGGGGAAGTAATCCTCAACATGCCAACTGTGTTATGCTGACAATAAATGATCCAAACAATCAGGAAAATAGCGTAGCATTTCATATTGCAAAATATTGCTCATTTAGCAAAGTTGTAAGCGAAAAACTGCCTTCATATGATAAGTAAGCATTCTCTATCTTTTATTATAACTAGATCATAATTTATGCCAGTCAGTTGGAAACTAATGAAGGCTTCTTAGTAAAATTGCTATCAGAATGATCTCTTTAGGTAATCATTTTTGTTATAAATGATTTGGATATCATTTAGCAGATAACGTGTTAAATTATTTTAAATAAAAAACAATATATTTTTATAATTTTATTCAATTCACACACGTAGACAAAACATGATGGGCACACACACACACAGTAAAACAATAATACAAAGCAAACACAACACACACACACACACAGCACAATGCACAGGGAGTCAGCAAACACACACACACAGCATGGTGGATGCACATGTAAGCGCAGTTCCAAATCTGAAGAAAAATAGCTGGCTTTTAATCCAAATAGAGGCTTCAAAGTATAAAGACTTCAATTTAAAACCAAAATACTCATAATGTATCATAAATTTGCTTATGCATCTAATATGAAATGTCAGTAAAGAAATGACAAAAAAAGGAACACCATCATGGAACAACATAAACTAAAATGGGAAAGCATCCTATCTCTTCGAGATATTAGGATAAATGTAAACAAACAAAATGTGATTTTTAGACTTTAAAAACTTTATAACAGAATTTGACTCTGTCCTTTCAGAGTAGTAAGTTAAAAGCTCAGAGAGAAATTTCCTCTTGTGATATTTTTCTTTCTGCCTTTCGATCAATGACATTGCATCATTCTTAACAGGGGAAATGAGGAAGACTTATTCACACAAGAGGAAAAACTCATGTCATGAAAAGAAATGAAATGGTTGGGGAGATTAAATAAAAGAAGTTTGGATTACCAGATACAGAAACCAATCAGATTAGAATTGCTAAGCAAACATTATTTGACTTTTATTTACTTTAGAGGAGTTCAAATTCAAAATAATACAAAGCGACAGATATCAAAAATCAAAAACACTAATAAAATCCAAACAGAAAGAGATTTTGAATTTTTTGAAAACAAAATATAGAAACTGACCAAAATGCTCTGCGATATATGAATTTATTGGCAACAGGGAAGAAGAAGAGGGATTAAGTTAACAAATAATCTACATTTTTTTTAAGGGGAGCTTGACGAGAATGGCATTGCCTATGATATAGTCTCTTGGATTTGACAAGATTTAGATTGAGTTGTAGAATTCAACATGATGGTAGTTCAGTAGTTGTCAAGAGTCCCAGGTCTGCCCTTTTTGGTCTCAGGTTTCTTCAATTCCTTCCTGATTTTGAATTGCCATCAAGGAACTTTCTCCCTGTCATACTTTTACAATGACAATAATTGAAACAATATAGATTTGAAATTCCCCCGCAGAGAGCTAGGTGCCTACCGCTCGAGAAGTACAGCCTTGGTTGGATTGAAGTCAGTGTGGGTTGGCTTAATGGTTGACAGCATAGAAATTAGCAAACTGATTCCAAATTTTTGACTGAAATTGCTTATATTCTATCTCTTTTTGTTCACCTGACAGATATTGTGACTAAATGTTGTGTCATTGGCATGCCACAAAGATTGATGGGGAAGGTAGTTGATGTGTGAGTATTTGGATAGATAACACTCGAACAAACTACTTTAGCTACATAGATAGTGATGCAGACACTTCACTCAAAACTCAGTTTGACTGTAAATTACTATATATTCTTGAATATATTGACTTTTGACTTTTAGTATACATAATGTAAAAATCTTCATGAAGAGACCTAAAAGCAGTAATAAAGATGTCTTCATGAGAAACCATTAATTCCTCTCAGGCAGACACACATCATTTCATATGTATATTCTGTACAGATAGCCATATGTGGTACTTTCTGAAGTACAATGAGGCATTCTGTTAATGTCATGGATGCATTCCTTTGATCTCCACTGATTTGATTCATTTCTGTTGTGGCTTTTTATCTCTTTCACTCATTTTAGCCAACATGAATATTTAACCTTATTCCCATGGACGTTTTTTTTTATAAACAAGACAGGTTTGTCTTGTACCAATGAATCCCCTCCAGTGGCTGTGGCCTAACAATGGAGGCACAATAAAAGTGAAAAATCAAAATTATTCCTCATTTCATGCCAAGCTCTTGATACAAACAGTACTTTTACAAATAGGACAACTCCTGAAGAACCAAGTTAATATCTGAAACATCTTCAAAAGCTCAACAATTCTGTCAGTTGATACTGAAACATATCTTGCGTATTTTATAACCTGGTAACAAATGCTCATACGGCAATGTCATAAACCAAGGAGTGAGCAACACAAAAAATGAAATAGGAGAGCCACATTCAAACTGACTCAGATCTGCATTTACTTGACACTAATAACCTTGGGAAAGGCATAAATCCATCTCTTCTCCCTCAGCTATGGGTAAAATTGCAGCTGAACTGAATAACACCACTTTGGGTGTTTCCGATCTCTTGATCAATTTCATGAATTGCAAACATAAAAGAAAGAGAAAGTTGTGATTTGTGGTATTTATTCTTCTCCCTACAAAGATGAAGTCAACACAAAGTCAGGTTCAAATTAGGTTTTCAAGTGTGAGTGGTGATGAAAAATTACCAACACCTACCCACCCAGCCAAGCACTTGTTTTTTTGGCAAGCCTCAGGTGTAATTTTCAAAGCAGACAGGACTTCGAACTTAACTTGGACGATTGGCAGCACACAATCTTTCCTCTTTCATTTGACTTTGTACTAGACTTGACTAAACTTAGTTACTTTGATGACACTTATCAATCATTCACTGTTGAAAATGTGCACATATATATGTATATGTATATGTATATATATATATATGTTCAAAAACAAAACAAGTTGGGTTAGTGAAACAAAAACTAATCTATTTTAGTAGCATGCCATCTTGGGGGTGATCAAGTAGAAAATTGGAAAGAGCAGTGATCAATGAATAAGTCACTTTCTCACCCCTTTG
Source organism: Thysanoteuthis rhombus (assembly GCA_963457665.1). Classification (NCBI taxonomy): domain Eukaryota; kingdom Metazoa; phylum Mollusca; class Cephalopoda; order Oegopsida; family Thysanoteuthidae; genus Thysanoteuthis; species Thysanoteuthis major. The sequence continues at coordinate 13,564,367 of OY735206.1, read as the reverse complement.
TTGGGCTGCGATCATCGAGAAGATCTGATTTTTAAAAAAACAAGTGTGAACACTGCCTGACACAAACTGGGTCCAATTTAGCATAACATTGTAATTTGAACCTCCATTAAATACCTATTTTAGGGAGAATTTTCAAAAAATATTATATTTTCCAGACATAGTAAGGAGTGATTGTTTGAATTTTCAGCCCTCTAGCTCTATTGTTGTGAACTTTATGCATGACACATGCCAGCCCAACAGAAACTGAAGAAACCTAGACTGCGGCTGACACAAGTTAAGTTCTCATAGGGAGGTCGCACATTTGGTTCAAGGGTGTAGAGTCTGGTTTTCGAGAACTCTGTCCTTGGTGTGGTGCGATCTCAAACTAATGTTAATTTGTCTTTTTTCAGGGTCTGATTGTAAATTACCTTAGATATTCTCAGTGGGAATTGAAAACTAGTTTCGATATCACATTTTTTGGAAATAGTCGCCCTAACTCTGAGGTAAATTTCTAATTGGATATTTTACACAGAACAGACCAGACATTCACATTTTCAATGATAAAACGAGTTGAAAAAACAAAAATTATTCAGCGATGATTGAAAATAATAGCTTTCTACTTGCGAACAAGAAAGAAAAAGAAATAGAAATTAACTTTTGTAAAAAAATCAGATAAACAAATGGATTTTTTCTTTTCTGAAGCCAATCAGTTTGTTAAAACTCAAGGATTTATTTCATTCTGATCATCAAAGCCTCTGAAGTGGTGGATATGGTTGGGGAGCCTGATGATATAAGCCAATTACGAAGAGAAAAAAACAGCTGAAGATTTTAAAAAGGAAAAGATGTTTTCTGAATAAAAAATATATGGAAGATAAATTTATTGAAAAAATTAAACAAAATGAAAAATAAAACATACAAAACTTGAAAAATTGAATTGAAAAATAAATTAACAAATGGCCACCCACCTCACCAAAAAAGGTTTGTCATCATGACCTAATTAATTTTTAGTCAAACTGTCTTTTGATATAATTGAGACACTAAAAGTTTGTTGGTGCCAAAAGCAATCCTTGCAGCAGACTAATCTCATTGTCTTCATTTCAGCTCAGTCATTGATTATCATTTTTTATATTTTCTTTTTTCAACTTTCAGTTATTTTCTTCTGATTCCCCACTTCATCGCCTGCTTGATATCTGATTATTTCCCTTTGCTAGTGTACTTTCAGACAGGAGGAGACAAAAAGATGCTTGATGGTTTCAACAAGAATGATTCATACTTCTCACAAGAAATAAAAATTATAATAGACTTCATTTGATATAAAAATGAAAAAAAAGAAAAGAAAATGTAATTTTGAAAATTGAAAATAGCTTGAGGACAAAAATAATGTTTACTTTTTCAAATATTAGTAGCCTTGTTATTATTCTAGAGAGCGTTATCATCTGGTTTATCATTTCAATATCATCACAGCAATCTTTATTATCATTCTAATGATCATTTCTATAAATCATCATTACAAAAATTCAATTCTGACTATAAGATATGCTCAATTCTGTTTTCATAATTGTTCCTTAGGTACACAAGCAATTTCTATCAATTACCAAAGGGAAAAATATATTTACACTCAGCAAACCCACTTTATCAATAGAGCAATGAAGAGGAGCAGGTGTCTGTAATACTGATTGTCTAGAATTACAAAGTTATGTAAATAAAACCCTAAAATAGCTAAGAAAACATACAAAAAGCACAAATGCATAATAATGCAGTACATAGATATAAATTGTAAAACAATTCAAAATATTTATGAATAAAGGGAAATAAGACTAATCTTATTTACTGATAACACACATTTCTTGGTAATATCAAAACCACCTCTTCGTTTAAAAGCAACTGAGAGTGATAATGAAAGTAAACAATTACATCTACCAAGGAAAATGAATCTCTATGAAACCCACAAAAAAAGACATCAAGCGAAGGATCACTTTAGGATGGCAAGCCTTAGGCAGAGCAAGCTCAACTTTCAAAAACAAAAAGATCCCATTAATCCTAAAAAGAATAGTATACAATCAGTGTATCGCCACCCTACCGATAGTAACTTATGGAGCTGAAACATAGAACCTAACCAAGAGACGAATTTGCAGATTGAGAAGCATGCAGCATGCGCGTGGGAGAATTATGCTCAACTTCACATGGAGAGATCACAAGACAGTACAGTATATCAGGGAAAAATAGGAGTCTGAGATACCATAGAATCTACTAGAAAACTCAAATGGCAATGAACCGATCATGTTGCAAGAATGGCAGACAACTGATGGACATCACGACTCACAACATGGATCCCTCAAGATCACATGCGCAAATGAGGTAGGCAGAATACAAGATACAGAGACAAATTAGAAAAATTCTGAAAGTACTGGCTACGCGACACCCATGAAAGAGAGGTGTGGCGAATCCTGGGGAAGGTCTACGTCCAACGACAGACAATAAGAGACTGATGATGATAAATAACATTCAAGACCAGCCCTCAGGGTAGCAAAATGTGTTAGATTTTAGACAATGTGTCCATTCTGGGCTCTGTATGCCTGATACTGATTCAAGGCTCCACATAAATTTAGATTGATATTTCCAAAACCATGAAAGCTCTACATACAAACCATTGTTCAAAATCTAAGGTTTATTGTTTGATTATTACAATACTTGTCAGCTTATCAGACGTACTTTTTTTCCAGGAAAACACATCAAAAAATTACCCGATTCCGATATACCTACATCCACGCCGACGGTTGGGGGGGGGGTGTTAGAAGAGGATCGCATACAAAGATTTAGTTTATCTATTTCATGAGAAATACAATACAATTTATATGAAGCAAAATAATGTGAAACATTTATGAAAGTTACTGAGGCCATAAAATAATGGTCAAGTTTACAACTGTAGACTGATGAAGTTCCAATTATTCAAGCAGCTTGAATTCTTTGCCTCTCCACTCTTCCTCCAGACTCTGGGACTTTGATTCCCAAACGAAATACAGCATTTACTTTCCTCTGAATAAAGGATTTTTGACCACTGAGCAACAGTTTGGTTCTTTTTCTACTTAGCTCAGGTAAGACGCTTCTGATGTTATCTCTGGTTCAGGAGTGGCTTGACACTATGAATACAACATTTGTAGCTCATTTTCAGGACATGTGGTGGCTTTTGATGCACTGACTCCTGTCTCAGTCCATTCTTTGTGAAGCTCCCCCATATTCTTGAACTGGCTTTGCTTAACAATCCTCTTAAGGCAGTGGTCCTCCCTCTTGCTAATGCAACTTTTCCTCTCATTCTTTTCCCTTCAAGTCAACTTTGCATGAATATGTTTTGATACAGCACTCTACAAACAACCAACTCTTTCAGCAATGATCTTGTGGAGGGTGTCAATGAGTGTTGTCTGGATAACTATCAAGTCAGCAATCTTCTCTACGATTGTGGTTGTACGTATTGAACCAGACAGATTCATACTGCGTAAATAGTGATTTACTCACACTCCAAATGGAATATTCTAATATTTGGAGGAATATGTTTTTTGCATTATTTTTTTTAGCTGTGGGCCATAATCATCAAAATAAAAACAAAAAAATGCTTGAAATATTTTAGTTTACATGTAATGAGTTTATATATATATATATATATATATATATATATATATATATATATATATATATATATATATATATACACAATTTTTTATTTTCAAAAATAACCAACAGCAAATATTGAAATCTTCCATGATATTTCAATTCTTTTGAGATGCACCCGTATATAATCATTGTCAATCCTTGGAACTAGAAAGTTAACATCAGTTAACAACTTCAAGCACCAAAAACCTGATATCTGATTTGCCAAACTCGACAAAATGATGAGAGTATTTAGATAAGCCCCTTCTTCTATAGTTCCCTCAGGAAACAACATTAGTGAGTCAATTCAACTTTATATTACAGCAGGAACTCATTCGATGCATTTCATTTTTTGTTGTAATTTCTTGGTAAAGTATACAAATAAGTGGCATGAATTTAAATCTTTACAAGCGAAGAGTGTGTCAGCGACTGTAATGTTATCTTTTGCATTGAAATAGAATAATGGTGAAAACATACATGGCTATCAGTAACAAGAGTTTTAATCATACATGATGTTTTGCATCATACCATCATCTGATGTTATTACAATTTGTGAACAATTATTTCATTATGCACAAAGCTCAACATGAATTCTTTTTCAAACCTATGGACATATTTTGGCTTGAATTCTGCGGGGAATAATAAAAAACATGTATACAGTTTTCAATCCAAAGTATCAACTAATAAAAGCATTCACTCAAAATTTCTTCTCTCTTGAATACATTTATTTTTATATACATAAAAAACTTGATTATCCTAACAAGATTTCAAGGTCCCTAATTATGTTCAATATAACTTCATTTTTTATGATCAGATCAGTTATCCAAACACTACCTGCCAGGATCTTGTTCTGATGATTGAGGTTTCCCTGTATATCCTCTACATACATTAGTAGTTGATGAATATAAATTCCAAAAGTAAAGTCATAATGCTTTATTCAATTTCACGCAAACATGAATAAACTTAGAACAATGCTCTTACATTGGCTTCCACATATGCAACCTCTCTTTCCAAATGAAGAAGATAAAGAATGGTTCCTTGCAAATGATTAATCCGATATTTTGATGGATTACCAAAATTTCTGGACTTAAAAGTTCCCTGTCTGCAAAGCAAAAGAAACATTTCGGTAACCTGACTTAGTTGCTGTAGGCCATGTTGGCAAGACCCAAGCTCTGAAAATGCTGAAGTTGAGCCTTCAGAACTGTGGCAGAAATAGGATAAGGGAACTAGGTATACTGTGAAGCAGGGTTTTGGAAACTAGGAATAAACTTGGAAATAGAGACGTGGGTATACGCCATTCCACCCCCAGCCCCTGCTTCTGAATCGAGAAAAAAATCATTCTAGTTACTATTCTAAATATGGCTTCCTTACTGGGCAAAATAAGTGAGAGAGACAGATAAGTGAAAGACAAATGGATAAGAATGTAAACAAGAGAGAAAATAATACTATAAAGAAGGGATCAAAGAGAGAGATAATAAGAAAAATATAATGAAACAAGAAAGAGGATGGAACAAGAAAAAATTGCAAAATGTAAAAAAAACTGATACTAAAAAACCCTTGAAGATCTGTATTGTCAATAACTGAGTAGAGTCATTCATATTCCAACTCTTGTTCAAACAACTGAATCTTTTCTTTACATCCTCCATATTGCAAAGTAAGTTTTGGCTGATCCATTCTTTAGCTTTCTTCAGGAGTATAATCCAAGAAAAGAGGTAAAACTTTCTTTCTCCAAGAAAAAACATGTAAGTTGATATGTTGAATGCTGTTCTTGATGTAGCCATATTTTCATTAATTTTGGATTTTTATAATAAATCCAATATCCATTGCCAATGACTAGATTATTCAATATGATTTTTTTATGTATGAAACAAGAGAAAGACAAATATTCACATACTTATTGATGTACCTTTCCATTTTCTGCATATTTTTGAAAGGCTTGTAAATGATACACTGTATTTGGCCTATTGCATAAACAACAAAGATCTGACTCAATCAAGAAAATACCAGGATTTTTGTAACATGATGCAAAAAAATGGTGGGGGAACTTCGGCATTAACCAAATACTTGAAAAATTAAACCACACAATTCTTTACCTTTTTAAAATGTCACTTCTGATTTGAAAAATTCTCTATTAATTTCAATTTTCTGAAATTCTGTAATAAGATAACCCTGATATTTTTTGATTTCATCCAAGACAACTGTTAGTACAGGAAGAAGAAAAAAATCCAAAAGTGATGGAAAATTACTGTAAATGGTTGAATCTATATTTCTTCCTGAACATTGCAAAGAATTTTGTAAATATCGAACCATCAAAGGACATATTTAAATCCCACAAAAAAGCTAACGTCCATAATTGTTGTAATGTATTAAGGTGCTTTTTTTTTCTCTCACCAATTAGAAACTAGTCATTCTTCAGTACTAAATATAAGAAACACTTTTTTTACCAGAATTTTCTGCAATCATTTTCATTACAAATGGCACAAAGATTTCTCACAATGAAATTATTTTTCATAAGTTTTGGGCGTTTTTTTGTTATTTTTATTTTATTTATTTATTTTCTTTTTCGTCACGTATCGGTTGGTTAGTGAAACGACTGCAGCAGTAGTAGTAGTAGTAGTGGTGGTACAACCCCCCCCCCGTCCTTCTTCTCTCGGACTACCAGTAATCTGTTCCGAATAAGTTTCTTTTCTATCAAGTCGTATGGATTTGCAGTAGGCGAAGAAGGATTTTTTCAAACATTGAAGAACAATAAATTATCAAATGTTCAAGTATTCTTATTTTCTAACTGAATGTCGGCAGGACCCATTAGGCCTTGAAGAGAAAGAAGGGTGTTCTCAAGTTAAATACCCAGGGGAAAAAAACCTGCTAAAGGAGAAGAGTAAACAATATTGACAGAAACATGTATTTTGATAGATTGAAACAGGTCATGCACAAGTCATGGTAGCCAATGACAGGGATATTCAACCTATTGCTTACACTGATGGGTTTAAAGATAAAGATTGAGAGGACCCAAACACACACACACGCGCGCGCTCGGTCCTTCTGACACGGAATTCATGACTAAGTAGAGAGAGGAATAAAATGAAAAAATAAAATAAACCTGTGGCATTTTATTTTCACTCGCAAGCAGGCTGACTGTATACATGGCTAGAGATTGGATAATCCAATGTGACACCCTTGTTGACAACATTTAGCTTCCTTTATTTTTGAAGAGGGAATGGGTAGGATAAGATTTCAACTACCAGTTTTTGATCGCCAGGGTGTACATAAACAACATTCAAAGTCTGTATTCAAAATTCGTAACCCACTTTCCTTGTTTATTGATGGGTGTCCCTCTCGCTAACTGGCGGTAACATTACAGTTGATTAAAAGCTTGACAAAAGAGAAGAATAGTGGGAAAGAAATTAAGAAGGCCAATTTTGTTCGATAAACGGATTTTATTTGACAATAAGGTGGCTGAAATTTTCCACAAAACTGAAGGCCTTTCAACATTTTTAAAGAAAATTTTATAGTAATAGATGCATCAAATAGTGTGATTGTATGCGAGTAGGTATCTATTTAATCATTTCCCCAGACGAGATTGACAGTGATACAATAATCAATATTTAATATGGTGATGGGGAGACACATATTGGTGCGTGGGTGATAACGAAAATAGATCAGTTCCATGTGCTACTTCTGATCCTTTCAGTGTAACAGAGGAGTGCTCCTTGGGAGATGGGTCTCCAGAAACTACGCAAATACTCATCTTGTAAGGTGTCTCCAAAAAGCAATTCCTTGCTCTTCATAGGGAGTGAGATGTGGTTAAACGATTAACAGCATGGAGAATAGGATAAGTTCAAACTCTAGCCGAGACAGTGTTTGCATTGCACATACCCTTGGAAAAGGCATGTATCCATCTCTTCCCTTCTGCTAATACAACATCAGCCAGGCAGGGTAAAGCCCATCACCATACCTATGTCCAACAACAAACCATAAAAAGGAATGCAAAAAAAGATTTGAAAAATATTTTTTAAAAGTGCATACATATATATATATATATATATATAATTGATTCTTGTGTCATCCACAGACAACTGTTTCGTTGAATTACAACTCTTCAGTGTGATATATACACACACACATCTCAGGTCCCGAAATATGATTATGTATCTTACAAGTACAAATGATAAAAAGTTGTCGTATATATACTTGGAAAGTATTTATACAACACTTAACTAAAAGCACCTGTCTGTTTTCAAAAGGGTTTCACTTTTTTGAGCCCATTCAAAAGGTGCATATTACGATGAGGCCAGACTTTAGGGTGGGTCAAGCATAATTATCATATGAAATAAATTTTCATTCCATCACATGAAACAACGGTTTTGAAGTATTTCACTTACTTCTCTTCAGTGTTGCAAATTGAGATATTTTATATTTGCATTTCGACAGTTCTAAAGAGTAGGAATCAAGAGAGATAATACTTAAAAACTGGAGAAAGATCTATAATCTTTAATTTATCATTTATTTTTATTAGATTTTTTGAGAACCACTGATCCAAACAGCTTCAATCTTGACACTGAACTGCCTTGTGTGGTGGCTAATATATCTGGCAAATATAACTTCATACAATGGTCAGTCGTCGAGTAATCTTGGTAGAGACACATCGTGCATACACAAGGAGTCACAGACAGCGATTACTTCAGTTGTAGTGAGATGTCACTTTTAAAGTTATCGAGCACCTCAAATGGTATGATGATTAGCAAGCTGGTCTTGCAGATCTTTACCACTGAGTGGTGTATATGGTCCTCACTGGGTGCCCCATGCTTGTTGCTTTACGCCAAAAAGACAAGATAAGCTTAGTTAATAACCAATGTGACATGCAAGAGATATTTCTTGTTCAAGATATCAGGTGATTTGATCAAAGTGCAGGGGTGCGGATTCATGCACTTCCTAAGGCCATTAATGCAAAATAAAGATATTACTTCTTTGAACAGAATTAGAACTCAATATGCAGATTCCATTTTTTATGGCAGTAATCATAACGCTACCTTTGAATGAATGGTTCCCCAAAATATTAACACTTAATAATTCATCTTATCTTTCTGAGCTAACTAAATTGAAAATAAAAGAATGCAATTCATTGTAATTGTATACTTATTCATTTAATGAAAATGCCTCGACAGGCATCCCTGAAAGCAATTTACATTAGAAATGCTCAACATTAAAATATACATTCATTCAAATTATGAAAATGTATGAAACTTGATTAAAAAAAAAACTTCACCAATGCACAGAAATACCAGGCACATTCCCAGCCCAACTCTTCGATATATCTTAGCTGATAACTCCAAAAATTACCCTATCAACTCATTTTCAATCTTATATGATCTAAATTCATCTAAATTATTCTAGAAATTATTCAGATCAATTATTTTAATCCATTTGTTTTTGCAACTTTGTTTTTGTAATAGACCTTAGAAGCAGATTTTTCATCCCATCTGACTTAAATATTAGAATTCCTTAATTTGTAAAGCCATTAAATATCTTGAAGGTTTCAATTAAGCCTTCCTTTGCTCTCCTCTCAAACGATGTAGGTATGCCTAACTTTTCTAGTCTATCTTTACAATTTAAATCTCTCATGGCATTTATCATTATGGTCAAATTTCTATGTATTCACCAATTTGAATATTGAATTACAATTACCATGTCCAGTGCGTGGGACCCAGCCTGTACACAATATTCCATATGTGGTCGTATTATTGCTTCATAAATTTTTAACATAACAAATGGATCTCTTGAAAATATTTCTGCTAAGCCAACTAATTTTGGAGATAGCATCAGTTATAGCTGAAGAGATGTTTTTCCAAATCAAATTGATCATTAAAGTTTACTTCCATGTCTCTCTCTTCCAATACTCTTTTTAATGGTTGATTTTCCAATGTCTATTTTGAACTTTACTTTGCCAAGGTACTTTACATTACATTTATCCACATTAAATTTTAAATTCCACGGAAATTCCAACAGATCTCAATTTTGAAAGTCTTGCTGTGTCATCATCTGATCTGACTAAAATTTTACATCATCCGTAAGCATTTGTAAAAATATATCAAGAAAAAAAAACCTTTTTTTTCAAAATAAAAGCAAACAAGTTTCATAGACATTGCAGCTGGCAATAATCGAGATATGATGGAAAGGAGAATTTTTATCATATTCAAAACTTTCATCTTTTCATCAGCTGCAAGACTTTGAATTGCAACAATGAAGGAAAAATTGAATAAAATGTTTATAAAGAAATAGAAAAAATAAATCAATCAATGTCATCTGTTGATAGTGAGTAGAAAAGAGAAATAGTCTGAAGCAGATGATGTAGGAAACACTGGAATTGGCGTCAGTAACGATTCAAACAAAAAATATCAATTCTAATTATGAAATTAGCAGACAAGACATAAAGATGGCTCTGAATATGAGAAGGATAGAAAGGAAAGTCTGAATAGATTGCAAGGGGACAAAATCCTAAGAAAGAAATTGACAAATATAAAACGAGAAGAGAATCAAATGTTGGCTTCTGATTTTGAAATAAATCAAGATCAATGAGGCAAAGAAATAAGTGGCTTGATTGATTGAAGGGGAGGAACAAGTAGAAGGAGGACCACAGTGCTGAATGGGGAGAGAGGAAAGATGGACAAGAGAGATAAGGAGGAGGTGGAGGAAACAAATACGAAAAGAGACAGAGAGACTGAGAATTATAAAAAATAAAAATAAACAGTTGACAGGAAATTAGAGAAAGACAAAGAAACTTACAGGGGGGAAAAGAAAATTGTAAAAATGAAGGAGAAAAAAGATGTGAGAGTAAAAGAGATACAAAATGCAGAGAAAATGATAGCAAAAGAGAGGAAAAAAAGAGAAAGGGATGAAGGAAAGAAAAAAGTGAGAGAGACAGATAAAAAGGAAAGTGAAAGAAAAAGAAATCTGAAACCAAAAGAGGAAAAGATTAAATGAAAGGGGAGAAAGAATAAAGAAAGAGAATTCTGAGAAAGAGTGGGAATCCATTTTGGTTATGAGAAATGGTCAACCAAGTAAATAAACAGAGCCCGATTATCAGCAGCAAAGAGGATACCATCTGCAAGTCCCATTCATCAGCAGAGTTTACCATTAATCAATTGACAGATGGTCGACTACAAACAGAGTGGCAATTGCAAAGCAAAAGTAGAACAATGAAAAGAATAATAATAGATTGAGAGTAAATCTGTACAAAAGGAAAATTCCTTCAAGGAAAACTCAGAAGGTATTCTCAAAAGAAATTTAATTGGGCCACAGAAAATCCATTCAGAAGACAAGAGAAAGAACTAGATATTAGCAACTGGTATTGTCACAAAAGGAAACTAGAACATGGATTTTTTTCTTTGTTGTCTATATTTCAAAATTAAGATTAATTGAATTAATTCCTCTATCAGTAAATGCTATTGCTATGCACTAAATCGGCCAAGGAACTAGAAGAAAAAATTCTGCTCATATATTGGAATTAAAATTGCTTATACCCAATGAACTCAGAATATTACAAAATACACAAATTAGGCAAAATGTTATTTTTGATAGGTTATAAACATTCAAAAATCTTATTTGTGTATTGTTTTATTAACAGGGCAGGCCCAAGCTTTTCTTGGGTCTTAGAAAGAATTTGATTATGGAGGCCAACCACCTCTTAGGTGTCATCTGTTGGTCACAGAGCTCTAAGCAGTCACTTAATACCAGCACTACAATTCAAATAGCAATGAAAATAGTTACACCATGTAAAACTCAATAGGGTACTATTTGATTCAATAAAATAAGACATTCCCACAACAATGACATCTTTATCTGAATTAATTGAACAAGACCGAAACAAATTTGATATTTAGCCTATTCAAATTTTTATCAATTACAAATTCAGTAGATTAATCAGGTTTTTTTAATTACTATGTACTCATTTTTGCTAATGTTTGTAATTGATTTGCTGAGATTATTCAAATGTTGTTCCAAGATTTACATTAAATGTCTCCTTATGCACTAATTACATCTTTTAATGACTATTTCACTTTTTACATGAATATTCATTAAAAGGTCTATTTTTTCTGTCTTCATACTGAAATTAAAAGACAGTAGCAATATTTCTTCTACTATACATATAATCTGTGATATCTGGGATAAATTAAACAAATGTCAAATCTTTTATTCACTTCAATAATTTTACATATAGTGACATAGCAGACTTTAGTAGTGGGAGAGAAATATAAAACAATCATCATGGTTGTAATTTTGAGCCCACTGCATTTGAACCCCGTATTGGTTATCCAGTTTCTGTTCTCATTTTAGTTGCCCTCTGACTTTATAGTTACACTTCCACTCACCATGCTCAAGTTCAACTAATTTCTGCACTACATATTTTTGTCAGTTAGGAAAAAATTTGATGATTAAATTGTTTTTTTCTCATCTTATTCATTCTATTCTATTATGAATCTTGATTAAGCAATAAGATAAAATACCCAACAACATACTTTTGTAGTGAACATCAGAGCTGGATTAAGCTAGTCTAAGGTCTGTGGCATATTTTTTAAAGGGGTCCCAAATTATAAAAAATACATATGATATACAAACCCATACATTTTTTACTGGCAAAGTAATAGTTCTTTCTCATTTGCTACGCAGTCAGTTAATATAAGAAATATCTGACATTTTAGTAATAGTATTGCTTTGTTTTTGTTCCAATTTGTGTCCAGTTGGTTTGGCTTTAGTTTCAAATACCCTCATATTTATATGTCGTTCATGTACCACGAAGATACCATACTCCCATTAGTTACAGTATTGAAATAATAGATCCAATTAAAGGTGATAATTGGCTAAAATTGCTAATCTTAAACTGAGTCATTCATAAAATATGAGGGCAGTAAAATACTATTGTTATACAACAAGTGCAGAATTACTGAATTGGATTGATGGCTCTGGGCCCATAGCATATGCTACTTTTGCAGTATGGTTAATCTGGCATTGGGGAACATAAACATAACCTAAGAGAAAAATATGTTCCTTGTAAAGCTGGTCACCTTCACAAGAATGAAATATTTCTTGTAAAGCTGATCACCTTTCCTTGGCCAATCAATCCAGCAACATGTTTTTTTAAAGTTTGTGATGGTATAACTCAACAGGCAGCCTAGGGATCAAATAAGAAAGGAAATCTGCCCAGAAGAAAGAGAAACAACTTAACAACATAAAGAGTAATCTCTTAAAGTCTACTCTCAATTATATTAGTTCCTATATTAATTTCCATTTGCTATGCCCTGGTATTTTTCTCTGCTTTTTACTCCCCAATGTTATAAAAGCTTCCTCAAGGTTCTAAGTTCTTTGGATTCCTTTTCTTCAAGCCAGGGCTGCTACCCATTATGAGAGGCTCTGCAGGCCTGTCATCTATTTCAATAAGTCTTAACCATAACATATTTAGGCCAGTTGGCATGGGCATAGGATATTGAGGAGGCTTAGAGGCAGGTACAATTGTATTTTCTATCTTTTTCTGTACTGCACTGGTTTATAAGCATTTGGAATAAAATAACTTGTCATCTTTTTGATGAATCGTTCCAGTTCTTTCATCTTGTTCTCTTACTTGTTAGTACATATTGTGCATTATCCATACATAAATTATGAGTATTGAGCACAGACTGTAAAAATATCTGATGACCACTTCAAACATAGGGCCTGTATTTCCTATCAAGCCTGGGCCTATTACCAGCTATTCATACAAGATCACTGATTCTATCCACTTTGTATTTTATGATGAATCTCTTTCATGGATCCCATATCATAGAATCTTGAGATATTCAACAACATAAGAATATCCACAAATATACAACACAATGCTATCTGTGTGTGCCCGTGTGTGTGTATATAAAGCATTTTTTGCAGTGCATACACACTGATCCATATTTACTCCCTTCCCCACGAGAGCAAGATGTGACCCAAGGCTGGTTCTATGTGAGGTTCTGTGCACAGGAAAGCTTAAAAAATTGCTTGAGACCCTGCAACTGGTATTGCAGAGGTGTAAGGTAGGCCTGATCCTTACCTCATAGAGCAATGTGAGGGTGCTGCCACGGGTCCTACACCTCCCCCGAAATTGGACTGAATTATTTTTAAAGGCCATGTGACAAATCCTAGGCCTCTTGTGCAGGAATAGCAACAAAATCCTTTATCATTCAGGGGAAGAGAGAGAATGAGTGAGGGAATGAATGGGAAAGAACTTTGAACTAATATAAGGTGCTGCTAAAAGATATGGGGAATTTGATCATAAACTCCATTTGTCGAGTTACCTAGGCATTTCCTATGTTGTGCTGGATATTTTACTCATCTCTTGAAATCACTCCACCACGAACACAACTCTAGAAATCACTCCACCACAAATACATGTCTAGAAATCACTCCATCACAAACACATCTCTAGAAATCACTCCACCACGAACACAACTCTAGAAATCACTCCACCACGAACACATCTCTAGAAATCACTCCAACACAAAATAAAGAACTTCAATTCATATCATTTTTTTTTCTTTCATTGCAGAAGTCATTTCAAGACTCCAGTTCCCTGAACTTCTGGGTGGCACCTTGTATATGTTAATGAATATCATATTATCTTCTTTTTCTTTCAAGTGGATCCTTTGATCTTGTTGGTTTATTTATCATTTGCCACTGATACAGAAACCCTCTGATCATGTCTCCTAGATTGCCTTGCTATGATATCATTGATTCATTATGATTAAATATTTTTTCAATATGTTGCTGTATTTGCTGTGCCAGAGAGGATAATCCTAAGATGTGTGTGGGTCACTCACTGGCAAAGGAGCAAAATACTCAGAAACAAGATTAGCCAACAATTGTATTTGCACATATATAAGCCATATCCAAATTTTCATCTCTGGTACAAAATTTCTTCAAATTTTACTGATAATAATTCTAATAATAACTCAAGGGAGCACAAAACATGTATGTTGGTCAATTAATGATACCTTAAACAAGTGATTTTGAAACTGGGATCCAACGAGTAAAACTTGGGGGTCCATGTCAGTGTTCTCTCTAAACCTGACATACCAAATCTCATGGCAGAGACATACCATCATCCATCACTCGACAATCAAAAAACTTACTACAGACTTGTGCCACATGTAAGAATTCAAATAAATGTCATCCATTTAGGACAAATATGATTTTGAGGATCTAATGAAAAAAATGAATAAATAGAAATAATTGAATTGTCTATAACTCTGAGAAGAGTCTTTAACTTTTGTGCAGACAATGTGATCTCTTCTCCCCATCTTTGATGTTGACACGATGAATAATCAATGCTAGTTCGATGGTTAACTGTGAAGATCTGATTAGATTGTCCGGAGAAAAGTCAGTGGGAATGAGACTGTTTTAACAAGAAATTGTTTAGAGAAAGAAATTGGAAAGAAAATCAGGAAGGAGAACGATTCCATGATTTTAGGATATTTCTCTCTGGAATCATGGAAGACTTTTCTTTCACAACATCATCTACCTCTCACTGTCTTCTTTTCCATCCCAATCTCCCTCTCTTTCTACCCATCTCTATTCCTCTCACTACCTGTATGCCTCTTCCTACTCTCTATGAATTGTCTCCCTCTACTGACTCTCCCTCTCCCAGGTGTTTGCAATCATTAAAGATGATGCTTTGCTCGCTTAGGGGACATAACTCCAGACATTCGAAAAGCTCACAAAAGCAGTCAGACAACGGGAGACAAAGATAGAAAGATATTTGAACATGGATGAGATGAAAACTTCCAATCACTCAAGTTGATGTTCACTTTTAATTTTCTCAATTTCTTTTTTCTCACACACACACCTACCCTGCCCCAAGCCCATTTTCAAGATGAGAATGCACTCAACAAGAATGATAATGGTGCTCTGAGGTGTTTGCTCAAGGACATCGAACAAAGTAGATTGATTTAGGGAATTCCCCTTCAGTGACGTCCGTACAATGGGAAGACAGGGAGGCACATTCAGCAGCTGCAAACAGTTTGCTTTCCTGCACAAAAGTGAGCAAAGTTTTGATTTCTTCGGGTGGTCGAGTTATGACCAACAGAGAGACATAGAGATATTTATGCATACATGATTGACAGAAGGGTAGGTTTCAAAGTGAAAAGTTTGGGGATTTTTTCAAAAGAAATCTCTTTTCTCATCCTCCATTCTTAATATTTGAATTAAACGTAATCCAAAAGTTCATGATGGATATGATTTTTCAAATAAAATCTGATTTAATATAATCATAAGTTAAAACCAGGATCTCTAATCTCGGATACGGATGAACGAAATAATATTATATATTGTATATATACATACATACATATATATATATATATATATACACACACAGCTACTTCCCTCTCAGTATATATATGTGTATATATATATATATATATATATATATATATATATATATATATATATATATATATATATATATATATATACGTGTGTAGATAGATATATTGATATATAGAACTCGATTGATGATGGCTGTCTTGAGAATTGTTTACTAGGTTGTTTGATTAGGGGCCATTCAGGGTTCAGCTCTCCAAGTCAGATTGCCACTTAGATATTCAGTTATTGGATAGAGAAAAGGTTCATTTGAATATGGGGATTAAGACTTAACCTGCTGATTACTAATTTATATAAGGCATATAAATACGAAGTTATTTGAACATGAAGCCATAAAGATGTACAAAGATCAAAACTGAAGTCACAGCTATTGCACAAGGATCAAAATGGGAAAGAGTAATGGTTTAACTGAGAAGTCAGACATATTTCTTGTATCATGCCTGTTTGAGTCTGTATAGAAAATGAAAAATCTTATAACCTTAGTAGGCTATTGAAATTTTTTTTCTCAATATCCATGTGCATTTTCTCAAAGAATTGCACCCTTTTGATAGATACTATAGGCTTAATCCAGCTTTGCTTCTCAAACAAAATAGATGTGACCATTATTAACCTGGGGTAGCATAGGTAAAAGCAAGTAAATAAATTAAAAAAAGTAAAAGGGTGAAGGAATAAAAGCAGAATTAAAGAAGAAAATGAAAGACACTTATTATAAGACTACTGATAAGAATGAGGGAAGAGAAAGATAAATAAAAAGGCTACATTGATCTTCTTGTGGTTAACAAAATTGTCTCATATTCTAATTGTGAATAACAATCAGCAGTGAAATGAACTTCAAAATCAATTCATGTTGTGACTCCATTTCTGACCTGGTTGTCTGCCAATGAAAAATAAGAAATGTTGACAGTAAGTAGCAAATGCCTTCGTCTTAACCAGGTGGAAAGTAACAAACAGCCTAGTTGATGATGGTCTGTTGATTAGAACAAAAATTGCTTCTTTTCCACAAGTCAAATTCCATCATCTTCACATTATAATTATCCATCTTTTACTTGTCAATAGCTTTTTCCTGCAACCTGAGGATGATGTCTTCTGATCTCATGCCTCATTGGATATGGCACAAGAATCAGAAAGAATACTACAGGTTTTTTTCTAAGTAGTATCAATATATTAGGCAGAGCTGAGTTATACCAAATAAGATCATCAAAGTGCTATTTCCAATGACAAAGACATACAGTGAGTTCAAAAAGTTTATTTTATTTCCAACATCCTAATACACCTCTAAATTGATAGAATTTGGACTTTCAACAATTTCTGTACGTGGCTTTTCAATATTCTATCTTGTCCCAGTATCTTTTTCCAATTAAAAAAACAATCAACCAAAGCTGACAACATTGGTTTCTCCATTTCTTGAGCTGAGCTAGCTAGAGATGTATTGAACATACAGGCTGCAGCAATAGAGGTAGAGGGCAAGAAATTGAAACATTCACTCCTTATGATGTAGAGAGAAAACATTTTTTTTTTCAAATCCCTCTCCTAAAAGATTTTTAGTAGTGGAGTAAGTTCAGTGTAAGTTTTTTGTAAATTGGTCCTTCAGTTTCTATCTATACGGCTGAGTTCACGTTTGTTTTTATAAAATTAAGACTTTTTTGGTGATCACCGCCCAATGAGAGGGAAGAAAAGTTACTTTTTCATCGATCACCATTTTCCAATTTTTTTAATTGATCCCCCTCAACAAGGCACTCTGCCAAAAGATATTGTCACATATAGTAACATGTCAGTTTCTATGGAGTGACTAATTAGACCCATTCAATTCATATTTTTTTATCCGTGGAATTAGAACCTGTACAAAGATGCTAAAAGAAACTTTCTGTGATGTGTTGGGTACTTTTTGCACTCTGTGTATATTATAATAGTGAGCCAAAGTAATACCGTTTCAACAGTAACTCTTCCAGATTCAAATCATTCTTAGAGACTCAATTGCAGAAATGTTAATTCACTAAAAATCTGCATAATCATATTATGGAGATTACATAGAGGCTCATTTATTTTTCCAACTCAATCCACTGTTGTCAATAATGTTGTCAGCCGTTTGGACATAAAAATGGCAACAAACATCCAAGATCTGCTAAACTGTTTTAAATCTGTGGTCGTAGCAAGTATATAATTAAAATTGAAAGCTTCTCTCTTTGACTAAGCATCCTTTTCTATACAAACTATATTTGTTGTTCCAATGAAAATGATCATCTACTACTCTCTTGTCTTTTAGTATGAAAAGAATGAAAGAAAAATAAGGATGAAAAGAATGAAAGAAAAATAAGTATGAAAAGAATGAAAGAAAAATAAGTATGAAAAGAATGAAAGAAAAATAAGTATGAAAAGAATGAAAGAAAAATAAGTATGAAAAGAATGAAAGAAAAATAAGGATGAAAAGAATGAAAGAAAAATAAGGATGAAAAGAATGAAAGAAAAATAAGTATGAAAAGAATGAAAGAAAAATAAGGATGAAAAGAATGAAAGAAAAATAAGTATGAAAAGAATGAAAGAAAAATAAGTATGAAAAGAATGAAAGAAAAATAAGTATGAAAAGAATGAAAGAAAAATAAGTATGAAAAGAATGAAAGAAAAATAAGGATGAAAAGAATGAAAGAAAAATAAGGATGAAAAGAATGAAAGAAAAATAAGGATGAAAAGAATGAAAGAAAAATAAGTATGAAAAGAATGAAAGAAAAATAAGTATGAAAAGAATGAAAGAAAAATAAGTATGAAAAGAATGAAAGAAAAATAAGTATGAAAAGAATGAAAGAAAAATCGATACCATAATTTTATGTCTATTATTTTACATAATCTTTTGATTATTGAGTATATCTTACAATCAAGTTCTTCTCTAAATCATAGAAAAAATAATTTGAAAACTAAGGTGTTCTGTAAACTTTCTTAAAGTATGATAAATAAAAAGTTCTTAAACTGGTCTGTAAAAGAAATGATATTGGATAGAAAGAGAAAAAGCTTCAAATGTACTAAACTGATTGTAAAGGTCAAGTTAGAAAATGCCTGCTTCTATTGCCTGAGAAAGAGAAGTACCATGACACAAAAAGATGGCCGTTATCAGAGACCTGATCCTAAAGCTAAAATAAAATACTAATACTTAGCTAATGGTGCATCTAGGGTGGAAATCTAAAGCTTTGTAGTATCTAAAAAAAAAAAAAAGTCATGGGAGTTGCCTGAAGCGACGATCCCCAGCACTTGATGAAAACTTCCACTCACAGATACTTGAAAGCAGGTTCGCTTCCACTTCATTTTACTTTTGCGTCTTTTTCCTTTCCTCAACTGCGGAGTTTAGCAGTTTCCCTTTAGCGAATATCTATGTTTCACCTCCTATCCTTTTGTAAACCACCACCTATCAAAAGTTGAAATTTCGGATGGGATGAGATTTCTATGTATGAAACTCAAGCATACATATGTACACATGCTCGATCTATCATTATGTATGATATAAGGAATACTACATCATACGCTATAAAGGCCATAGGAAATCTTTTTGTCTGTTTGCTTGTTGTTTCTCTCATCCTCTAAGTAAATAGAGAAAAAGGGGGAAAGCAGAATTCAACTGTCTAGATGTTCACACTTCCAATGTCTCAGTTGTAGCAGAGAAAACAATCCCAATGAATAAAAGTGTCCCTAATCATTGATAAATAAAATTCATGTTTTTCTCACATAAAAAAAAAAATGTTTTTTTTCTAATTCTGCAACCTTTAAAAAAAAATGTGGAGTTGCAGAAAATCAACAATAAAAAGCATTTCATTCAAGGAATGCATTTTTCTGTTTGAAATAAATATATCTATATTAAAATATGTTGCAACGAATCTATCTATAAACAGTCCCGTCAGTTTCAATGGATAAGAAGTTGACTCCAACGCCAACAACAAAAATGAAATGAAAGAAAAAAATCATCAGAAATGGATAATAACAAGGCTTCCTTCAAGATATTCGGACATCTTGAGACTAATATCATGCTTACTACTAACACAGAAAGCAAAAACAAGATGGAAAGTAGTCAAAAATTAATAATGATACAATGCTTGATCCAAAAATGTCAAGACAATTGTGTCTACAGCTAAAAGGTTTTTTATCCATTACTATGAATCAAGAAAAAGAAAAATATATGTGGTGGATAAAATCTTTTTTACTCCTCTTCCTTTATTCAGTAGAGTATGAATGAATGTCCTTCATTCTCCTTGGTTGTAATTTGTTGATATTGCTTGCTTGCTTCAGTGGTTCCAAATAAAAATCAAATGAAATCATGGCACCCCTTGGTGTGAGGACGAGTCTATCAAGAAGCCGCACCAAGTCTGAAGAGGAGGAAAAGTGTCCTATGAAGTGGAATTAGGTAGAAGAAGGCTTACTCTTATCCAGTTGTTACCCATATATTATATATCTGAGGAGACTTCATTCCCCAAGTCAAAAGTAGGTAATAAAAATCTAGTGAGAAGTTAATTTGATTGATAAATGTATGTGGAAGTCTCATCAGTGCAACAGAAGTATACTGTTCATATATTTTGCGCACACACACACACACACACACACACACACACACACGGTCGTGTCTTATAGGTGTTAAGAGAAAAATATTTTTCCACAGATGTACATCAATTTGTTTTATACTGATATACTCGATCATGTTATTGGTTGATGCCGATAGCAAAGAAACAGATGAAGAAGCGATTTCATCAGAGAAAAGCAAGTATTTCCGATAAATTTTTATTTTTCTTCTGTTTTAATTTCAATTTTTAAAAAATTAAATGAAAACTTCATATGCAATGAATTTATTTGATACAAATTCAGTATAATAGGAGAATAGACGAGGAAAGTTTGATATATTTTAAGGAGGAACAAAACATGAACAATACTGGACAGTTTGTTTACAGACTCATTCAGCAATGGAAAGTACAAATGCAAAGTAGAAGATTCTCTTATTTTAATAGATAGTTTTATAGTTTGTTTACAAATTCATCATTTCCAAAATTAATCCTATTAACTCCATATAGTTTTTCCCAGCAAACTATAAATTATCAAATTGAAAAACAGAAGTAAATCAATTCACTGAAATAATTTAACTAAAAAAATGATTTTAGTTTTTGTATCTTGATATATTGTTTTGATTCCATGATGTAAAAAGAATTTTTAAAAATATAACCCCATCGCACTATTTATAGAAAATAAAAAGTCAACCGGAGTAATACAATGGAACGTAAAAATATGGCCTCGAATTCAATCTCCTTCTTTCCAGGTAATTCACAAAGCAGTAACATGATGAATATGCCAAGTGATTTGGCATCCAATAGAATTACAGCAAAATCATCTATATTTTTATATATAAATGGGAAAATATAGGTACGAGTCTTTTCCCAACAATAAAGAAAATTGAAACATACATGAAATTAATTCTAGATAGAAATATTCCCACATCATCAGTAGTTGTTATCAACTCCTTCTGATATTAGTCTTTAATAATGATAATGCAAGTAGAAAATCATGTCTAGGGTCAGTAATCATCTATTCAAGATGTCCTCTGATTTAGCTTAAATCAACTGAGAAAAAAATTATAGTAAGCTGATGTGGCAACATTTTTGTATCATTTTTTGGCCAAGTAGATCGTCATTAATCTCCATGTCCATTTTATACACCATATACGTTTAGAGAAAATTACCAAAACAAAAATACCATGCAAAAGAAAAGCTCTCAGTTGCAACTATCTTCTATCTCAAAATCAGGAAATAACAACAGTAGTTTTTACAAATAGACCGAATGATAGAATAAATACAAGTTCCAGTAGTTAAAAAAAATATACTACAGGTAAGACTCCATAATGTGGCTTGTTGAAGCATGGTTTGGGATAAAGTGGGTAGATGGTGGATTGGTGGATCCCAACATGATAAGACAAGAGACGAATTTCATGGTTTTAGCTATCAGGTCAGTTTTTGTGTCTGGCCTACGTAACGACCCCATGTTTATTGGAGGCTTCAAATGTCATCTTATCAGCCAAATTCAAAGTGTGATGAAGAGGGGAAAACCACGGCACCCAGTGAGGATTAAAACCACTAGAGAGGTAACAATCTTCAAGACGAATCTGCTAAGATTCTTTTGGGCTGTACCTCATTATATATTTGAGTAAGGTGTAGGTGCAAATTCAAGTCTATGAACAGGTACCCTTGCTATTTTATACTTCAGTAGCAAGGTTGCAAGATTTGGCAATAAAAAAGATAGTCCTAGCTTCATCTCTGAGACTTACCTGCTATAAAATGCACAATAAAGAAAATGGGACTGCTGCAGGAATCGAACCTGCAACTGATAAGGTAGCCATTCCAATATAGCATTGCTCTTACCATTGAGCTGAGCAGTCACCGGTAAAGCAAAGGCCCAAATAAATGCTCCAACTCCAAATTCTCATTTTGATCATTCGCTGTCTACTGCTTCATTATTTTTCAATGTAGACAATCTATTATTAAGAAGCAGATATATAATCCAACAGAAATAATTATAGATGTGTTATTACTTTGAAACTCTACATGAAATGATTTCCCATTATAATAAGGTGAACATATCATTTGGCCTAGACAGCGTAAATTGATCAAACAATTATAGGAAATGGAGTTGCAGCAGGAACTTGCGACCAATTAGAAAGCCGCTTCAATGTGGCATTACCCTTACCATTTATTTGTTGCTTCCTTCGGCAGCCTCATTTTCTTCAATTGTTTTGATTTGCATTATCAGCGCCTGTTTAGCTCAATGGTAAAAGCAACGCTATGTTAAAGTAGCTACCTTATCAGTCGCAGGTTCAATTCCTTCAGCAACCACATTTTCCTTAATTGTTTATTCAATTTTTGCAGTCTAGGCTAAATGATACATTCATTGCATAATAACAGAATTTCATTTCATAGTTATATAATGCATTTATAATTATTTTTGTCTGATTATATATCTATTTCTTAATGATACATACACACATATAAGTATATATATATATATATATATATATATATATATATATATATAATATAAATAGTTGAGTAATTTTTACAAAAATTATTCCATAATTCAATGAAAAAAGAAAACTAATTATAATTAGATCCTACTTAGTAATCAAGTATAAAACAGACTCTCCACGATGAAAATTTGCAGAAAAATACTTGCTCAAAATTTGGACATAGCTTCAGTGACTCCAAATCAACTGCTCAAAAAAAGATTATATCTATTAAATATAACATTTATTTAACGAGACAAATGTCATTTCCAAGAAGCTATTCCATCATCTTTTATTAATGATTATCATATTGTAAAGCCTCTCACTGCAAAAACTATGCAATGTAGAGTTCCAATACAAAATGGCATAAAATAAGTCCTGGCATTTAAGAGGAGAAAAACATATATTCATAGGTATAAGTTGCCGATGAGGACATTTTATTCATTAAATGTTTTCAGGGATGAATAACTATTTCCCAGCATAATCTATATTTCTACAGCCAGATGACGTTTCATGAAAAATTTTAATATTTCTTTTTAAAACCCTGAAGGAAATAGATTCTACATTGCAAAATAAGGCATTAAGACTTGAGAAGTTTGGCCCACATATTTTTCCTTTTGATGACAAATTTTTTTCCCTTCCAACTGCAACTGGCATTAATAACTTATAGTTCAAATTATCCAATTATAATAGGACATATTTTGAAAGTGTAGACATCTTTTGGTTTGATGGCTAATTCATTTGAAAATTATACCTCACGAACTTCCTCCCATTAGAAAACTTATTTGAAGAATTTAAATGAATGTAAAAAAAAAAAAAAATGCTGGGAAAGAAAAGAAATTTGAGAGAAAAGGAAGAGTGAAGAAGAGGAAAAAAGAGCAGCTGAGATTTGGATGATTCTCAGGCATGTCTGCAGATGTGGGGAGAAGCTTCATTTCTTGTATTGAACAATGTATAGGGTAACCCCAAAATTCATCCAGTTTTCATCATTAGATTACAATGGAAACGGTTTTAAAAAACTTCATTCAAAACAATCACCTCTGATTATATTATGACAGTTGTCATATAAGTATACATTTTTTTTTTATATTGTCAATCGATGAAAAGTGTCTGGAATTAGATGAGACAAAAGATGTAATACTCTATCAAGATAACGCTAGACAGCAGGTTTTTCTGGAGACCGGGCAAAATTGTTATGGCTTTGCTGAAAAGTTCTCGATCATCAGCTGTACTCACCAGATACCATTTATTTTGATCTTCACAGACTAAATGAGAAAAAAAAAATGGAATTCCATGAAAGACTGCAAAAGGCATCTAGTGCAGTTCTTTACTGAGAAAGCTATTAATTTCTGGAGGATAGAATTATAGTGTTTCCTAAAGAGAACAAAATATCTTTTGGGCTAAATGTTCAATATGTTGTTCAATAAAGTCCTTTTTCACTGAAGAAATAAACCAATTTTTCAGCATCAAACAATATGATGAATGAGACTATTTTTTTGTATTTCAAGAACTAATGGCAGAGCCTGAGAGATATGTTGCTCAGAAAATTAAAATTAAGAAAAGAATGTGAGAGAGTGAGGAAGAAAATAAAAAGAACAAGGAGCAGGAGAAAATGAAAGTGAGGAGAAAGATAAAAGAAGGGTGTAATTAATGAGGAGGGAATAGAAAAGGGAAGGAGGAAAATAAGAGAGAGAAAAAAGAAAAGTAAACAAGAGCCTGTTGAAATCTATAAGAAAAATGAATTGTGACTCCAAAATTCAGCAATCAATATTTTAGAAAATATAGATGAGGTATATTTGCATTGAGATATTTTCCCACTTCCATTTCTGAAGATTTCTCAGAGTTAACAGTGTAATTGCCCCAAGTTCTAGAAAGAACCATCTGGGATCAAATCTCCAAAGTTTGGCACCAAATACACATTGCATCCAGTCAAACCATATTTGCCAAACAAAGATTTCATTCTGCTAAAGAGAAAGTAGAAAAAAAAAAAAGAAGAAAAAGAGTTCACCCACCTCCATTAGATATGAAAATGCCAATGGTGACCAGAGGTCAATGCTACCTATCTTATCTACATTGTCGAGTCAAGTTACCCTTATACACAGATTTACAATCTTCATCACTCCAAGATTAGAGAATCTCACAGTTGATTTTACCCCAAATTGACCCTTATGGGTCATCAGAGATCATTACCACCTATCCTACTTTTATCCAGGGGTCAAGTTACCTCTGTACACAAATTTGTAGCCTATAAGATGCAATCATCTGCATGAAATTTGAAAAGGCTAAAATTACCCTGACATTTAATCAACATTAGAGGTCACTGAAGGCCAGCACCACATATCTTATGTTCATCCTTGAGTCAAATAATCCTAGTGTACAAATTCACAGTCCTCTCCATTGGATTTCCAAATGCCAAAATTGTTTGGAACCCAAATTGATTTTCATACTATTAGAGGCCATTGCGACTTATCATAAATTCATTCTGGGGTCAAGTTCCCTTTAAACACAAATTTCCAGCTTGTAGAGTGCAACTGCTCAGAAATTTACAAAAAAAACATGGTCAGAAACAAACATTTTTCATCTTCATAGGATTAGATAGATAATAAATAAGCCGCTATGTTTAAATGCTTATGGTAAAAATTTACACGAATTGTAAAAATGAAATGAATTATAAAAAAGGTATTGAGTAGTCAATATTCAAAGATTCACATGGTTAGAATTTTCTAATGATAGTAAGCAAAGGTACACTAGTAAATAATGCAACATTGAGTGTTAACATGAATACAATATTCCATAGATGGGTTGTGGCAATTCAAGTAAAATGGCAACAAATGAATTCTGATCCAAATTTTGGTCTTTCTTTACCAAAACCCAGAACAGATGATAAAAAATAACTAGTACACAGGATGGAAGAAAATTCTCAAAACAATTCCTTCTCCCTAATAAATAGATTTATTTTAGCAAACAGGTAATGAACAATTTTTTATAAACTTATACACAGTTGAACAAAAAGATAATTTGGGTTAGTTAACAGATGGATAAAAAGAAAGGGTAAAAAATTACGCTGAAAAAATTCCTTTAACCCCAACAATTTAAAAAATTTTTTCACCATACCTTATTCCATTTTTCGTTTTTTTTTTTTTTAGTTTCAAGAAAAAAAATCCTTCAGGGATTTTTTTATCAGTCCCCACCAATAAGGCCCAAAATGCTTGGTATTTTTTCAGTAGTGCCCTCCCTGAAAACAATAGGGATTCGAGTCTGGAGGAGATTAACAAAAAAGCTCCAAAATTCCCAACATCTGACAGGTAAAGGTGCGAAAATCTGTCAACATGAATTATCTGAAACCCAACTAAAAAGATATACTACAAAGATGTCAGAGAGAAATGTCAAAATGTTTTCATTCTCCAAGATAAAACTGCTGTTAAATTTGAACCTGAAGTTTCTAGTCAGCGAGAAAAAGAAAATGCAACAATCTTCTTTTTTTTTTCTTTTTAAGCTTCCATACTTCAAAATTATGGAATGTTTAGCTTTTGGTAGGGACAAAACAAAAAGTCTTAATCCTTTTTCTTTTTTTTGGATAAAAAGCTTAAATAAAAGATTTACAATTTGCCTTTGGAAGAGTTGTATTGGAAGGGGGGATTGTCAGAAGATAACTTATTGTTATAAAGCTTATCGATTCATCAGAAATATTTGATGTGCACATACAGGATTAAACAAAAATCAAGGAGAAGAGAGTTGCCAATAATCTGGTATAGGTTCTTGGATTTGAGATGATGTAGGATCTGAATATGATTTTCTAGCACATAGACATCTATATGGGCTCTATAACAGAAATAATTTCTTTTTATCCTCAAATATTAGACACAATCTGTATCCATATATATATATATATATATATATATATATATATATATATATATATATATATATATATATATATATATATATATACATTCATATATATATATATATATATATATATATATATATATATATATATATATATATTTTACAGATATACAGATACTATACTTTGATCCTCGGCAAAAGGTCCCAGGCATGAGTACTATGCTAATAAGAAAATAATGCTTACTGACTTGCGGTGAGTTTGCATCACTTGATACATAAACGAAGGACCAGAGTCAACAAACTCTCCGCAGTGAGAAATACTTGGAAGGCAGAATGCAGTGTGTCTGCTCAAAGCTTAGAAGAAAGTGAATGATACCATCTTCGCAAACAAAATACAGGGTATAACGTTTTCAAGAGGAAACGTCTTATAACCAGTGATAGCGAAAAAGAAAAGTTAGATCATTTTATAGCTTAATGAATCATAGATGAAGGGTGATTGAATAAGTAACTCTGACATGACAAGCCAAGTTCATACTTAGCTGGGAGAATTTGGGTTCACTGGGGGTAGGGGAGATAGGAATCCACAGATTTTTCCTCACAGCTATGGCTAAAATAATATGCCACTCGTCACCAATAAGTCTAATTCACACAACACAGAAGGACCAAGCAATGTGGAGCCCAAGTGGGGAGGGCAAAAACTGTAACCAGCATATGGGCAGTACTTACTGCATTTTTCACAATAACCTCTCACTGATTTGATATATATTTCACCAGAAACATATTGAAGAGCTACTATTATATTTATAAACACCAAGGTTGACTATGGAGGCAATAGCATTTTACTGCTACTGCCTGAGCAGATTTGGTATGATAGTTTTCCCAAGAACCAAATCACCCTCTCTCTTCTCTGTCAACCATTGGGGCGATTCAGTGACAAAACATTTTCACAAGATATCTGGTAATGGGAGAGAAGAACACATGTGCAAAATGAACACAACCAGCCTCAGCCAAAATTCGAACCTAGCTTGCTAATTCCATTTTCTCAGGGGATATTGTTAAATCTCTGCAGGACAACCGGGGGAGACACAAAGACACTATAATGTGGAGTCCTGCAAGCAGGCAGTTAAAATACAACAGAAATAATAATAATTGCACTATCCCCATCCAGTAACAAGTGTCACCAAAGTGTCAGAGTAAGCCTGACCCTCCCCTTTTAGTGTGATGAGGAGGTGCTCATTGGCTACAGTAACATTTTTTTTTAGGGTTGGTAACACTCTGCACCTCTTCATCCATAGATATAACATATACACAAATTATCAAATCCTTTCAATGAATTCATTCAATATAACCATACACATCCATCACCCAGAGCCATAACCAACCTGCATTACATGGCCACAGACGCCATGTTTTTTCCAACAGAAAATTCTTCATTAATTAGCTGTGACCGTATGAATAAAATTTAGGATCGCTCTCAATACAAGGAAATCTTCAATGATGGTGTTAACTCAGGTTCAGGTTCAGTCAGTCGCTCTTCACTGTTGATATAACAACATTTTTTTGTTTAGTAGAAAAATTTCATTTAACTCAGGATTTAATTAACAAGTGTTCCACAGAGGTCCATCTGTCAGCAAGTTGAGCAAAATATCAAGGACTTTTGAAGTTATTATTACAGACATCACTCATTGGTTTCAGAACCATGACAGATTATCGATTTTGCCGGACTGACAAAGGTCAGGCTATAATAATTCAATAATACACACCTGACCACTAATCATGTGCATCTAGCATCTTCAAAGCATTGGGACTGTTGGGAAACTTAAATTAAACAAATATCTAGTATAAATGAAATGGTTAAATGCAAGATATGAATATAATTCATTAATATAAATGGAATAGATGGGTTCATATGAATTAAGAAACATCATAAACAGTTGATGTGCTAATAGTATACATCTCATACAGCTTCTGTGGCATTACCAGAAAACATAGGGGAGGGGAACAAGACAATTTTCATCCTTACCCACTTCTATGCATATATGTCCCCACATTAAACTCAACCTAATCACATTTTACATTCATGCAGAGATGAATAAATGTCTACTTTAACGATTGAGTTAAATTCACAAGTAGGAAAATGTTTTGACCAGTAATCCTTACTGAAGACTTAGATTCCTACAAAAGCATAAATTTCTATTTCGCTATCTTTCAGAGGTGGGTGTCTGATTATTGAAATGGCAGCTTAGAATTTCTTTTAGACAGAATTTAGAAAAAAAATCATCTGCCGCAAAGATATCTGAATTCTTATATCCGTAAGAGTTGACCAGTTATCACTGAATTATGTCAATTGTTATAACTTGAGCTATGCTCTCTGTTCTTGGGTCAAAAGCTGTTCATTTTTCCTTTTTATCAATAATAAGAGTTTGGATAATTTTTTTCATTTTCATTCCTATTTTTCATTTTGGATAAAGAATACAGAACGAAAAAAATGTAGAATCGGGTAAAAGATTTCTAGTTGATACTTCTAAACTATCATTTTATTCGGGAGTTGAAAAATTGAAAATGAAAAAAAAAAAAAATCAAAAATTTTTCCTACCCCAATTTTTGAGCCACCACATAATATGAGTCATGGGAAGAGACATCCAAAGAGACAGTGGGGTGGGGGGGTGACAGGAGAAAGAGAAGGGTCAAGTTTATAGGGAAGTAGTCCAAGGATAAAAGAAAAAGTATTGACAGCAGAGAAAGGGAAGTAAGAGAGTGAAAGAGAGAGGCAGAAACTTGAAATCATCGGTGAAAACAGAGAAAAGGTAGATGAAGTCGAGAGGAAGAGGTGAGGAGAGGAAAACAGAGACAAAAGAGGTAAAAAGCAATGAAATTAGGGGAAGGCAAAGGAAGAGGAGGTGAGAAGACAGAGGAAGAGAAGATGGTTTAAGGCAGAGGGGAGGAGGCGTTTAAAGGCAGTGGAGGGGATTAGAGGGAACAGTGGGAGGAAAAAAGTCAAAAAGAGGGAGGAAGATCATGGAGAGAAGTGAAAAGTGTAAGCCTAGATTGTGTAATTCTCACTCTCTCTTCCTCATTCCACTGATTCAAAAAAGGCAGTGAAATGAGGAAGACATAGAAAGAGAGAATGTCTGCAATTCTGCATGTTTTATGCCTCTACATACAGTGTGTGGGGGAGGGGGTCT
Organism: Thysanoteuthis rhombus; assembly: GCA_963457665.1. NCBI lineage: Eukaryota > Metazoa > Mollusca > Cephalopoda > Oegopsida > Thysanoteuthidae > Thysanoteuthis > Thysanoteuthis major. Next base: position 13,534,292 of record OY735206.1, on the reverse strand, counting down.
GTCATCTCAGATTAAGGATGCAATCAAGAAAAATTGAGACGGAGGAAGGGGAGGAGGAAGGAGTGGATGACTAACAATTGAGGAATGGGATGAGGAGAAAAGTCATATAATGATACAGGCACTCTTCATCAGTGAAGCAGTAGCACTACCCCGACCCCAGCTTCAAATCCATTTTTTCTTATAATCAAATCATCTTTTTCTTACTACCTTTCTCTCTATCTCTTTCAAACTATTGATACAGAGTTGAATTTGCACAGCAGATTAATATATATATATATATTAGTAATCCGCTGTGCAAATGCAACTCTATATATATACATATACACATTTATCATTTATCCATGCCGTCAAAAAATGACGGTAGCATTCTAATGATTTTGCAATTGCACAGTATTCGAAGTAAAATCATTTTGTTGCTCTGCATTTTTTTGTTTATTTTCAACCAGAATGAACTCAGATTTTATTGGAACATTTGCAAATAAAAGGAAAACTGAACAAGGGAGATTACTCTATGATTAGGATTCAGTAGTTATTTCTTGACACATGTTACAGACAAAAAATATGGATACACGTGAAATAAGTATGTGTGCATGTATTTATATTTAAGTTGTTTTGTTTTAGTTCAAAAGTGGTTCAGTCCCCTTTCCCATTTTCTTTCAATTATTGTTTCAATTATTCTAACCTATGCACAATCGGAGGGCGCAGGGGGCAAATGAATCCTACCAGAGTCCTTTCTGTCCCTAACACACCAACCAGGCTGTAATTAGTGTAGTTTCTTCGTCATCATGTGCTTCCTTTAACAGGACGTTATAATTTCTAATTCAGAGGAGAACAACAATAATAATAACATCAACAAAATATTAGTCTTCATACATTTTGGGACAGTGTCCTACCTTCCCAAAATGCAAGGAAATAATTGGCACAACAAATGCTTTGTGCTTGTAACAAATATGCCAGGAATACTTCCCTCTACACTGAGCATGTGGGCACAAAAAGGAAATTAATCAAAGTATTTATACTTATACTAATAATTTTACGTCTAATGATGATACATTATAATCATCCTTATTGAAAATAATTCCTTAACCAACTTGAATAACTTATTCTTGGTTTGTTTCAACTATCTAATAAACCTCTGTAAAAAGTGCTAGATAGTTGGGTAACGTAGAATGCAGTCATACTTGCATTGTATTAAAACATCCCAAGACATTTTTATTAGCCATGAGAGGCTGTACCAAAATTATCTAGTAACAATTCCAAGTTTTCATATGTATAAACATTCAGTGCTTCATACTTTTGTTGAAAGAAAATGTAAAAATTAGAGGGAATATTATTGATGGGAGGTGATCTCTCAAACCATAATAATTAGCATCCACTGCTTTATCCTACAGAACCCTACTTAGCAATCATCAAATAAATGTCAACCAAATAGAATCAAGTGAATCTGTAAGTGTGAAAATACTTTATTTTAACCATTCCTATAGCCAGGTGATAGCCAAGTGGTTAGAACATTGTATTGGATGTTCGCTCAACAGAGTTCAATTCACACAGACCACAAATTGAGGCTTTTGAACTTACATCTCCCTCAAATGGAGATAACCTTGTTGATTTTTTTAACCTGTAATACTGAATATGATCAAACTTGAACTCATCTATGTATATAATTAATTGTGTGACCTTTTCTGTTGTTTCTCTTACCACTGTGTGGTGCCCTGAGAGGAGAAAAAATCTAAAGAGGCTTCACGAGTTAACGGATTCTTGAACAGGGAAAAATTCCTTATCAAGAGTTTTATGAGCTAAGATGACCCACAACATAGTAAATAAAATGATAAGTTTGATTATAATACCTTTTATTCAGAATTTTTTCTTAATTGCTAAAATTTAAATTAGTATCTAGATGATTCTATAGATAAATGTTTAATGCCAGAATTAAAATCTCCCAGTGGACAAGACAAATATCCGAGCAGTCACTGATATATATCTCAAAAGGGTCAAGTCAACCAAAAGTTTGGGTTGCATCTCATTCAATGAAAATATGAAGAGAAATAAGCAGGAGCTGAAGATCTCAATGCTCAGAGGCATGGACCACTGGATAACGCTCCAAAAGAAAAAGGCAATAATTCTGTCAATAGATTTTCTTTTTAAAGTTACTTGAAAAGTCAAGAGGAAGTAACTTCAATCAGCACTTATTTCCCTTGATATCAACATTCAATTGAAAAAAGGGCTCAAAAATATTTAATAATAACAAATAATATCTTTTTACAGAGAATCTAAAAAAAAAGACACTGCAAATGCAACAACCTAATATTCTTCTTCATCTCGCAGGTCGACAAACATTTTCATCTTATTTATTCAACATTATTTCATGTCATTTTTCTCATTTATACTAGAAATACGCAAGACATTATTTCATTTTGATGAATAAATACATTTAAAATGAAAAGATATATGCTTGTATAATTTCATACAATTCAGAATCTGTAGTAATAAACTTCAGAAAGAAGGGAAGATAGAGTGGAGTATGACCTTGCAGCAGCCAGGCATCTTCTCTTTCTCTTGCCTGTTTAAACTATGGTAACTTATTTTTCCCCAAAGATCTTACCAACTGAACTATTCCAGGCAGTATTATAAGTAAAAATGAATAATTCACTTGGGTATTGGACGAAATGTCTATCAAATGGTACAAGAAATTATCTGTTTATTCCCAGAAGAGATTTAAATAACGACATGTTTTCAGTCAAAATCTAAGCAAAAATTCGAATTAGATACAGTGGTTCCCCTTTCTAATGCAATTGTTGCTCTACAAGAAAGACAACCACGTTAAAGATGAACTACAGATACTCAAAAGTCAATTACAAATGCTAAAACAAGTCCACCCATGAATGAAGGTGCTGTTCTCTTCACAAAATCAAAGAAATCATGTGTAAAACATGTAATTATATGTTAGTTGATTTCCATTTGGAGAAATTTGATATTTTAGTCATATCAATTCATTTGATAAAACTGTTTTTATTTGCAGTTTTCTGGATGAGTGAGTGACGATATATAGGCGAAGATGATGGGATCCAGAGGCAACTGCCCCAAATTACAGACCACACTATATCAAGTGATGCCTTTACAATACTTATATGATTTATACATTACTCATAATAACTATAGATTATTCATTATTACGTATATACATACATGTCATTTTGGAAGATATGAAAACTCTTGAAGCATCCAAAAAACACCACAAGAAATGGGGTCGTCCTATAGACCAGGTACAAAACAATGACTGATGAGTGACCTAAAACCAGGAAATTCTAACTGAAAGTGGGATCTCGTTTTATTTGGAGGTTGCCAAATCTGTTTAGATAAATGGTATAAATCAGTAAATACAACTTTTTTAATTGTTTTGTTTTCAAATAAATAGGCCCAAATTTTTGTTGAAACGAATAGAAAAACATTTTCAATAATCATAACAGATTTTGACTATTCTAAATACAATGTTCCCTATATCAAGCTAGAAATCTATGGCACCATCATCAATGACAATAACAAATTTCTTTAGAAATTTAAAATTCCATGGTTAAAAATCATTAAAAAAAGTTTGTCAAGTTCAGATAATTTTAACAAAAATACTTGTTTCATCATTGGTCACATGAACTTGAATGTGTGTGGTGTCATCTGTATCAATTTGCAACCTCCAATAATTTGAAATACTGGTTAATTTACAAGAAAAAAAAAAAAAAAATGCATAATAAATACACCAGCAAATTTTTTTCATCATTTGCTATATTTAATAATTCATCCTTGTCATAATATTTGGATACAAGTTTCAGTTGAAGCACGATATAGAAAAAATAAAAAATATACGTTTCCAAAACATGGGATTGATTGAAAATTCTTTTTTTTTAAATATTGAGTGAAAAACAATTTTTCCCCGGATTAAAAGCCTAAATCATAATTGAATGAAACATAATAATTTGCCATAAAAAATATTTCACTTGATTTTCCTGTTTTTTCGAACTCTTTGAGTAAGACTCCCAGTTTGGGGAGTTTCAGAGCACTTTTCCAAAAAAGGTAAATAAAAGGTAATAAATATCTCAAGGGAATTATCTGTAAAAAGTATGGAAATATAAATGAAATAAGTTATCATTGATAAAAAAGGAACGAATCATATGAGAAAGAAATTGTTCTTCTCCAAAATTAGGAGTGAAGAATTGATTTTTTGAATAAGTTCACCTCTATTGTATATTCCAAGGATGGATCCCCGATTGACCAAACACTTGACTGACCACAATTTAAAAAACATGTTCTTTCTTACAACTACTTGAGCATAAATACATAAACATAGACCTACAAAAGCCCATTCAATCAGTTCAACTTCTATTCTGTGGCAGCTTTTGACCTTGATATGTCTAGGAGGTAAGTAGAAACTAAATATCTTCAAGTGGATTTGGTTTGACAAAATATGACAAATTTCTTATTAGTGATTAGTCAGAGGTTCTGAATACTTACTCTACAATAGCATCAAGCCACCTGTCTGTCTTGCTGCTATGTGATTTCTTTGATTACAAAGGTTATAGTGTATTTATATGAATGATCATAATCCAGCTATGATAAAAATGGTATTAGCCAGCATTCTCAGTAACATTTAATTCTGATTAGAAACCCAATTGCAATTTCCCAGTTATTTGGATATTTCTGGCTTTTTGAAAACAATACAAAATAAATACATACATGCAAATCTCAGAAAACTTCCCACAGCAACGATAGGGAAAACAAATTCCTGGGATACACCCAGGAAAATTAAGCAATACGTCCAAGAATTCTTGATTTTTCAAGGAACAAATATCAAATATACTGCTCTACAAGTCATGGATTGGATTGGCTTGGTTTTACAAATCAAGATTTAGAAGGGACACTTACATCTGTTAGAGGCACTCAGACAGCCTGAGAAACTTATGCAAAGTGTGTGGAATAGCCCTGGTGACTGTGCTAATGAAGCTTTCAGAAGTACAGCCAACTCCACTCTCTAAATCAATGGTTTACATGCCATGGCCCACCAAGGTGGAACAATCAGAATGAGGCTGCACAGCCATAAATTTTCTGTTGGAGTTTCCTTCTTTTAGGCAGATGATCTTGGTTGTAGGAGTCTGCCACCCTTACAAGGGAACATTGCAATGGTATAGCTCACCTGGCTACTCCACAAAAATCTAAATCTTGAAGAGGAACCAAGGGTTGTATTTTGCCTTAATGCATAACAGTATTATCACATGGTCAACAAGCCAACCATTAGAAGGAGATGAAGTTTGCTTATGTATGTGCTATTTTCATGTGAGAAAATTAACAAGTGATTAGTTTGAAAAATAAAAGCCGGAATCTGCATTCACATTAAATGTATTGGGTTTGAGTTCCATGTGTCATTTTGAGAAGAGAGAAATGAAAATAGACACAAAACGCTGGTGTTTTCAGTAGAACGACATCAAATTTCCAGCCAATTTTTTCTCAATTTTTGTAAAAGTGACACAAAAGAAACACGTGTATTTGGAATGTTGATGTGAACTGTGAAATTATTGGGGCACTTTTTTTTATCAATGAGTAGCAGGTTGATTGACTGCCCCCACTGCCATGAGGGTGATTGATATAGATAACTGAAAACATACTCACCAGATGGGAGTCAAGGCAATAATTTACAATAAAAATACTCTCTTAATCTAATCTTTTTCAGGAAATTGAAATGGTAAAATCATAAAAACATAGCTTTGGCTAAAATTACCTTTTTTCATTTTCATTATTTTTTTTACAAAAGTTCACAAGTGAAACTCAGTAGTTTAGAAACTGGGGACCCCTGGAGATAAATAGATAATCCACAGCAGTGTTCCCTTTTAACCTGCCATTAGAAATCTTGAGAGAGAAAAAAAGATATCAGATAAATTTTTTAAAAAGCTATCGAAAAACATACTTATCGTACACAGACATGTACCATATCTTAGAATTCAATAAATATAATTGATTTAGAATAAATATGACTTTTCAAAAAGTCAAAATTGTTTATCAATAGCAGTTCATTGATTGGTCGAAAAATTGAACGCAAAAAATAGGGGTCAGCTAGGATATTTCCTTCATAGAAAGGGTCCTTGAGTTTTCAATATCATGAAGAAACCACTGAACTAGATTCATTGACTAATCCCTTCCCAACTCTTTGTTAGAGTCAGTTATACTGATGACTATGACAGTTCTTGGCTACATTCAATTATTCATAACTAGCATACATTTGAAAGTGAATAATATTTACTACTCAGCGAGGCTTAGGTTAAAATTCATTTTTTCAGACTGACAGCAAACATTTCGGAGATGTAGATCAGATTGAAGGAGGGGTGTGGGGCATACATGGATCATGCATCTTTCATTCAAAATTGAAGCTTAATGGCAGGGGATGGTGGTGGTGAAATTATCTGTAGCAGTAGCGGATTATCCATGGGGAATAGCAGTGTGCATGCGTATGTGTATACATAATGAATCACTGAAGAGCTACTATTGCAAAAGCAACTTGAAAGATGAGGTGTGAAAGTTTTAGGTGACTGTTTTTAAAAAGGTTGAAATAAGATTTTTAATGAAGAATCTAATAAAACCTCCTCAACTGCTGGTTTGACATCTTTCTCTTGCACTTGAATGATCCTTTTCCCCCTTCGGCATAAAACTTGTTGAAAACGGTAAAGAAGAAAAAAAAATAAACAGTAGAAAAGATTTTTAAAAAGAGATCTGAGGTTGTCTGAACCTATCAGAGAAAAGCATGACAAAGAAAATCCCTACAAAGTCACCCCAACCCTGATCATATCTCTCGTAAATCAGATAGATCAATTTATTTGTGTAACAGAGGATAAGATGTCTGTGTCACAGTTGATGCAATTTAGATATTAGGATGACTTTGAATCCTTCCGAAAGTTTGTTCAATGTAAGAAAAAAGAGTTGAAACCTTTTCTGGAAGACTTATTATTTCAAGGGAATATAGACAGTCAGGGAAAAGGATAATGAGAGAAAGAGAAAAGGAGAAACACGATCAAAGAGAGTGAAGAGAAAAAAAAAGAGTAAGTTGGCTTGAGAGGGAGTAGAGAGAAGAGAGGGATGAAGAAAATAAAAGGAGCAGAAGGAAGGGAATATAATACAGACAAAGCAGAGGGAAGATCACACACACAATATATGATGGATCAATAAGTCTGTAACACAAAACATGGGCTGAATTTTTATATGAAATTTCAGCTCCATAGAGAAGACTGGGACCTTCACCAGAGAGAAAGATAAATGAAGGAAATTAAGGAAATCTTGAAATCTCACTATATAAGTCATTTTATGCAAAGACACAAATATACTAACCAACCATTAGCCGAGTGCATTTTATGAATTTCAGATTTGTATCTCCTACTGAAACCTTTATTTTTAAAGTGTATTAGTTACGCTTATTTCCATGATTTGTTTCAACATCAGTCCAGCTATTTACCAAGCCCTATCAGGACTACAATCCAATGCTCTGCAAATAAAATGCATGGCCTATTGTTGTTGAGTAGAGATAAGTCACTAAAAGAATGAAAACTTCTTAGTTCTTCTGAAGAAGTTTTTCCTTATTACTAACCTGTTTGCCTAACCCCCATCACATACCCAGTAGAGAGAAATGATTTGCAATGATAAGAAATAAAAATTCTAAAAACATTAAGAAGAAATAAAGCAAGAAATATGTTTTCAGCTAATTGGCATCCACAATACTCCCAACATTGAGGATGTTCCAAGGCTTCAAGGACACACCACACTTTCAACTTGAAAAATAAAAAATTCAAAAAAAATATAAACATAAATTCAAGGTGTCAGCACTTGAGCAAGACGATTGGTAGATCATCTTGACCATTTATAGAGTCTGCATAGAATTAGTGAATACAACCAAAACAGATGTGGTTTCCCTGTATTCACTATAGAGGTGCTCAATTATTCAAGCTCTGCAAATTAAAAACAATTGAAATAAAAAGGGAGCAATGTAATGAGTTGTGACTGGCCTGTCAATGCTGC
>OY735206.1:13508746-13513746 GCA_963457665.1 Thysanoteuthis rhombus | reverse complement strand
AAAAAATCTGTCACCTGAGGTTTAAGGCTCCTAAAAATTAACACCGGTTGTCCACATGGACACATAGCGCAGTGGTTACAGCATCAGACAAATTACTGTTAAGTAATCTGATGGTACTAGGTTCGATCCTAGTGTGAGACAGTATAACAATACTACTAACGCTAAAAGAGGGGAGTACGGTCGATATACCCCCGTCGGATAAATAAAGGGTTCGGTTCGTTACTTCCCAAAAATCTCCCAGATGTTACCTGACGAAGGCCGTAGAGTGCAACGGCCGAAACGTTGTATGAAAAACAACAAAGATGAGGATGGTCCAAATATTAATAGAAATGATAATAATACCTCATCTTAAAAATTCCGAGATAATCTTCATTAACCTTTCTCTTGATGATGCTCCAGAGATATTCTATTGAATTGAAATCTGGAGAAAAAGGTAGCCAGTCCATCAACCCAACATTTCTAAAACGAATTTTAGTCAGGTAATCCATGGTTTTGTATGAAAACTTTTGTATATGGGGCAAGGGACTTGTTCATAAACCAAGGTTGAAAACAGTCCTTCAAAAATCCAATAAAAGCCAGGGGAGTCATTTTTACTGCATCTAATACAAGCCAGGGTTTAACCAACTCATCTACAATTCCAGCCAAGAATATATCTACCCCACTGCATATAGTCATACAGGATGCTACTCTTCCTGGGCAACCTAGCTACAAAATGTCAGTAAAAGGGACTACATTGAAGTCCATTTTCAGATACATTGAAGTCCATTTTCAGATACTTTCTAGTCTATTTCAGACACATCACCTTGTGTCTGGACTTCCAAGACAGACGAATATAAGCTTTGACACATTTTGCAACATGGTGGAGAATTCAGCATCAAGATGATTTGGACACATTCAACCTCCTCGAACCTAGTTTTGCTGCTCAGGGCAGTTTTATCTGACAATATGCTTAATTTGAAATACTTGTTACTGCGTTATTACCCAGGACTTGCCCTTCTCTGACCTGCTGCATAATACACCAGGGTCAATAATATAACCCTTTTTCTTAATAATTTGGCATGCATTGTATATTCCAGCAGTCAAATATTCAAACAGTCAGCATTAGAATAATTTATGATTATCATTTTGCTACTAGTGTATCCGTAAAAAACTACAAGTTTATCTAAGTATGGATTGGCAAAAAGGAGCCTAGAGCTATCTTATTAGATAGTTTATTCTTAATAATTCGAGTACCCTACTTCAAAATTTTTCAAAGCTCAATGTTTGACATAAACTCTTGAGTTTCTATAACGTGATCTTCATTGTTAAGTCACAACAGACAATCTCATATTTTACAAGCCTTCAGTTATTTTATCAACTATGTTAATCTATTTCATATGATTACAACAGGAATCTAATAAAACAGACCATCATACAATTAAACATATTAATTTGCATATATTGCTCTTGTATGGATAGATGTTTTCAAATGAAAATCTTACTGAATCAATTATGTGAAAAATGAATAAATATCTCTGTGTACACTAGAACAGAAGTGCACAACCTTTTTTTACACTGTGGACCAGTTTATTATTGATAATATTCTTGCAGATCAGCCGACAGGTGGGGGTGAGGTTGATAACGACTGAAACATAGGTGATAAGTCAACTATATGGCTAATACACTCAATTTAGTTCCTACAAGGGTTCATCTAGAAACTAAACTAGATTCATTTCCACAGAAATATTGCAAAACCATATTGTTTCATAACAGTACAGTAATTAGGGACTACTTCACCATATACACCAGCAACATTGTTCAAAGATTTATGCGGAGATGATAGCATCTGTGTGTACACAAACAAATCTATATAATCTGCATATTCATCCAGGAATGATAATAAACTTGCCTTGTGTGATAGTTCAGTGGAAGAAGATATGGGAACTCCAAAAAGCCCGAGGATACACAGTTCAAATCTTAGATTCAAAATAATAAAATTAAGTGTAATCTTTCTACGACAACTCATTCCATCGAAACTACAACTTTTCTCACACAAGAACACACACACACCTATGTGAAAACAAAAATACATATGTATAAAATGCAATCAAAAACTTTGGAAAAAAAAAAACAGATCACTGAATCAGATCATCTGTCAAGTAATCCAGTGTTTCTCTGCGTCTCCCTGGACTTATCGCATATCTCTTGAAATCATTCAACCAGGAAATTAAGAACCTCATTTTTCTATCAATAATATGTCTAACTTTGTTGCCAGAGCTAATTAAGAGTATCTGCAAAGTTTTGAATTATAATTTCCAATTTATTCTCTACAACTACAGAAGATTCTGACCATTATGGCTCAGTATCAAACTCTCAAGAGTAAGTTATGGGATTCAAGTTTTTATTTAGAAATACAAGTTATTCATGTATGTATAATCGTATTAACTTATAATATCACAAAGGATACCTCACCAGCAATGTCAGTAAGACCAACTTCCAATGTTGTTCTGCTCAAGGCACTTGGTATTCCTAAGTGATCACCCATCCAGGTAATAACTAGACTCAGTTGCTCAACTCTGGGGATTGTATGAGAACAAGTGCATCCAATGTGATTTGATCATAACTCATCAGGTTCAGGTTCCTCAACCCTAATACGCCTCCAAACTGAGTGATTAGTGAAGAGTGCCCCATTCTAAGTCTTTAGTATGATGGATTGAACCGTGGCCTACTGAACAAAAGACAAGCGCTCCACCACTGAGCCACTGATCAATGAGTGATTTATAAAACTTGAATTTCTGATTTTAATAAATGAATAAAAATGTTCCAGCCTAAAGTCATAATTGATATACTTGTAAAATCTGCCGTAGCAAATTATATAATTATCAATAATGAAAATAACAGAATTGATAATTGAATCATGATAATTGATGATGCAATAAACTAGTTAGATGATTTAAGCATCCAAACAGACCTTTAAGATTCTTAATGAGGATATAATTTTGTTTCCTGCAATGACTACTAAGGTCATCTGAAGCAGTCTGCATTAGAATTGCTATCAGGATGATCATTAATTCTGTTTGCTAATCTCATTTTCTAAATATTCCATTCTACTTTGCAAGATAAAGCTGGAAGGAAAGAGTAGATAACAACTGAAGCAAAAAAGGAACAAGTTCTAGATATTGGAGAATTCATTGAGTCAGAACTGGAATCATTCTTTCATGATGGAATACATAGTTTACCAGAAACGTAGAGTGAAGTTATGAAAAACAAAGGAGAATAATTTTATGATTGAATAATGATACCATGGATTTTGGTGAATAACAGATAAAAAATGATAGACTCTTCCGCAGTAGCTCAATAGAATACTTACCATTTGCAGAGAGAGATTATATTCATCAAATGTTTAATCTTGTCATTTGATTTTTTTAATACCCATACTTCAATCTTTTTATTCTCAATAATACTCTTTCCCATTTACTAGAATGAAAGAATAACTGAATCGACAACATGTAGAGACACAGACTTAAACTCAATTGTTCCCAAGTTTTGCAACACAAGGCAATGATTTTGGATTCCGTTTCTCAAACAATTCATCTAGACCCAATCATTGTAGCATTGTGGGTTTTCAAGAGGGTAACTAGCCCTAAGCTGAAAATGGATAGCCTGGCAAGGCTCCTACTATTTACCCATCACTGGAAGGGGGATTCATGCCTTTCCCAAGGCATTAGTCCAAATTGAATGCAAACTGGAGAAACAAAATTTTGACCACTGTCAATTCTGTTCTCCTTGCTATTAACAGTGATTATAAAAATGTGGAGTCAGCAAATGTAGTCTACCGTTCCACACAGGGTAGAAAGTATCTTTTGAAAAGAAAGCGTCTCAGGAAGAATCATATGCCACAAAAATCAGAAGAACTCATTTGACCAGCCGGGCCAGGGAACAGGATTTCTCTTCAGCTTAGAGCATGTGCCATGGCGACATTCCCAAGCAGAGTTTGGACACTCCTGAGGCAGGTACAAATAGATAAAAACGTTCAGATTGAGTGGTTGATAGCATCTCTTCTCCGATGGACGTTTTCCTATTCCACGATTTCCATCCCTCTATTCCCATTCCCCTACTCTGTAGATAAGCTTCCAAGGAATCTTCCACTCAACATTCAGATGATTTTATGGTGGAAATATCTCCATTTCAATCCAGATTTTTATCCATTCATTCTTTTTTTAAATTCTATAATAGTGACCTTTTCTAGATTTATTGTGGAAACAGCCCAATTTTTTAACCAAAGCTTGCAAAAATGGGGAGTTTTTCTCATTAGCAAATGATTATTGAATGTTTTCTCAAATGATGGTAAATGCCAGGAATCTAAGTCCTGGAATCAGTTCTAATCACATCAAACCTCAACTACGTGGACTAATCCTACTCTATTGTCGAGCCTACCCGAACATAAAAGCTTGAATCAATATTCATCAACATTGGAGAAAGGAAATGATGATGGGGAGGATGTATTGAATTGTTACAGAAAATATAAAGAAGGGCTGGAATAAAAACAAATCAAGTAGATGCACAAGGATTTGTCAGTTTTGAAAACACTATCAGTAAGCAGAAGGCTACAAATTTTGAAAAAAAAAGATGAATAGAATAGCCTGAGGAAAATTGAAATGACGCAGCGAAAACTGGGAGGGCAAATGTTGATGAGGAATCGTAATTAGGGCCTGCTTCATCTATTTTTATGTCATCAACTTTAGTTGCTAAAGGAAGTAAGAAATTCAGTGAGCACAATGAACGTAATGAGAAGGCATGCATTTTTTTTCTCTCACCAATCCTTTCCCTATTCTAAGATCTTAATTTTGAATTTGAATTTTCACACTAGTGATATCTGGTGGCTTTTGCCAGAGATCAAGTGAAAGCAATAATCGATTTTCCCTGGTAATAATTACTTTCCTTCTGTTAATATCTTTTAAGAGCTTATGATTAAAATCTTGCTGCTACAAGACCATGTTTCCTCAGTGATCGATTCTTTA
>OY735206.1:13451970-13481970 GCA_963457665.1 Thysanoteuthis rhombus | reverse complement strand
TGACTAGTCAGAAATGAAAATAGAGCACAACACAATTAAGGCCACAATTGAACAGTTCAAGGAAACAGTATAGATGTTCATTCAATATCATGAAATTTGTTTTTCAGTAGAAAATTTGTGGGCCTAGGGAATATTTTATGAAAGTTTGTGATTCTATCATCAGATGTGGATACCTTGAAGAAGAATTATGATAGTTATAACACCACAATGATTAATGGTTTTTAAATTAGTGTAAAATAGATTTGTACGCGATTTGTGCCTACGTATACATTTGAACACAGTTATGAGGAAAAAATTATTATATTATAGTACTACACACACACACACACTCAGACAGAAGAATCATGCATAGCCACATGAATCTGATTCTAATAAAAACCCACACAAGCATCTCAGTTTCAGAAAACAATAAAGAAAGAAACACTAGGAAAGAAATCATCCCCTCATACAGGGGTCAAGAGTAAAATCTCTCTTTAATCTTCTCATGTGTAGTTCCCACCCCACTCTGGAAAACCACTTATACTTGCACCTCTAAATTCATTCCATAGTCAGGTCTCATTTCATTTGTTAACCTTCTTTCTTTTTTTGCTTCCCTGCATGGGGCACTTGCTTTCCCTTCTTCTTGAAGAGAAGAAGGGTAAAGGAAAGACTCAGCTTACTTGCTTCATAAAGCAGCTGATGGCAATAAGGTCATTTCCCTAGTTGGAAAATGAATCAAATCTCATGACCAAGCAGGCTACTTCCGTCTCACAAACTACTCATTCATGAATGTTGTGTGTGTTTTTTTTTTTCTTTTCATTAGTGGTGCTAATGAAATGGCAGCTGACTTCTACAACCAAAGGATGGAATCTGATAACTACGTATCATGAATGGTTTTGACTACTATTTAACTCCATCTTCTTTTTCTTTTGTTTTTATCATTATTTGTTGAATCAAGATGAAGATAAATAGGAGTCAAAATTGAAACGAGTTGCAATATTTCATCAAATCATTAGAAGAAAGGCAAATGTAGAATTCAGACCCCTTTAACTACATGAAAGAATGTCATGAAGAAATAGTTGTGCAAAATTTTTTAAATTCATATTGCTCCTATCTTTCATGCCTTGGTGTAATCTGAAAATTTGTTCTTTTGACTTGAATCAATTTTGGACTCGATATTCTACAATTGATCCAAAAAACAATAATAGAATAATCATAAATGATGTTTCTAATAAATTTAGCCATACTTGCACACCAGTGATGTAAGATTTGTTGCATATGTATGGGCAGTTTCACTCAGAAGATAAATATTTAAAATTTCCTGTCCCAAATTTTACCTTATAAGAGCCATGTATGCAAATTAGTATGTTGGTTGAATGGTCATCTACCTGATCAGAGTCCCGTTATAACATAAAAGTGATAATGAATTAGTCAATGGGGAACATTAACAGGGCGAAAACAAAATCAGTTAAGGGGTTGTAAAATGCGTTCATCAGTTTCCATGACAATAGACAATGTCACAGAAAGGTTGAGTATAAGAGAAGAGTGATTTGAGGGTCCCTTTTTCATAGTTCATTATTTACAAAAACACTAGTTGACATTTTTTTCTAAAATTAGTGAGATGGGGGTATGTTTACAATTTATGAAAAGAAAGCATCAATAGTAAAATTTTTACGAATGAATGATCGTAGGTGTACTCATACGCTCATTTATTCATGAAATTGAATATCATGCATAAATATAGATGTATAAAATCAAGAGAATTCTACCGTGATGTTTGACCAGGAGATAAGCAGGCAAATGACATATCTATTAGGCCATAGTCTTGCTGCTTGAACATAGAATGAAATTAACTTGCAAAATCCAAAAGTTTAGCACAGAACTATAGGCGCAACAATCAGAATCAAAATCAAAATCAAAATGCAATTAAAACAAAAAAAGGCTAAAGGAAGATCTTACAATACTGACAACTCTGAAGCAGTTCTCTTTATATGCCTTTGCACATTCTGGGTTATTCAATGTTAACCTATTCCTGAGTCCATATTAGGTTATTCATGAAAGCATCCATTTCCTTTTGTCCATTAATCTTTGGCAAATGTAGGATGGAACGTACCATTTTATTCAGTATTTCGGAAGTGTAGTCAACATACCTGAAATTGCATCGGCACATGAATTCACAAACTAATAAGCTCTTTTGAATGGAAACAAGATTTTTTTTAGTATTGAATACAACACATGGGTTTATTGTTAGGAAGCAACTGGTGACGTTCCTAGATACTTGATTAACAATTCGCATGGAAACATAGCCTACCCATGGTATATTCAGATAGACAGAACACTTTCGTGGATCAGCTTTTTTATCACATCAAAAAAATAGCTATCTCTTTTCCAGGAGCAGTTCATGACTACATCTTCAAGATAACCATTCATTTACAGAACTGCACAGAGATAAATCAATGTCTGCTGCCTAGCATTCATTTAAAACAACAAATATTTCAAGATAATCCCTTTCCTTGTAATGCCTTCAATTCAATGGTGAACATTAATCTCATTGATCAAACATTATGCAGTGAAGATTTCTGCTAATAAATACTCCCAGTCAGGCAACAAACTTATCGATCTACCCTCATACTTGATAGACAATTTTTTTTCTGTAGTATAAGACATTATTGGCAACCACCAGTCAAGAAATGCAATGAAGGACCCAGCATGGTACCCTGATGATCTTCTTGGTCGAAGATACTGATTTTGATAGTTACTAGGATCAGGATTTTATAATTAAGTGGACAAAAGGAATAAACATAAAAAGAACTATTTTTCCTGGGGACTTGATACTCCCTTGATAAAAAAAAAAAACAGGAACATATCTCACTTACCATAGACAAAATTGAAAAAAGGGGTACAAGGATAGTAGGTAGAACCCCCTCTCATATATATTTTTCAAGAGACAATGTAAGTCATCAAGTGACGAGGAGACATGTTAATTGAATGTCCTCATATCTGACTAAACTTGGCCCTAGGGCAACACAACAGGGCTACTGTGTGGAACAGCTAAGAGTTAGCAAACAGAAATTACCTGGAAATGAAGGTGTTCCAAGTTGGGGTCAGTTAGAGTTCATCTCATTGTAGGAAGAGGGAGGAATTCAGGTGGAGAAGTTGAAGGAAAGAATTCCTGTCATATAAACAAGCAATCCTTCCCTTTCTCTTTGTTTCAGCAAGTTTGATAGATGTACCAAAAGTAATGGATATGACAACCAAAATTTGAATATAAATTTAGTAAATATTGCTTGCAGGCAGTTTTATCTAATGAGAAATAGTTTAAAATTCATTGAACAAATATGTCAAGATTTTCAGTCATTCTACAGTAACACAGCAAATATTAGAAACAAAAGAAGCAGATATCAAAATTCCCACAGAACATTTAGTGTTAGAACAGATATAGCAAATATAATGTTAACTAAAAGTCAATCATGTACTCATCTGTTCAGCTGGAAAATCTACACAAATATTAACTTTAAACACTTGCCAAGCGAGTACAAACAGGGTTTTGGTGAGGGAGGTGTAGTTGGTACATTGCACTGGTGATCTTGAGGACAAAAAGAGGTCCAAGACTTTCCTGAGTAGAGCTATGTATCGAAACTTATAAATCAATACAAAATGTCCTTTAATAATGGTTCACCATAGAGCGAATGTAGTATGGTGTGCTAAAAGTTTTACTAGATGAAAACAGGATGGCGAAAGGATGAGAGTGTTTGCACTGGGTGAATGTGTATACGGGAGAGAGGGCAAAATAGCTTAGTGTCACCTTATAAAATTCCTCTTGATATTTAGTTTGGCCGTTCTCACATAATATTTGTGATAGTCCATTTGTGATGGACATTTTCAATTTCCAGCCAACAATAGCTGAAAATGCTCTTACCATAACATGGCTAATGTATCCCACAACCTAAACAATGTAAACAGAATAAACAATTAAAGAGACTGGGGCTACTGTAATGGTGACAGATCATTTCAAATAAGTTTCTACATAATATAACGTAATTCATTCTGTCAGATCACATGTATCCATTTCTTAATATATAACTGTCATGTTGAAAGGTACAAATAAACCAAGAATTAACAAGATGAGACTTTGGGTTTACAGCAGTTATTTGAGCCTTTGCATTACCAGCAGCTGTTTAGCTCAATGGTAAGAACATTGCTACGTTGAAGCAACTACCATATATATATATATATATCTCATTTAAAGCCCACTTATCAAATGAAATAACCATGCACTAAGACTCCAGAACAAATTATTGATAAAAATTGTACACTTGCTTTGATTTAAACTCACTTTTTTCAATAATCAGATTTTTAGAGCCAGCCTCACCTTCCCATTCCTCCTGCTTCTATTGCCACAACTAGTAATGCTATTACTACTTTGAATAAGAATGCCTTCGAAATAAAAAGTCACAGATATGGATGTAAGGATGGTGGACGGTTCTTTTTCTTGTTATTATGACTCAACCTGAAGTTAAAAATGATGGTTTTGGATTTGATTATTTATGAGCAAAAAAAAAACATGAACGTTTTGTCGCCTGATTCAACTGTTGTCATCTTTCATATTGCTTTTCATTCCATAGCTCCAATTGTTTTCAAGTTCTGTTAAGCAGCATAGATCGAGAATAGAGTAGCTTTGATTCATAACAGAATTATTTTTGGTTTTCCTTGCCGGTTGTAGAATCGTAAAATGATCTGAGCGTTGAAAAAAAAAATGAAGATATGACAATGCTTAACTGGAGATTAACAGGTTTACTACAATTAGATATAAACAAACATGGATAAAATAGAAGAATGAAGAATATAGCTATATGACTGCATTTGAATGATATGAGCTGGTTAACTTTTGTTGCCTAATCAGTAAAGTGCTGTCCAGGTTAGGAGGTTCGGACAAAAAAGTTCCAAGTGGGACAAGAAACCCTCAACTAAGTGCGACAAAAGCTCCTTGATTAAATGAAAACATAGCAAAAATATAGATGAATGGTTGAAGTATTAAATCTTAATACTTTCCTCATTATTCGAATTTTGATATATTCTCAGGCTCACATGAAAAGAAAATTCCCACATCTTATAAAAAGTATTAGATTCATTGAATTGGTTTAGATTTCTGATAAAAGTAAGAGTAAGAATTGCTGCTTGCATATCTGCATATTTACACAGAACTTTAGAACACGCATTATTTTGAAAGATCATGTACAAAACTTTCAAAAAAAATGGGGGGGGGCTAGCCCAAGACTCCCCAAGAACACTCCCCCATTTTCTTCCCAACATATTTTGGGTGGGGACTGTTTTAACGGATCACCCTCATTCTTAACATACTAACTTGACACATGAATTTGAAATTCTGTTATTCATTTTTACCACAGGGTCTTCTGTTCTAAGAGTGTTTTATCATAGGTGAGGTTGGTAGACTAACTCTCAAGGATAAAGGATATGAGTTCATGTATTGCTGGATGCCAATTCTTCAATTCTGATCCATGTTGCTTACTTAACAATCATATTAGATTGGTGCATAAATAACTGCGTTTTTTCCACCAACTTCAAAGCAGCATATCTCAGCATTCATAGGGGCAGCATAGAATTCTGAGGTCCTGGAACCAATGAATTCTTCAAAGGTGTTTTTTGAGTGGCTGCTTCATTGTTGAAGACCTTCTCTAGCAGGAAGTAGTCAAAATGCTTGAAAAAGTCAAAGAGAGTAAGTTGAGTGAGGTACAGTTTTGTAGCCTGATTCATTCTATTTCTGCTTGGTTATTCAGGTGTTGTCATGGTGAAGAATTGGTCTTTTTCAATTGACCAATATTGGACATAAACATTGCAGTTCTTGTTGAATTTTGTCAATTTCCAGCAATACTTCCTTACTGTGATGGTTTTGACAAGATTCAAGAAGGCGTTGTGGATGATTCCACCTGCCAACCATCAAACAGAGACCATAATCTCCTTTGATTGCATTGGTCCTACTCAATAAGGGACATCAATTGCATGTCATCAATAAGACAGATGCCACATGGCTCTCATCTGTTTTGAAACTTTGGGTAATCAATGTTGAGCTAGAAATTCATTGACATTCTCCTGGCCAAATACTTGGTTCATATTGCAAGCAGTTTCCACTGCTCAAAGTCCCATTTGGGACTCATACAACAAAATTGCTGGAATTCGCTTTTTTCTATCTTTGATTTGACAGCCTCACATAAACCGGAATAAATTAAGAAAAGAAAACGTCCAGTTTAAATAATGAGTGATATTCATGATTTAAAATGCTGGATTCCATGAACATAGTTAAAGAAAAGTATCTTTCCAGAAATAAACATTTTTACACCAACCTAACAGAATGTCAAAACAACCAGTGCAATGGAAAATAAGAGAAAGAAAGAGTAACAAAATTATCCAGAATCAATATAACATATTCAGTAAGTGAGCCATAACCACTCTACCCCAGACCAAGTGCCTCTGTTGTCATCTAGAGGACTCTACCTTAGGTTTCAACCCTTTCCAGTCTACTCCAGCAAGAAATGAACCTGTCACTTAATGTTAAACTTCCAATAGACTGACCTACAAATGAAATCACCCTGATCATCACAGGCTTGGAAGAAAATCCTCAGAGCATATTTCATGAAAAAAATGTTACTTTTCACACCATGAGGTTTGCTTATCCAAAGCTGCTTTGGTATGAATGTTTGTGTGATGGCACACATTTCAGAAGTAACCACTTCGCACTAGGGAAAATAAATGAGGGTTGGGATACTTATAGATTCGGCTGTAAGTACACTAGACAGCAAGGTAGGAAATGGTATCTTGGGATAACAAAGGAGGTCCTTAGGGGAGAGAATGGGAGATATATATAAAAGGAGAGATTACTCACTTGAGGATATGATTACCCTGAATGCACAAATCTACAGGTAAGTGTGTGTGTGTGTATGTTCACATCTCACATATACACAAACACCTTGTAAATGAAAATGCAAACATGTTCATTTTTTTACATTTGGTGAACTAAACAATATGAAAATTATACAATGTACACAGCCTATACATTAAGTCAATACATGAAAATACCATACACATACACAATATGTAAACCAAAAGCTCACAGTATTTGTCCATGAAAGAAAAATACTTTTTTTGAGGGTTTTTTATACAGTGAGTAATTGTCACTGCCTTAATGACATTTGACACAAGAAGACCAGTAGCTATCATTTTTTTTACAGTTTTCAAATTTTTTTAGAAGAAGAATTTCTAAAATTTAGCACTCTGCGGAACTTACTATGAGTAAGTAGAGGTTTTATACAAATCGACACCTTTGATTTTGTGATAACTTTTGTAAAACTCAACCAATTTTAATAAATCCCCGTCATTTCGTAGCAAAAAAGTCTACATGTTGAAAATGAGAAAGATTTCAAAAGTCACACATAAATGATTAATATACAAAGATGAATTATATCTAATACGCATTTCTCATTGGGGTTGTTGGTAAGTGTGTTAATTTTGTAATCGGCAGATTTGTGCCATTGAATCAATATTTTTTTGTCTATTTCATATTAAAATATTCTTGTTCAGCATTTTTCAAGTTTTTACAATTATATCAAAACGTATAGGTATGCTTTTTTCTTACTGAAAATAAATGATTATAATTAGGGTTCCAGATTTTTTTATATTCAACAATTTTCATTCTTTCTGATTTTCTATGTGTTCTAAAAATATTTGCAAAACTATAATAAAATCATCAACAATACATTTATATTACACACATATATTAGCCCCATTTTGTCTCTAACGGTTGAATTAATTCCTGACCATCGGCAGTCATTTTTCCTTTTTATCAATGCACAACATATGGATTGGATTGCGTGGCAAATGTTGTTCAAAGTCAAAAACTCTTGAATTCAGTCTCAAATCATCAAATCTTTTTGCCCTACGAGCAGAAAATGACTAAAGCTGAGCAGAAAATGACTAAAGCTAGGCAGAGAATAGGTGGTTAAGTGTGTAAATCAGTAGACATCAGTAAGGCCAACCAAAACATTGCCTGAATATAGAAGGTCAAAGTTAGCACTGAAATACAACCATGTCATTTCATTTCATATATTTTATGCTTCTTGATAGAACTGGACATATTTGTACCATGTAAACCAGAGATAGTTTTGATGCATTTGTTTCATGAATCCAACCCATGATATCACAAGTCACATAAACAAATAGTTATTTATAAGGGGTTGAGTAAAGTAGGGATTTAACTCCTTTTTTCATTTTCAAATGACATCAGAATGTCTTGGATACAAGATAAATAAACATCCTTCTTCCTCAAGTTCTCCAATAATTAAGCTAAAATGAAAAAATCAAAGGAAAAATAATTGTCTCTGATGGACTGAAGAGGAGACTTGGTTTGCTCCAAGTGATACAAGCTCATTAACTCAAAAATTCAAAATAGGATTCATCAAAAACAATAGCCTAAAAAAATCATCTAAAAGGAATTTAATGAACAAGGCGCTTTGTTGTTTCCTATTGAGTTTATAATTCACAATTGGCCAAATATATGCACTAATGAAAATGAAAATGAGGGCTGATTCAGGTCGCAAAATATTGAAATGATTTTCAATTGTATTGTATACGGGAATCTATTGGACGGCCTGTATCTTAACAGTAATGAACATTTTATAATGCAGATGATCTGATTCATGGCCTAATCATTTAAGCAGTCTTTGATCATAGTTTCACCTTCAAACTTTCAGTTGTCCATTCGATTTAAGGCTAAAGAATCACTATCAGACTACGTCAAATAATGGAGTTCTATTTTCGGGCAAAACATGGTAACATATATATGTACAAACATCAGTGAGTCTATATACATACATACAAACACATGTGCAAATCTATACATCCATGTGTATGTGTATGTATATGTGTGTAAGTACATCAATTAATCTGTCGCCTTATGATGAAATGAGCATTTATTTTATACAACAAATATCCATATTTTAACATTATTACCTTCCCTACAAATTCAATGGACCCGACGCTTCTTCATTAAAATTTCATATCAAAATTTTTAATGGTTGAAGTTATGGGAAACAGTATTTTTTAATAGACTGATTTACAAGTGAGACTGCTTATGTTCACAAATGCCCTTGAGAGAAGCATAAATCTATTTCTCCCAGTTCTATGCCCAATTTCTTGGCAGAGAAAATAATGGGTGATCAAATATCTAGGCAAACCACTCAGCTACCCAACATGCAGCAAAACGCTGTTACCCACATAGACAACCTTGCCTGAGGCTAATATAAGATATAAACAGATAAGATATCTCCATTCTGTTGATAATGCTTGAAAATATTAGGTGCCTGCCATAGAATGGTTAGCAAGTTAGTTTTATAAACCATTAATGGCATAGAGAACTTGATCCTAATTGGGTGACTTATAATCAAGTCCTTTTTGCTGAATTACACAGATCCTTGTAAATATCTATATAAATATACAAATGGTCAATATGTGTATGCACAAATTTGATTGACAGCCAAAGAAAGACAAGGAATTTTCATTAAATATTCTTACTATTCATTCCCGCTTCCATACAAGTGGTTTTAGGTCCATAGATGCGAAAACAGTACATAAGTTTTTGATTAAGCATTTTTTGCTATTTTCTCAGCCATTTTCAAAATTCAAGACCTTAATGGTTGAAAAGATAAACTGCAATATCTGAGAAGGATATTACATGAAGGCTGAAGAACGTATTGGACAAAACTTTACGACCAATGAGGATATATAAAAAACTCGTAGATGCTATCTATGTTTCGATTTAAATTTCAGCATTTGTGCATCAGGAATAAATATTCCCAGCAGAAACACATTTATACTTTACACATAATGCATTTATCAAGAGACGAGCTTGTTGATCTACGTAAAACACATAGATCAACCATTGAAATATATATATTACACACATGTAGTATGTATACAACTAACAACTCATTTATATATAGGAATATACACTATACACACCATGTGCATGATCTTGTACATACTCGTATTTGTATGTGGCAAGAAGAATAGAATGTATTTATATCCCACTCATAAAAAAAGCCAGTCAAAGTCTATTGGCTGAGTATTCTACAAACGGATTTTCTTTCAAGCTGGATATCAAACTATTGTACACCAACTTGGTCTCTCCTATTCTGTATGTAACCATCACATTTCAGGCTTCAGGACTAAACCTTCCAACTCATAACCCCCCTCCACATTGTTGTATCATCTTCCTTTGTTTTTCTTTCTCCACTCAATCTCAAAGAGCAAGAAATGAAAGAAAAGAGAGGAAAAATAAATAGATAAAAATTGAGGTCTATACACTGTGTAAGAGGAAGCGAGAAGTGGGTCTTTCTTCTTGGAATTGATGGTAGCTGTGGCAGCAACTAACAACTGACCAAAACAGTGGTTTACAGGAATCGGCTGGTGGCAAGACACATTGGCAGTTAGCAAGGCAAGATATTGATTTCTGTAGTGGTTGTCAGAAACTGACAGGGCAGAGCACACACACACATACACACACACACATAGTGTAGCTGGCACCAAAGATTTGGACTTCTTCAGAGAGCAGAAAGGATATGAGAAGGATAAAGAGAGAGAATGGTAAGGAAAGATGGGAAG
Source organism: Thysanoteuthis rhombus (assembly GCA_963457665.1). Classification (NCBI taxonomy): domain Eukaryota; kingdom Metazoa; phylum Mollusca; class Cephalopoda; order Oegopsida; family Thysanoteuthidae; genus Thysanoteuthis; species Thysanoteuthis major. Next base: position 13,471,317 of record OY735206.1, on the reverse strand, counting down.
AGGGAGAGATGGAAGAGGACGAAAGACAAAAGAAGAAGGACCAGACTAAATGAAATTGGATGCATGGTATCATTGGAAAAAGCACACATCAACGATTTATATACATACAAAATACAGACCAATGGAATATGATGATATTTCCGTGGCCTTTGACATTTCAATAATTCCAAAAACTTGATGTTTTGCTTCATTAGATTTACTGATACTGTTTTTATTTATTCTCATCTCTGCATTTTGGTCAATGCATTCTTAAGAATAATGATTCATCTAAAGATTTCAAGCTAGGTTCATCTCACATTAACAATCCATATGCTTTGAAAAAAGCCCCATCAAGTGCACTAGAGTACCATGTAGCTGTTGACTATACAAGGGCACTAAAGTACTATGTAGTTGTTGACTATATAAGAACACTAAAATACCAAGTAGTTGTAGGCTATATAAGAACACCAAAATACTATTTAGTTGTTGACTATATAAGTGCAAAAAATGAAAGAAAACCCTTGCTGAATACATGGCATAGACAGATATTTATTGTAATATTGTAATAATATTTCTAGGAGATATGCAGGGTGTCCCACAATTTTGAAATAATCTTATAGATGCAAGTAACAGATCTAACGAACATAAACACCTACAATCTGTTACATGTAAGTTTCTTAGTGACTGCTATCCACTTTGATGCAGTTATCCAGTCAGCAAGCAGTTGATCTGGACACATTCTGACTTTGTGTCAATGATAGCAACTTCTCCTTTTATTCTGGTTTTCAATTTTTGTATGTTGGCTACTTTGTACCATGTTCACTAGGATGTTTCACTGAAAGAAATCTGGAGGTGTCAAGTCTGGTGATCTTGAGGACTATTTGATGGCACCACATTGTTCCAACCAGTGACCTTCCAAATTATTGATTTTTACAACATTTTGGACAAATCATTCTTTTTTATACTTTGGTATGCGTTAAGTAAGGGGAAGAAGATGCTTCTAGAAATTAATTTACTTTTTGTGGAGCAGGTTTTTAGATTTGAGGGCAGAAAACAAAACCTAATGGTTATCTTCAGACTTCAGCCGTCATTTTTATATTTTGATGACATGGAGATGAGATACTACAGAGTGTGCTGGTTGCATATTGCATAGCTTTTTTTCATCAAAAACTGAAGACGGAAGGTATTTAAGATATTTTGTCTCAAAAGGAAGATAAATGTAGATGCGAGAAAAATATAGCAGGGAAAATGAAAAGAAAATAGAAGAGAGATGAAGAAAAGCAAAGACAAAGAATAAAAATGAAAAAAAAAGAAAGACTACTTTATTAAATATAAACAGAAATCTTAGAACAAAGTCCATAGAAAAGGGAAGAAAAGAGATGAAGAAAAAGACAAAAAGATGAAAACTTTCACTCTTCAAGTACTGACATAAACCTGATAGTTGGCACCAAATGTCTCAAGCTGATTTTCTGAATTTCTCTGAAAACAGACAACAATAAAAGCCAGGCATTGGACAGCAGAGGCAACACCAAAATTTCTCTGTATGTTTAGTCTGAAGACCAAAGCACAATATACATTGGAATACTTTCTTTTACAAATATATACTGGCATATATATTTTGAACACTTTTTAAAGATTGTTTTTCTTGATTTTGATTGCGTAAGAATGAAAATGATGAGATTTGCTTCATTAAAATAATAAAAGTTAACAAACAAAAATGTTTTGCATTGTGAGAAAAATATTTTTTTTTATGCCAAAAAGAGTTCATCAGCTTTGCAGCTAACTTTCAATTTTTGGCATTTTCAGTGGCTGAGGAATAACCGTCATGATCATAAAGAAAACTTCCAGTAAATGAATGCCGTTCGAAAAGAAAATTATGCAACTTAAATTCTTATCAGGCTAAATCAAAACTTTTGAGTCAAAGTGGTGATGCCTAAGCCATCAGCAAAGTGCTGCAAGGCATGTGTATACAAGCAATATGATCAGTAGCCTTTCTAAAGTGCAATGTTGACTCCTTAACATATGTTTATGGACTCCAGGAAACTCCTGACACTGTAGAACAGAGTGAGGAGACAACCTGGTCTGTCGAAACATATGACACTCAACTAGCAAGAACTAAGAAGCAGCAGCACATGGCACACAAAAGCAACAAGTAGCAACAGCACATGACATGCAAAAGCAACAAGTAGCAACAGCATATGGCGTACAAAAGCAACATGTAGTAACAGCATATGGCGTACAAAAGCAACATGTAGTAACAGCATATGGCGTACAAAAGCAACATGTAGTAACAGCATATGGCGTACAAAAGCAACATGTAGCAACAGCATATGGCGTACAAAAGCAACATGTAGCAACAGCATATGGCGTACAAAAGCAACATGTAGCAACAGCACATGACATGCAAAAGCAACATGTAGCAACGAAGAAAAAAGCAATTCCGTTCTGAGGGAAATATTTTTTATAAAACAAAAACAAAAAAGTTTCATTTTTTCAACATGCAACAACAGTATTAGCTAACAAATAGCCACCACTATTTTAATAGAAAAAAAAACCCATACGAATGCACACATACACACACACACACACACACACACATTCAAGTTTATAAATAAGTTGGTATAAATATAAGAGAGAGAGGAAAGTAAAAGAGAAGCAAAACATTCACATAATTATACCAAAATTTCATGCATATTTATCATTCAAGTATAAGATATAGTACTTTTTATTTGGTACTTCACAACCTATACTAGGAATTGGAACTTATGAGATTTGAACTGGAAAATAAAATTAATCCCCTGGATGATCAACTGAAGCTAATAATCAGGTGAAAATTAAACTAGATGGTTATTCAATATTACACTCATTCATCAGTTGAAAACAATGGACATCCAGTTTTATGTACATAAGTCTTTTGATGACTGGTAGGATGAAACAATTAGCCATTTAGTTAGGCTGAGAAAAAAACGGTGAGTAGTAATTAACTATTAGAAAACCTTGACCACATTTCATTCAAGATTAACGTTGGAAACTACTCTGAAGAACAATTTGCCGGCATAGGATGCAATAATTAGAGAAAAACATGCATAAAAAAAGCTAGCAGCAGACAAAAGCAGAAGCAAAGCAGATGATTAAAGAACTGTATATCTTGGTGGATAAATTGACCTTCAGACAAGACAGCAATTTCAGTCTGAATTTCAGGGTTTTAGTCACTCTTTTATCTGAACTAGAGGACAATCCTCTTTTTTTTAATGCTTTTTTTTTCAAGCTTTTAGTCTTGTCTCATCAGCAGAAATATACAATGATCTTAGAACCAAAAAACTGGGCAGCTGTAAAGACCAGTTATTCAACAATATGCAACCATAGCAGAGGTGAATGGTTCAGTTAAATAATCATGCAACAAGCCATATAGACAACTGACAATTTGTGAGTGAATTTCTGGAAAGAGGGACAATCATTATTATACACTCATTCAGGCAAGTGTTCTCATCTTTGTTGTTATAGTCACAACATTTCGGCTGTAATACTTTCTGGCCTTCTTCAGGTGTCTGTGTTAGTTGGTAACTTTTAGGGAATTTCAAACCGAGTTCTCTATTTAATCCACAGTAGCAGATTGTTCTCACTTGAGAAAAAAACAGTGTGTAGTAATTAACTATTAGAAAACCTTGACCACATTTCATTCAAGACTAACGTTGGAAACTACTCTGAAGAACAATTTGCCAGCATAGGATGCAATAATTGTAGAAAGACATGCATAGAAAATGCAAGCATCAGACAAAAGCAGAAGCAAAGCAGATGATTAGAGAACCGTATATCCGTGCAAGAGGATATTTCATATCAGTTAATTCTTCTTTAAGAGGTTGTTTGTCTGCCTCTTCCACTGACCAGACCCAGGGATTAAAGCCATGTCTGGAGAAAGCTTACAACTACAATAACTATGATGAAGGCATTTGTCTGAGTATATCAGTGTATATTAACACTTCACAAGTTAAGCAATGAGTGTTCTGGAATTGCAATATCGCAGGAAAAGACAGATTGCATCAGGGTGAATAAATACAGGCCAAGAAAATACTATATGCAGAGGTAGATAAAGATGAAGATAGAAATGTAGATAGATGATAGACTATTGATAGATAAAAAGAGAGAGAGATAAAAGATATAGATAGATATTGATAGTTACAGAGAGAGATAATAGTGAAAATATTGAGGAGATAGAGGAGAGAGAGATAGAGAATATACCTAGAGAGAATGGAGAGGGAAGAGAGAGAGAGAGAGAGGATGGAGAATGGAGAAATGGAGGAGAGAGAGGAGGGAGATGGTTGTAGGAGTGAGGGAGGAGATGGTTGGGGGGAGAAGAGATGGGTGAGGGACAGAGGAAGGAGATAGAGATCCATACCTCACATAAATGAATCATTGTAGCCCATGTGTGTCCCAAAATTAGTCATCTAAATTTAAAAAAAAAAATACAAAACAAATTTCCCGCACAAGATATGTGAATTGTTGGTTCCAGATGACCATAGGGACCCTAAAAAATACTTTTTCTTAGATGGAGCCTAATGGTGTATTCATACAAATTTTCAAGATTTTCAAAAAAGTGACAATGTCCACCAAGGGACTCATGCATAGATAGATAGACACTCTGATAGAGAAGAATCTGTAGCCCCCTTAGCTAGTTGTCCAGGCTGACCCTCTGTGGAGTTACATTGATTTGATAGATAGACATTGGAAGAAGCTCAGCATAAGGTCAGGATGACTTCAAAGTCTCAACCCCTGATCTATGAACTGTATTCTCCTCTAATGAAGACACAGCAAGTAGAAATACTTTCCCCATATTCCCTTAGAACTCTTGGCAAAAGTTCACATTCTTTTTCATGTATAATTTTTAGACATCTAACACAAACATGTTGATACACATAAGCATATACATGTATATATGTATGGAATCACTCATCAGGCTAATGTAGATATATGTTCTGCTCAAGAAAAAGAAAAAAGATAAAGAAAAGAAAAAGAAAGAGTGTACTCATGAGTTATGAGTTAGCATTTCCTCCCAACCACAGAATTCATGGTCTTTCATGCAGGACACTTTTCTTCAAAATGAGCACTTTTTGTCCAGTCAGAGACATAATTATGATCTTACGAAACAAATGGAAAAAATGGAGAGAGCAAAGAAAAAAATAAACAAATAATAATACTAATAATAATATTGAAAAAAAAATTGTTGTAAGATATTTGAAGGAAGTTTATGAATAAACCTAATCCCATAAGCGGAATCTATAAGATTAGATGAGATCAATCTGCTTCAAGATAATTGTGTTAGGAATTCTTGAATGTTTTAAATGCCACAGAACAGAGAGAATACTGAAGTTTAGAATGAAAAATGTATTGGGTCAAAAGTTGCAAAGTCTCATAATCTCTATTTTGGAATAGAAAAGCAATTCAACAGAAATTCAGACATCCTCCTTTGGAGTGGAATCACACAAATGCAGGAAAAGTGTCTCTTCATCTATCTACCTATCTTACCTTCATCATCAGCCATCATAAAACTACTGCTGGACAGAAGTGTTTCCCAGCTCCTTCCATACCAACAATGACTGTGCTAACCTCTGCCACGTCTTATCAGCAAGCTTTTTCATCTCAATTCTCCATCTCAGCTGGTCTTCTACAGAGTTTGCTATCTATTGGGCACCAATCAACTGATTTTTTGTACCATCTGTTATCCTTCTTGCTATGTATCCAACCAACCTCCATTTTTGTAGCCTAATTATGTGATATCTTTTATCTCTCAAATTCATGCTGATTTTTTCTATCTCTTACAGTTATTCCAAGCAATTCCCTCTCCATTGCTCTCTGGGTGATTTTGAGTTTCCAAATTTGTTTTAAATGATTTTATTAATTTCCAATATCCATATCCATTCGTCATAGCTGGTATGATACATTCATTCATATTTATATGTGCATCTGAGCATGTGTGTATATGATTCTGGTCCTTATTTTACATAATAAACAGTTGAATTCCTATTGAAAATAAGCCATGTACGATAAAAGACCCAAAATAATTCAAACAGCACAAAATGACTTTAGTATTGTTAAAACAGAATGCATTCATTCAGTCTTCTGAGCACAGAAAATATTTTCAAACTTCAGTTATGACCAACTTGAAACATTAATGCAAAACTTTTTTTCATGTTACATAATTGAATTTGAAAAAGAAGCACAAAGTATTGGTGGCATCAAGAAAAAACATAATTATTCCTTGATAGTAATGGAACGTCCAATATGTAACTTATGAGAGTTGATCGATTAGTCCATAGCCCAACAATAACTGGAGTTCGATCTGACATTTCCAATTCATAATGTTCAATCTATGAAGAAGTGTTAGGTTAAGTGTATTGATATGGAAAGAGATGATGATGAAAAATGAATATTTGTTGTGTAAATAAAAGCTTTCGATTATCATCAGGCTAGAGACATTGATTTACTCACAATAATCTGCTGGCTGCACCAAATATTTATTTGTATTTTTGAATCGTTTCATATCTGCTTTTCTCCTGGTCACTTACATTGGCATAAGACTGGTTGCCTGATTTTCTTCATAGATTTGCATCCTGAATCTTCTTACAATGTGTCGCTAACAAATGCCTTCACTCATTCCTGATCATCGTGACTTTGACTAATGCTTCCAGAATGAGACTCTGCTCAAAATGTGACTTTACACAAGAAGTGACACTTGAAGCTCAAGGCTCTTCAGTTATTAGACTGTACTCCTCCATTTATACCTTTCCGACTCTGCCAAATAATTATAAATTATTCAACTTGATTTGAAGTACTGATAATTACTGTCATTCTAAAAAAAAAGGTTCCAGGCTTGACAATCTAAGCCATGTGTTATCTGATTTTTTTTTTTTAAATCTGCTGCTTAAGCTGGGTGAATACTTTTTTGTTGTGGATTTATCTGCCCAGTGGCCAGTAGTAGGAGGGAAGGTGTTTGCATTTGTGTAGATGAGGGTCTGAAATTCACTCATGACCCATTATTTCTGGAATAGGCAGTGCACCCCATAAGGTAGCTAGAGTAGTGGCAAAAATCATAATCCCATTACTAGGCACAATCAGTCCAACACACCTTAAAATCTCTGGAGATCTCATACACAAAATAAAGAACAGATATGGAAAACAAATTCATGGCCAGCCTTGATGTAACATCTACACCAACATCTCAGTTAAAAGGCCAAAATCAAACTAACCCTACCCACTAACAAAATATGTATACTTATAATGAACTGTTTTTTCAGCTTCAATGGAAAAAATTCAGCTCACCAACGGGGTCCCTGATAAGTGGAGTTTTTAGCTTTTGCTATGATTCCTGGAATCAAGCCCCTTCACACATAGCATACCTAAAATAGCCTATTTTTGCTACAGTGATGTCATTCCAATCCTTTACCTCAACACACAGATCTACACAACCTAGTTGCCAAAATAAACATATATCATCAAAATTCACACTAGAAAAAGTCTTACAACACAGAACGATTCCTTGACAACCTACTACACAGATCCAGTACAATCAAACAAAGCGTCTTCTGCTAAGCCACTAACAAGAAATTTTCCTCCCACCATACCCCAAGAATAAAATCAGGATTTATCATGGATTTTCACCCGAGGGCCCTAATACCATGATGATGAAGCAAAATACATTGTAAAATCCCTCTGTTCACTCCAGTACCCACAATACTTCATATACAACGCAAGGAGAAAAGCATATAAGATCCACACAACTAATACCAAACAAAATAAAAGAATAATAACACCATCATCACATTACATTACCCACCAATACAACCACCACCAACCTCAGCTCCATCCTAAACGAGCTGAAAATACATATTGCCACAACAAAAAACCACAACACTAACTCCCACCACCAAAAATTGGCATTTACACAATACTGTGCGAGGACTGCAACAAGATCTACATTAGACCAAGACCTCACAAGAAAAGAATATATGAACACAAAAGAGCCATAAAATTGGATGAAAAGACAAATACCCCGTCAAACACAGAAATACGCACAACCACAATCTTACTTTTCACAAAGTCCATCTCATCGAACATATACATGACTCCTTGACACACAGACCTGACTCCTACCTACACAGATATATACACCTCCCCTCCCACTAAACAATTCACATTTTCGAGAGATACCAAGTTCTTCTCATCTATACGTATATATATATATATACGTATATATACACACACATTTTAGTGCAAGTTTGTGTGTGTGTATGTATGTATAACATCTGTCTATGAACATGCAGAGCAAGACCCAAGGTTGATTTAATGTGAGGTTCTGTACACAAGAAGCTCAAAAAATTGCTTTAGTCCCTGCAACTGGTGTTGCAAGGTTGCAAGGTATCAGGGCAAGCAGAACCCTTTCTCTTTAATGTAATGGGAAGGTGCAGCCCCGGGGCTGGACAATTACCTGAGACTGAGCATGGTTATTTTTTGAGGTCACAGGACAAATCCTAGGCCTTTTGTACTTAGCAATAACAAGCCTCAGTAGGCCATCAACCACTACTGCATCATACCAGTGCGGAGTTACCCGAGAATGTACTGCAAGCAAATCTACACTTTAATCCATATTTACTCACTTCCTTAAGAGGGCAAAATGTAACACTAAGTCAGTTTAATGTGGTGTTCTTTATGGAAAGCTCAAAATATTGTTCCAGTCCCCGCAACTCATGTTCGAAGGCACCAAGGGAAGGCCAACCCATTTAGTGCAATGGGAAACTGCTGCCCCACAGCTCACTAATCCCCAGAGACTGGGCAGAGTTATATTTTGAGGCTACAGGATAAATCCTTGGTCTCTTGCGTTGAGAAATACGAGCCTCAGTAAGCCATCATAAGCCACATCATTACACAAGCACAAAGCTACCAAATATACCAAAATACTACACTTTGACTGAGGAGCAACACTTTCATCCTAGGCAGAGCACACAGATACTCTGATTGTAGGTAGAAGTGCAGATCAATACATAGATAACCCTCTTATTTGAGCATGGGTACTATGCAAGGAATAATAATAATTGTAAATGAAGCTGTGGGCCAGCAGATCACAGGGTAAGAATAGAAGAAAGGGAAAAAATAGGAAAATATCAGGACCTTGACTGAGCACTGCTAAAAGTATAGAGCATGATAAATGAGGTCATGCCCTTAATAGTGGGAATAATAGGAACAGTATTAACATAAATAAGAAATTGGAGGAAAAGTGGAATCTGTTCCAACTCTGGCAGGAACATGCAGATTCATGAACTAATATCAACCCTGAAAAATCTGGAGTTAGAAAAGGTGTTTTTTCCTCACAAGGATCAAAAATCTGATAATTTTGTGAAGCATCATCATTCCAAAGGTTTTTCCAGTAATTGAACTCATTCTCTTTCTTTTCCATCCATAATAATAATTATGATTTATGTTGTTCCACAATACCAATAATTGAAATATCCTTATGGATTGTACACTTTATGAATTTCATAGAATGGATTGCCCCCCCCCCCAAAAGAATGTGTTTTGAGAGAAACATCCTTCTTTTTTTCAATATAATCGAAAGAAAGGTATGTGTGTATGTATGCACTACTTATATGCTGTCGTTGAGGGAGATTTGATGCTCCAGCCTTTTATTAGTCTATCAGGTCATACACCGGCGCTTTAGCCTCCCCCATCTCAAATGTATGCAACACTGACCGAAACCTCTTTCCAACCCCTAATTAGGACCGATAGCTTCACTCAGATAGATAAATCTTTGTATTAAGAAGGTAAGTAGGGCCCAATTAACTCTGTGAATCATTGGTAGTTAACAGGCTAATGAAGCTGACTAAACAACCATTGACAATCCATTATTAGGTCTATTGAGAGCAGATTAGCTTGTTACCTCTTCTCTCATTCACCCGTTACTTGAAGACTAATTGAATGTAAATAAACAATTACCCAACTACTTCAGGTGGGATTAGCTAGGGATATAAGCTGGTAGTTAAGTGGTTTACATTAATAATCGCTTTATAATAACTGCAAGATTTTACTTCTTTTTAAAAAAAATCCAATGCTCATCAGAGATGGCAGGAGAGAGCTCAGTAGTAATAGCTTTAGGCTGGAGTTAATGAGCTCAGTTCCATTGGTGTAGTGCAGTGGAAAAGTACCCAAGTGGCATTCCCTTACTCTTGGGGAGAGGAAGAACGGTTTCTCTACTACCTACATGCCTATTTAAATTCTCTACTTGTACAATTCACTGGAGAGAAAAGCTGGCTAGTTTAAGTCGAAATACTCATCCCAAATGACTAAAAATATCTTTCAAGTTGGTTAAATTTAAAATATTTTCTCAGGTGGAAGGTTTTAAGCTGATAGCAAGCAGCCCTGTATTCCCTCACTTTTTTTCAGCTCTACACCACTGCAATCAAGTATTTCAAATATATTTTTTTCAATTCAAAACAAGCCACTGAGGATTGAAGTTTTCTCAGAAGTCTGTAATCAGTGATTCATCTAATGAGAAAGCAGTGTAAAATTTAAATGCCTAATGAGAAAAGGTGTTTAGTGAGATGGTCCAAATAAAACCCATGATTATACCACAGCCACAAATGATGTCTGTCTGCATCCTATTTTCAACCAATCTCTACCCTTCCTTTCTTAGACGTAACATACACATTCAGTGCAAATTACTTAGTCTGCTTTTTTTCTACTAAGTTAATCTACCCTACTCTATAATAAGTTACAGTTCAAGAAAAATGTAATTGTACAACATTTTTTTTGTTCAAGCTGTAACATTTATAAATATCATAAGTCAGTAATGCTTGCATTATTTCCTGATCACTGACAATCCTGATATTAAATGAACAGCATACAGATTGTGTCCATGGAAACAGCTATTATATTAAGAAGAATAGGGTTAGAGGGATGCCCAGGGGTTTTTGAAAGAAATGACTGATGAAATAGGGCTATTTTGGAATTACCCACCCAAAAAAGTGACCTTGAGTTGAGTGCTGTAAAAACTGACCATGTGTCATATTTCACTAAAAGATATGAGTCAGGAATAATACTGACATAGGAGGGGAGAAAAAAAGGTTTAAAAGTCACTTTTATTTAAAAGTACATCAAAATATTAGCAAATCCACACATAACTGTTTGATAATCAAATATTGATTACTTCTAAGCATATTTAGGAGAAAGTTACTTCTTTTTTTTCAAATTCATTATTCATTTTTCAGTACATAAAACTCAAAATCACAAGTAAAAAAAACAAAGATGCTGCATTATGAATGGTTGCTGTTGTATTGTGTTTTTTTTCTTTCTTTTCCACCTTGATTTTCTATGTCTAGCAGGTTGTCTCCAGTGAGTCCAAATCAACTCATTTCAGAGAGATGGTATGGGGGAATCAGAAGACTTCAATGATGTCACAGAAGAGAATGAAAACTATGCTAAAAGAAGATGTAATTACAGTTGATAAGGGGGAAAAGTGATAGATTCATGTTGGCATTGTCATTTCAAGAAACAGACTTCAATAATAACACAACAGAAATACACACACAGAGTATGAGGCAATGGCTCTTATTCTGACAATATATTTTTAGTTTCACAATCAGAAAAACATAATTCAAATTGCTAACATACAAAATATCTTTTCTTTAAAATAGATGAAAATACAATAGCCTTGAATGAAGAAATTGTTTCCTTCAATTTCTGAAGACTAAGAAAAAAAATGAAGTCAAAACACAAAATTTACTGTGAGAGTGTGTTAAATGGTCTAGGAACAATTTTTCTAGAATAATAGAGGCTGATAAATTTCATTCAAATAATACTAAGTAACTATATGTGCGTGTATATATATTTTTATATAGGAAAACCAGGAATGCAGAAAACAATCCTTCAAATATATTTCAAGAGATAGGGGGTTTTTTTTTTTAAAAAGAAGGAAAAAATGGGGAAAAAACACAAGAAAGAGATACAGACATTATAAAAATATGATTTTTCAGTGTTTTATGAGAAAAAAAAATTCATGTCATAGATCCCAGACAGACAAGACAAAAACTGTATCAAAACTTTCCTGTAGGGAAAGGGGTTTTGAGCAAAAGCTAAAATGAATAAATATATGATGAAGAAAAGGCATATTGAATGAGGTATTGAAAAAGATGAAAAAGAGGACAGAAAAAGAAATACATAACAGAGTTGAAGCATCAAGAAAATCCTTGTAAATAACATGTCATATGTGAATACACAAGCAAGCTTATTTTCTCTTGACTACAGTGAAATTGCATTATAAAATCAAAAGAAATCTTGAGGCAGTTCTTTTTTTTTCCAACACTGTCCATACATCCTTAACAGTGGTTGGTGGGTTCAAAAATTCAGAAATTTCACCTTTGGCAAGATTGAAAAAAAAAATTTTAAATTGATTGATCATATTTTGATTTCCATTTTTTTTCAATGTCACATTTAATTCATTTTTGAAATAAATAAAAGATTACGCAATAAGTTTGACTGTAAATGAGCAAAGATGTTATGATCAGAAGAAAAGAAAGCCCTGAGTTTCAGGCAGTCATCCTTCTCAGTTTCAGCCTGTGGGAGTGCCAATCTGTAAGTTGATTCTGTTTGAGAATGAAGGTACAATAAATGAAAATATCCATGAAGATGGGCCCTAGTGTTCCTCCTGGTGCCAAGGGCTACCTGAACTTCAGAGCCCTTCAAATGATAGTCCCATCTGATTTGTTTATTTACTTGTGATCCCTCTACACTACATTTAGCTTCCCTACCAAGCCCCGACTATCGTGAGCGTTATCTCACCAAAACCAGCTAAACCTGACTGGGCTAATAGTCAGTCTGGAGAATTTCCTTCACCAATTTTCCCTCTGAGTTTTCTTGTTCAGACTGTTCTCATTCTGTTTAATTCATTATTTTCCCATTTGAAAAGTCCTACTGTTTCAAGCACATGACAGGCACCTCTCACCACTTAATGCTCTGGTCAACTGCCCCTGTTGTTCTTTATATCAATGTAGTATACAGGAAGAGAGAAAACACTCATTTCTACCAGATGTCTCAATAATATAGTTCAAGTTTCTCCATTGATAGCATTCTGGTCAAAATGAATATTTAGTGATTGTTTGTCCGAGAGTAGAGAAATTAATTGTTACTAAAAAGGTTTGATAATATACTCTCCCTTGCTTTTAATAACCTTATTCCATAAACAAGTTTTTCGATACAAGATTAGTAAAATGAAATTCCTTTGATTTTGACCAGAAATAAGTTTGACCTCTCCACTTCAAGTAAGTCTTCACTTGGACATATCAGTCCCCACCAGCAAATTCACGAAAATCATGTAAATTTTCAGGTGAATCAAGCCCTTTTCCCTGCTCAATCAAAGAGTTCCCATACAACCAAGAGTCTTCATCAATCAAAATGCTTGTGCAACCTCTGAAACAAATGGTAGTCAATTGAAGAAAGGTCAGGAGAATAAGTTTCTCAAAAAGCGGATAGCTTTTTTGCTTTCAAAAATCAAACATAAAGCAAAGACGATAGTTTTAAAAAAAAAAAAGCTAAAAAAAGAAGTGAAATCGACAAAATGTATGATTTGAAACTTGTGTTCAAAAATGAGATAACAAAAAAAAACTCTCATATCAATAATATGGGTATTTGATTCCTGAGCAGTACTTTGAAATCAGATCAAGCAAAACTTGACGGTCCAAAAACTGAAGATAATAATAGAGCAGCAACGAATCTCCATGAGATCCTTAAAAGAGGAAGAAATCAAGCAAAGAATCACTCTGGGATGGCAAACTTTCAGCAGAGCAAGCTCAACTTTCAAGAACCAGATGATCCCATTAATCCTAAAAAGAAGAGTATACAATCAATGCATTCTCTCAATAGTCACTTATGGAGCTGAAACATGGAACCTAACCAAGAGACAGACCTGCAAGCTGAGAAGTATGCAACGTGCGCATGAGAGAATCATGCTCAACCTTACATGGACAGATCATAAGACAGCACAGAATATAAGGAAGAAATCAGGAGTCCGTGACATCATAGAAACTATTAAAAAACTAAAATGGCAATGGGCAGGCCATGTTGCAAAAATGAAAGACAACTGATGGACATCAAGTCACACAACATGGACCCACAGAGATCACATGAGAAACCGAGGCCGACAGAACACAAGATGGAGAGATGAACTAGACAAATTCAGGAAATACTGGCTCCGCAACACCCATGATAGAGAATTGTGGCGAATCCTGGGGAAGGTCTATTTCCAACAACGGATGTTAAAAGACTGATGATGATGATGATGATGATGATGATGATGATGACGACAATTGACTTGTCTACCCAGTCAACAACACATATGACATAAACCAAACTCCAACACAACTGACGATACTACAAGTCACATTTATGGAGAATGATCTGAGGAAAGTATTCAGACTTTTGAAGACATCAACATTGATTTTCAAATTACAATTGATTACAAATAATCATTCATATTGATTTCAATTACCCAGAAATCAGTCTAGCAGTACTGCAGATTATATCACATATAACAACACTATATGTAAATGAGTTTCAGACTTAAGAGACCAAGTTTTTTATCTTAGTTTTTTTTCTTTCTTCTCGATTTTATTTCACTATGTTAAACTCAGGGTAAGCATTGGTATAAATATGTATCCTCCACGCTCTTTATACACATTTTGACGTGAAAAGTGGTGGAAAGACCTTGCTTAGAGTAACCAAAAGTAAAAAAAAAAATATTAGAAGGAAGATAATAATCCAACTGCAGAGTAACAGACACTGATGACCCAACCCTAAAAAATACCATCAGAAAGTGAAAAAAACTACTTGTTTCTTGAACAACATATAATTGTTTAGTATCAGTCAGAAGACCACTCAAAGAATGAAAATGACAGGAATGAGGAACCTTATCAGCTTCTTTTCTTTGATTTTAAATTCATTATTTGCGTCCATAAATTTGACCGTTGGCCATTTTGAAACAGAAAAAGTAACAATAGCCAAATCTTGAATGTTGATGATAGTTTGTTATTTGTGAGTTATTTCAAGATATGAAAGCATCCGTACATAGAGAAGTACCGTCACTGGTCTACCTCAGCGGGTTTCAACGTCTCTCAAACATGTCTTCCTTAACATAGGTTTAAAATCTTCATCTGGAAAGAATTTTTTAAATTCTTCAAAAACCCACAAAATTAATTATTATGGCAGCACCAAGGTTCCTTAACACTAACGTGTGAGTCAGGACAGGAGCAGGATAGCAGGAAATATCCTCTTTTTTCAATGTTCAGCTAATATGGCAACCCTATCTCAGAACTGACTCTCGGTATTGGATAAATAAGAAGAGATAGCTTTAATACGTGCAACATCATATTTTAGACCTTTACTTTACCACTGAACAATAGTACAAGACTGACAGGAGGGAGGGGGCTATGTTCAATTTCTTTGGCATTGAAAATCATAGCGTCGAAAAAAAGTAAAAGAAACTTGATTGCATCACTATTATTAGACTAACCGAATTTATTTAGGAAATTACAAACTTGATTTACTGATTTCTTCTCTACACATAGAAAAAAATAACCGTTTGCAGTTCAAACTGAAACATGGAAAAAAAACTGTTATTCAAAGTTTGTTGGTGCTGAGCAATATTACTCAAATGAGCTTTTTTTAAAAATGATTTTGGGGTTTCAAGGTCTATGTTTTGGGCAAAAGTTTCATTGATTCAGAAAAAGATTTAAAGGGTTGTGACTGACTCACAATAGATAAATAAAATTATCCTGATACAAAGTAACGCAGTTTTATCGGAAAGGAATTTATTTGAATGACGGCACAATACAGGGAAGGTGGTACTAATTGTAAAGATCAACACACTCACTCACTCGATGTTGAAAACGGCAGACTGATGAAAAGAAATTCAATTTATTCAAAGCAATAACAATATGATTTACGTATTCAATTCAGTTTTTCTCTCATTAATTCTCTTATTCTTTTCATTAGTTCGCCATTTTTAGCATCGAGTGAGTGAGAGGAACTTCGTATTTAAAATCGGGACTACCTTTCTTACATTATAAGACGACCGTTCATTTGTAGTTATCAAGGGGGAAACACCCATCATTGTAGACAGAATTTTCATATACTTGTAAAATCTTCAACATCACCGGAGGATAAAAAGTTGTAATCAATGCAAACACAACGTATTGACATAGTCAAATCCGAGTGCTACGAGCTTGCAGAGATTTGTATGCATGCGTGTGTCTGTATTGAGGTGATCTCGCTCAGGTAGAGTCAAGGGAGGCGCATGTTATTAGTTGAACTTCTTCTTCATCTTCTTATCACTCTTGTTATTTACACAAACACTGGCACTGCAGACACTGCGACGCCCACAGATCGATCGAACATAGAAAACACAAGCATCATCAAATAATGTGAATGTTAACAAACGAGAAATAGCGAGAAAAGAATGCCAAGACAACGATATAGCAGACACGACAATAGGGTCAAAAGATAGCTCCGTCTGTAGGGCATAAGAAAGTCGTGCAGTTCTATTGATGGGTAGATTGTTAATTTATTGTTATTTATAGTAAACTCCCTTTCGAACGGCACGTTTGTCTTTACATTCTCGCAATATTGTCCGTTTGTTAATTCCTGCAGACCTTCAACCCACATCTGGGGGCATTAGCCCGTGAAAAAGGTTGATAAAAAGTTATTTGTGTCGGCACTTTCTGGTTTCTCATCAAGTCATTATTAAAACTCTTCGTGTAAAATCCAAGCCATATAACGACCGTTTTAAAACGGTGAGTGGGCCCAAAATAACGGTTTTTTTATTGATTGATTGATTGATTGATTGAGTGTGGTGGTGGTGGTGGTGGTGGTGATGATGATGATGATCGCTGTATCTAATGTCATTTAGAGGCAGATAAAGAGGCTAGGATTTTGATAAGATGAAATATGTGTGAGAGGGAGGGGAACCTTGAAAACGTCAATAGAAATTTCGGAGACAATATCTAGAGAGGCTCTCTCAACATATTGTTTCCGAAGTCTCTATTTTCAAATCTACAGACATATTCGAAAGTAAGAGAGAAAAACGAAAGAGAAATTGGGAACAGTGTTGTCAACTAAAGAAATATGTTCACGTTAGCTTGACTACTAAAAAGCGCTCAATACACAAAATGCCCAAACACGCGAAAAATATGTTCTAAATGATCAAAAATCGCCAAAATGTGTAAGCACTGTCATAGCGTTAAGATCACAGAATTGACAACACTGACTGAAAAGCTTGTGAACAGAACGCGAGTTTTAGAGGCCTCTATCCACTCAGAGAAGACAGGACGTCAGGGGAGAAAACATGACACAGATATTACAGAATTTAAAGAAAGACGTATTATTCTTAGACAGGTAGGCAGATGATCTAGGGCCCATCTCCTAAGGTGGGCGAAGTTGCCTTGACTATATTGATGACTTGGACTCGCACACCGATAGCTGTGGGTGAAGACAAATAGAAGGAATATGTACCACGAGTGTCGATCGCGTTTGTAGAAAGTGAACTTATTTTTGGCACAAGGCCATAAGCATGGAGCTCCTAGTGAGAATCGAAAGCTAGACTAGCATGCTAACCATCACCCTCGATGATGCGCTATGGGCAATATTACAGTTGTTATTTACTTAGCGTAGCTTATATTTGCCGCAAGGGACATCCAGTGAGAATTGAACTTTTTACTTACTAGTTATGATATGCGTAACTAGCTTGTAAATCAGTAGACTGCGAGGTGGCACCCTCGGAGATACTAGATTTATTTATTTTTTCATCAAGATGCTATCTTTTCAACAACCAACTTACATCAGTGATTCTCTGAGACCCATGAGGTCAGATCCCTCTCTTTGCAATCCCAGGTTTTCTCAAGCCCTCCCCCATTTAAAATTTTTATTCAGTAAATTCTTCATTATTACAGTTTCCGAACGTTCCTCTCCTAACAGAAATTCCTCTCGTCTGAGAATTACTGGGATAAACGCAAATGCTGTTGAAATAATTGAAGATTTTTATTATTGGTAATTCGAATAAATGAAGCTGGAAATCGGAAATGTTCCCAAACTGAAGTTAACATACTCTCCAACAAAACTATCCATGTCGTCATAAATTAGGAACGAATATTATATGAATAAACGTCTTTTTTGCGTATTTCTGAAAGTAAAACGAAAGAAATATTCTTGGTGTATCTTGGTTTTGACAAGGCAAAAAGCAGGAGGTACCATGTGGGAATCGAACTCACTCCTCAGTAGTAAGATCAGCCAGTGAATCGTCGCACCATGAGGTGTCTAAGAAACTTGTTACATACAAGTAAAACTGAATTTGCAGATTTTAAGTATCTAAAATAAATTAAAAGTTTACAATCAGTACCTCTTTGAAAAATCGACTCAGATGCGGAGCAACAGGGGATGGCGGGGGGCTATTTGAGAACTCCCAACTCTGGGCCCTCAATGGAGGAAACCCAAAAGCTTTATAAATAGTTCACCTACTGCATTTCTGATGCATTTCAAATCACAAAAAGTTGGAGGGAGACCCTCAAGGAGCTCAGCCCCTTGCTGTTCGAAATAAGGGCTACCTTTGGAATTGACAGGCTGCTAATTTCAAACTTTACTAATTTCAGTACGAGGTAGTATTTTTTCATCACTTTTAAGAGACAATTCATACAACTGCCACAACCACCTTTTGAAAAATCGACTATTTCCTCACGTAGATATTGCTCGGTGACTCATAATTTTCAAGCTATAGATTGTATTGGTGAATATTGTTACATGATTGTTAAAACCGGTGATGTCAAAGATTTTTCAAGTCAAAAACTAACTACAATGGGAATTAGGCGTGGAAAGTTGTAAGGGGCGCATCAACTCGAACTAAGAACTAAGGGCCACATGATAGTGGACTTGTGCCAAAGCGAGCCACTGCCTTACAGAATAAACGTTTTTACCAGTTATAGAAAAAAATCTCATCAAAATCCCATTGAACAGTCCGCTTTTCGAAAGTTTGCTGAACACTTTCTGACTTTTATGAATAGGGCAAAATGCAAAAATAGGGTTCAGTATTTGTTCTGAAGCGAATCTTTAGACAGGCAGCGCACACCCCTCTTTGCCATAGAACCTTCAAAAACTACACAGGATGCAAAAAGATGTTTTTTTCTGCAATGACTGAAAAGCCAAATGATTCATTGTTATAGAATTATTACTCGATAACCTATCAAATGAACCACTATCTTCAATACAGCGGACACTGGTAGTAACACTACAATCCACCCCAAACAAATATGGGAGCATGTCATCCTGGGATTATCTGAAAAT
>OY735206.1:13419470-13431970 GCA_963457665.1 Thysanoteuthis rhombus | reverse complement strand
GCGGATGTTGGTAAAAAACAAAGCACGCATGACACCTGATGTCAGATCTTGGAAGCTAGAAGGATGAAGTTGGTACGACTTCGGAATATGTCATAAATGGATTTATCGGAACTAGAATTGAGCAAGAATCACAATTACCGTATTTATTCATGTGTAAGTCGAAAATTTTTGTACCATTTCATCACTTCAAATGTTTAGGTGCGAATTTTACTCTGAGTTAGAAATCCAGCTGAGTATCAGATCGATGCATCCCGAAGGGTGTCGCGATCAATAAAATGACACCGTCTTGAAGAGCGTTTTTCATCAATGAGTCTCAGTATAATTAAGTGACTAAAGTAAGTGTTTTGCGTTCCAATAAGTTGATATCAGCATTATCCTCAGTAAAATTAGAATTTGAATCAAGAAATTCTGTGCCTGACGTTGAGATAAAAACTAGGAGGTGACTTACACACGCGTGATGGAAATAGGTTCGAGGGACTAGGTATACATTAATATCTCCATTAGTAGAATAACACGAAAAAAAAATGGAAACTGAGAAGTAGGTATATGCCTACCCCTATTTCACTGCTGACTAAAAGAGAGATGAGTCATACAGAACCTTTGGTAAGTATTTAGAATCACAATTGATTATTAAATGAGAATGGAAAGACAAGAAAAATGTGCTTGCTGTCTTTATCTTGTTGCATGTTGGAGTTCGTAAATTCATGAACCAACCGTCGTATAGTAAGTAGGACGATTTCCGAACATAGCAGTTATCAAGTTTTTTTATGTAGAGGAAGCTGTCAAATGTAATCACGGATAATGTGATCAAATTTTGTTATCTCTATCAGTTGGTCCGAAGCACTTTAGAATGAATTAAGCAATATCCGCTTGAAATATATTCTAAGGTAATGTTGTTTATAACAATAAATTTGATAATATTGCATGATTTTCTGAAAATTAATGTAAATTCTCGCATTTTTTATTATCCTTTGCTCACTGTTACTAGTCAGTTATCATTATCAAAAGATTCTGCCCGAAAGTGATCGGCTTCCTCAGTACATTTTCCATTGTAAAGGACAGCTGTATGGAAATGGATTTTTTCTATCTAATTTATTCAAAATAATTACCTACACCCTAATTAGTTTACGATGGTAGAATTTCAGTCAGTTAATGCAACTACTGAAAAGTTTTCATTTTTTTACGAATCAAAGTAAAGATAAACGTGTTTTGAAAGGCGGGAATACATTTATATCAAGAGAAAGAAGAAAAGGAGGCTCAACGCAGGTGCCATTATAAAAGATGTTGACGATTCTTTCAAATATTTTGGCAGTTTTGATAATTCTTGAAAGAATCGGAACAAAAACCAACCGTTTCTTCTTTCAGATAGAGAAGAAGCGATGTACAACAACCTCGAATCAATCTTGCGTTAGACAACCCTGCAGAAAGCAGACTTCTTATTAATTCAGTTTATCAATACATGAAAGCGAGGCGAACAGCCATGCTGCTGTGATGCGATCTTCTGAGTCAAGAGAAATAGCAACTCCCCACACTTCTAGTCAAGTGTTACTTATTTTATTATCAAGTTCAAATCCACGATAAAATAAAAAAATCAAGATTCTCTAGACATACATATACATATATAAAATCTGAGAAATACTAACGAATTAATGTAGTTGTAATCGTAAATTAAGATTACTTGATTAATTAGTAACATGACTCGTTTTTATCAATCTATATAAATTAAATGAAAACATTACTTATTCTATTAAAAAATAATCTAAATAGTAAATTCTGATATCTAGACGCAATGAAAAACATCCGAACTGACAACTACTTCTATCCCTCATTGTAGTTGATCTGCGTTTTAGAATAACGTCTTCATTCGTTCATAAATGGAACGGGTCTTGACTCGAAGAAAGTGTTCAGTAATTTGCAAAATGCGTACAAAATAATGGACACAGGAACAAGAGGATGTTTAAAGGTGCAGAGGATTTTAGGTGTGCACTATTCCTTCGTTCTGCAGACGAGATAGACGAACCCACCCAAGTTAATAATAATAACCGTCTTCCTGTGTATCGTTGTTGTTATTGTTATTATCATCGTCATTAATTATTATCATTATTATTATCATTATTAATCATCATCATCAAAATCAACCGGTGGTCCCAAACAATCATAATAAGCGGCTTCCTATCCATAATGCTATCAACCGGTTACTGTTATGTAAAATACATTCTCAAAGTGATTACAATAAGTGGCTTCGTCTGTAGTTCAGTTCGACCAACTTGAGTTATGTAATTCACCGATTAAATAACAGGAAAACGAACAAACAATTGATTTTTCAAATTAATCCCCGTTAAAACGTCCAAAACATGAATTATTGCATAGAAGATAAAGGAAAAATATTGCCAGAAACGCAATATAAATTCATTAGCAAAGGAAAAAGTTACAAATCCTGTTAAGTTTGCTTTACTTTTTTTTTTTTTTTTGCTTTCTTGTTTGCATTCTTTTTTATCTTGAGAATCATTATTCCTCTCCTCTTATCAAGATAACAGCTTCCTTTCTTTCTGTCTTGCGAAAGTTGTCTATCTATGTTTATTCACCCTCTCTCCAGGTCTTTTAATTCTTCACAAACGGTGTTAACCATTTGAAACCTCGTCTAAGTAAGAAATTTTCCCCATTCTTAGAAATGTCGTCTGACATCGCAGTTAAAAAGAATGTAATGAGACATTAAGGTAAGCATTAAATCAATGAGGACTAACTACAACTGTCAAATCATAAACAATCGATTAATAATGAATGAGAACACCAAAAACACAATCAAAACGAAGTCAAACTAGAAGGTACTCAGAGAGCGTATACCTCTCAGTCAACGCCATTGTCATTAAAAACTGAATGAAAATCTGTTCACTAATTGTTGCGATACTGTAATAATCCTTTGATCCAACCATTAATTTCATAATTATTCTTTAACCAATGAATACATCTTACAAAGAACTTATCGAGATATCGTATTAACATATAGCTACAATGCTCACTTCAATCGGTAATTTTTTAAATTCGTAACTGAATGATGCACGACATATTTGGACGAGATAAATTTATCTGTATTCAATACACGCGTAATGCATATTGCTTTACATGATCGATTGTACTTTTCATTAGGATGTCTCGTCGAGTAATAGCAAGCTAGTTTCACAGATTATACATTACAGCAACTGATAACCCGTGAGTTCAATCCTTACTGAGTGATTATCCTAAGTTGGTGGTCCTATTTACCCGAGCCCCAACGAGACAGGATGTAACACTAAGTCAGTTTAATGTGGGAATACCAAACACGTGAACGTACGGGTAGAACCTTTTAAAATGCTCTCCAGTCCACGCAACTTGTTGAGACATAAAACCGTTGGTCTCCGGACTTGACTACACAGAGCAGAACCAGGCCTCAGGGGGCCGAACTCTTATTGGCCAAGGTATCACATCTGCGTTCGTGTTGTGCCAAAGTTATTGTGATCTTCCAACGACAGTCTGCTTTTTAACCTACGGTGAAGGCGACATTTTCTGAAGTCTGAATCAGTTTTTGTCTTCATTTCAAATATTTTTCGGTGTAATTTGGTAATGTCATGATAAAAAAAGGCAATGTTTCCATCTTTAATCTTAGAGCTCTTAAATAAACCACCAGATCTAAAAACAAAATGTAAATCAATCTCTGAAAAGAATCGCTTGCAATATGGTCCTAATAATATTATCTTAATCCACTGCCCTTCTTTCATGCGTTCACCTTTTATTCATTTCGGTCATGGTCTTGAAAAAGAAGAAAAAGAAAAACATTCCCGTGAAAACGTGATTTCGAATTATCATTCGAAATCACGTTTTCACAGTAATCTTTACAGATTATTAAAAAATATTTCAAAAGAAAATTTATAAGTAATTTACTTGAGGGGTTTGAGAGGAGAGAAAAATAGTGTCAGTCTCCGAAGAGAAAAAAAATGGTAAAATAAAGACAAAAGAAAATCAACCAAACGAGCGATTATGTCATGATAAGACATTTGCAGGCGGAGTGGAAGCGTTCTTACTAAGACAGGCTTAGTACTTGCTGATTGTTTTTGTCTCAACAACATGCTTCGATGTTATTACTTACGTTGTAAATGCTTCTCTTGAAGAAAGCATATTCCCTTTATTTCACGGTGATACTGTCTCTATCCACACGAATAAGAACGGAAAAAAGAGATTTTTTCTCTTTGTCCAGCAAAAACGACACTAAGTAACAATTTTTCGAAAGATACAAACAGTAATATTAAAGGCATTCATTGAATTTTTACTGACGAAGAATAAGAATGGATGAAGGTTCTAAACTCCTTAAGCATCATCATCAACATAAAAATGCTGTGTCAGCAGTGAACTCAACATTCTGTTCCACACACATCTACCTTTCAAAGACACATTGAGATACAGTAGTTACAATGAGGACAAAAATTGAGACGAGTGGACAGGCAAATCTGACACCATCGCAAAAACTTGACTACACAACACTGGCAGCTACCAATTACCTTTCGATAGTCTCAAGGCAAAATGGAACATTATGACAAACGAGTCAGTGAGTGAGTATTTGAATCAAGTTGAAGAGCCTGCGAGTACAATTCTTTTAATGAAAAAAGTAAACCAAGGAAGTCCAATAATCAGGAAAGACGTTTACATTATTTTCAAGTGAATGGGGGGGGGGGGTAAAAATATATCCATGCTTAATCATCCTTTCCTTTTTTTCACATCATTTACTGATTTGAGACAAGAATTGTTAAAAGAAAAAAAAGAGATGCACATACGTTAAGGAAACTAATTTGAATGTATCATAGAATTAATTGGGTTTTTTCTTCGCCTACAGTACGTTATACGATTGTGTGGTCACGAGATCACCTCTGTTTTTGCCCGAGAAACTTAGCATCCAGTGTCGGTAGATGAGGGAGGAATTTACTGATAATAAAAGTAAATAAATAATGTGACTGTCATTTTTATAAAAATGCATCCATCTTTGTTTTTTGGGGGTTTTTTTCATTTGTTTTGTTCAACCTCAAAAAGACTGATGATAAATAATAACAACAGCTACAATAATGGTAACCACAACAAAGGGTGCTTTTTTACAATAATATAAAATGTATTCGCGGTACAATGATGAGTTCAAGAAAGAGAGTGCGAGATAAATGGGGGATAAAGGAGGAGGGAGATTGTGTGAATGAGAAACAGACACAGAGAGAGAGAGAGACCGAATAAAAACTGTCGGAGGAGAGATAGACGGAGAAACTAACGAGGGAGAGGGAGAAAACTATCTGAAGGGGGGGGGCTACCAGGAAAAAAAGAGAGAGTGATCACAATATACATCGAGAGAGATGAAGGGAAGATACGATCGTAAAAGAGAGAAACGAACGAGGAAAAGAGAAGAAACAAAAGCGACTGGGAGAGAGAGAAAACGATAGGGAGAGAGAGCGAAGCAATCCGGAAAGGGAGAGAGAGCGAAGCAATCGGGAAAGGGAGAGAGAGCGAAGCAATCCGGAAAGGGAGAGAGAGCGAAGCAATCGGGAAAGGGAGAGAGAGAGAGAGCAAAGCAATCGGAGAAAGGGAGAGAGAGAGGAAGCAATCGGAGAAAGGGAGAGAGAGAGCGAAGCAATCGGAGAAAGGGAGAGAGAGAGCGAAGCAATCGGAGAAAGGGAGAGAGAGCGAAGCAATTGGGAAAGGGAGAGAGAGCGAAGCAATTGGGAAAGGGAGAGAGAGCGAAGCAATTGGGAAAAGGAGAGAGAGCGAAGCAATTGGGAAAAGGAGAGAGAGCGAAGCAATTGGGAAAGGGAGAGAGAGCGAAGCAATTGGGAAAGAAATGGAGAAAGGGAGCAATCAGGAAAGAAAGAGAGAGAGAGAAAGTCATCGGGAAAGAGCAAGAGAGAGAAGGCTATAAGGGAGGAGAGAGACAGAGATGGGATGAGAGAGAATGGGAGACAAAAAGAGAGAGCGACCGGGAAAGAATGAGAGGGAGCGATGGGAGAGAGAGAAATTGGGAAAGAGATAGAGAGTGATCAGGAAAGGGAGAGACAGAGAGAGAGAAGGCGATCAGGAAAGGGAGTAAGAGACGAATAGGTCAGAAGAGGGAGACAAAGAGGAAGCGATCAGGAGATAGACAGAGGGAGAGACAGACAGACAGAGAGTGATCGGAAAAAAGAGAAAGGGGGTCAGAAAATTGAGAGAACGGGGATCGGAAAGAGAGGGGAGGCGATCGGAAGAGAGAGAGGTGGGTCTGAGCGACAGGAAAAGAGACAGAGAGCTAGAGCGATCAGTAGAGAGAGGATGAAGGAAGGAGGGTGATCGGGAAGAGAGAGAAAGGGTGAGCGATCAAGAAGAGAGAGAGGGAGGGAGAGAGTGCATCATTGAAAAGAAAGAGAAGGTGGGCGATCGGAAGAGAGAGATAAGAAGTGGAAAGTGAAACGAGAAAGAGAGAAGAGAGAAGGGAAAGAGGCTGTGCCCTTTCTCAATTGTTCAGCGAGGAGAGAGAAAGGAAAGCAATGTGTGTGTGCGCAGAGTTGTTGATTTTTCATTAAATTGTTCTCTAATGAAGTTATGCATGACGCACATGTATATTATGCATGCAATGTAGTAATTGTAAACGAACTAAAAACATCAACTTTACTCTGTGCCCGAACGTCGTGCGCACATGTATCAACCAAATGAACATGATTTTGCTAGGTCTCATATTATGAGTCTTGGTTTCAAGAATTTGGACATCATTTTTATTTTTTATGAACTCTCCAAAAATATGAATGTGCTAATAACACCCCTTTCCATTGGAGTAGAAAAATCACTTTCAGATAAGATATAATCTTATGCATTAAAATCAAATAAATTTAACATTGGACAAGATGGTGTGTTTGTATTGTAACATGGCTACTTTGTCGTAAAACGTATTGGAAACCAGTGACGGGATAGCTTTTTCTCGAACAATTTTTAATATTTTTTTTTCTTTTTTTGGGCTCCAAATTTTTTTTGTTTTGTTTTTTTAATTATCACTGTTTGTTTACAAGCTTTCCTTCACACACTTGATAAGTTTGCGATATGAAGTGCAGCAAAAATTATATAACCTTATCTCAGTCTCGCCGGATACTAATACTAATCCAATAAATAATTCATATCTCTGTCTCTCCCTCTTCTATATTCAAGTTCATACCCCAAGAATTTTTATGAAAAAAAACCCTGTATTTTCTCCAAAACACGAATTTTTCCAAGATTCGAAAATTGATAATTTTCAGGCACAACTTAGCGAAGGTGGTCCCGATTGAAATTCTGCTGACGTCACGTGCTGGGTGTGAGTGTGAAAATTCCCCTCTCTCGCACACTCGATGTTCAAAATGACACAAATACAAAAATGTATACAAAAAATATAAGAATTCATGAATGAAAAACAGACGTCTGTACATACATTAAGTTGTTACTGCTTCACTTCATAAATTTCCGATAGATATCACGTATCTGCGTGACGCCCAATCAGGACCTCCTTCGATTAGTTTTAATGGTAATATAATCATAGATTATGAAAAAATTATATTGCATAAAAAACCCGTCCTCAAAACACAAGAGAAAATAACCAGTTCTATTTTGAACTGTACGCCATATGATTCCTATATTACCCGTCGCCCCAGGAATATCTTTCTCTCAAGTGAAAAAAATCTTATTCCTACTTATTCACGCCAAAAGGCAGTTGGAAGATAATTCCTTCGGAACATTCCCGCAAGAAGCTATAGCAAAAACATCAAATGAAGCGTATGAGATAAGTTATATTAATATTCATACTTGAAACAGCCTCCCTGAACACGTGAACCGACACCATGACCAATTAGGCTCACCATTTACTTATTACACATACTCAGTCATATTCGGAATGCTCCAAGTAAACTAAGAATACCCTTTTCACGTACACTGATCCTGTATAGTTTTCATCTCATAAAATGGTTAAATATTTATTTGACACAACTGGGCGAAGGTAGTCCCATTTGTAATTCTAAATTTGAAAATTTCACACCCGCGCACAATCAATATTCAAAATGGCGTATAAATAAACAGGAATGAGAGAATTCATGAAAAAAAAACACGCAAATACATAAATTATATGCACTATCGTCATTGCAATGAATAAATTAATTGTTTTGCCTCGATTCATAAATATACATCAGATCGCTTGTTTGCGCTGAATTCCAAACGGGACCACATTCGCTAAGAAGTTGTACCATTTATCTATTCTAAGTTTAGGATAAAAGCTTTCTTGTATTCGTCTTGTCAAAAATGTTGATGATTTTGATAAGATATAATGTATTTTAGAGAACGAAGCTTAATAGATAACTTTTTCGAAAACTAAGTCTGCTTCAAAAGACCATAGGAACAAATATATTTGTCACACAGACATATAACTGGCCATGTTTAATGATCAAAGCAGAAGATAATAAAACCGTTCATAAAAACCGAATGTTCCTTCTTATTAGGAATGGCTTGGTTAGCATCAATAAAATGGTCACGTGACCAAACATTTTCAACACCAAATGGATGAGAATTGTTTTTCTATTTTCTTTCTTTTCAATGTTCTTCTTGCCATCTACCTATTTTCTCTACTATTTGCGTTTTTATTTAAAATAAACACCAATGATTTAATGTTTTCTATGATCACGAGAAAAAGCTATCTGTACTCTTTCTAAAACTCTCCCATTAACTCAGTTTCGTTTTAAGGTCGACCAGGGAAAAGATATACGATACAAAATATTGTAGGAAGATACAATTTCGAATTGAGAGATTCTTCAGACGGGAGTTAGTTGCAAAATTCCTACAGTTCATTTAATCAAATAAACCCTTATTTATATGTTTATGTGTCTATTGTAAAATCGGTTTCACTTGATGTTGTTTCGGTTGGAATCGTGCTTTTCGGGAACCTGACCACGAGACGACGTTAATGGGGGTAGTTAATTCGCAATATGAGACAAGATGAGACAAGATGAAAATTTTGATATGGAAAGTATAAGTAAACCAAAATTAATCAGTGTCTACTGTCCACTCCTCATGAGTGATAAAAGGACGTTCATTTGGGAACTATACTACGATGAACATTTCCGTAGAGATAACCAAGTAGGAGTTCAGGAAATAGTAGTGACTAAATCTCTACTGAAGAGTAACGGAAAAAAAAGGATACAATGTTGAGAAGGTGGTCGTCATTGGAATTCGGTGTGACGTAGACATCATATGCTAACTGTCCAAAATTTCAAGACAAAACAATTTATTTCATTCAAAGTAATTCTAACAATAGAATTTGTATTTATGATAGCATTTCTTCCATGCATCCTCTCATTTCTTTTTATTCGTGTACTGTTTTTAACAACGAGTGTGCGAGGGTGTGAAACAGCCGGGACCAACTCCCTTACATTGTGAAAAAAAAACAAAAAAACTGTGGTCCATTCAATGTGGATTCTTTTGTTGAATGAAGGAAAGAATTTTGACTCTTTACACCACTAGGAAAAACATGGCCCTCTCCTTAAGAGAAAAAAAAGCTGATTCGATTATGTTTAATTTATTAATACATATCAACAAAAATGGACGTTATGTTTATAGCCCAGAATATTATATACAGTCTGTTCTAAATAATGATTTATTTATTATACTAGGCAAATTTTATAGTGTTTATCTTCTGCTTGATTGTGCTGATGAAATAAACAACTGCTGACTGACTAGTCATATAGAGACATTATTCATTTCCCCATCTGTGACGATGTAGAAGAGAGAGAGGGGAATGCTAGTTTCTGCTACTGCCTAAATATCGTCATCAAAGAAAATCTGGGACCTTCATCATCAGCAGCATCACACCAACAAATGATACACTGCGTATATCAACATTGTTGGTCTGATGCCACTGGTCGGTGATCTAGTCCAGTTGAAAGAGGCAGGATTTTGTTGGGTTGATTATTTTTCAAAGATAGCAGGCCCTCCCCACTTGAAAGATTGGTGCAATACAATCTTCCAGCTCTCCCGCCTTGATCTTGTGCCCGACTAAGCTAAGCTCGGCATTATGTATCTGAAAGCATTTGTTATGTGAATTGAAGATCATCTCAGTTTTATTTACAAGTGAAGGTGTATAAAAGGAGGAGACAGAAAAAAATCTGATATTTCTTAACCAGTGATGCTTCC
Source organism: Thysanoteuthis rhombus (assembly GCA_963457665.1). Lineage (NCBI taxonomy): Eukaryota > Metazoa > Mollusca > Cephalopoda > Oegopsida > Thysanoteuthidae > Thysanoteuthis > Thysanoteuthis major. The sequence goes on along the minus strand of OY735206.1, from coordinate 13,421,788 downwards.
ATTATATGTAAGATAAGAGGAGTCAGTTTTCAGTAAAAAAAATAAATTAAAAAAAATATCCAAATAAATGGATAAATAAACAAACCATCATCCTCAAAGTATTTCTTTTTAAATACAAATTTGTGAAAGCAAGGCATTTTCGCATTTTTTTAAATTTTAGATCTGAGGTAGTTGGGGTTTAAATCGGGGTAATAATGCCGAGCACTGAACGCAGACGAGTGGAATGTCTTCTCCATAACGTGTGCGATCAATGGACCCAACATTCTAAATGTATTACCGACTATCATTGAATCTTCTTGGAAGCTGAACTTCTTATAGAGTATTTCTGTTAGAATTAACCGTTTCTGGTTTCTTCTGATCATCACTTATACCCTTCAACCAGTTTCACAAAGAATGTGATACTGGTTCGGTTCATGCTGTCAAGTTATTTTACCATGTTTCAAAGTGAACACAACACAAATATTTCGAGTTTCCATCTTATAACAGTAACTGACATACAACAATAATCATATTTTTTAATGAAACTGAAAGTCTTAAAATGTTCTACTGAAGAGTTCTAGATTTTAGATTTTTTTTTCACGCCCATTACATTGCAAAATACAACACAAGGCTTTTTTGATGGGAGACTATATAATAAAAGGCGGTTGCAAAAATAATACCATGTAGGCAAATCGTCGAAGACCTAGGCAACGCTGTTGGTTAACGTCGAAGAAGAATGATTTTTCTGTGATGATGAAGACGGAACAACAACTAAAGTAAAAATAGCACACACACACACACACACACACACACACACACACAAATGAGGAATACAAGAAAAACGAAGGGGTATAAAGAGAGTGAGAGAGAAAGAAAGGAAGAAAGAGAAGTCCTAAAAGGTGGAAGAAGGTTGAAGGGACAAGACAGAAACGAGAACCATCCACACCCACTAAAGAATGCCAACATTTCGTTCGTGAATAATTGGCCGCTATTTTTTCACCTTGTCTCGCATACAGCAAATGTGTCTCATTTTTTTGTTAAATCACTTGGTATTGTGATCAATTTCGTGGTCAGGAATATGTCACAAGGAAAATAAATGAGTTGAATTAGATCGTATAGAGAGACAGAAAAAGAAAGAGCATTTTTATTCAGTTTATCTTTAGTAATTTTACAACAAGGTGGTTATTTTTCCCTACTTGACGAATTGATCATTTCATTTCAGTTTCCTACATCCTAAAAGGTTTGGCATATAAATTCAAGTGTTTGGAAAGCCCCGAAAGGCCAACTGGAGGCTGCTCAAGAGTAACTTTTTTTCTTTTGTAAAACCATTTTTTATTTAATGTCTGTTTTTGTAAACCGGATCAGGGAAGAAAGGCCATCTCATAGTTGAAATTCTCAAATTACCACGGTTGTTGTTAACGTGATGGCACTCATCTAGCTAGTTACAAGATACATTCAAATCCAATTGTTCAATCATTTTTTAGAAAGTACCAACGTTTCTCCTCGTACTACTAGTATTTTTTCATTCTTCAGTGTGTTCCCGAACAAATCTAGAAAAGACTAAAATGAATAATTGATGTAGTGCTTACTTATATTTTACTTTTGGATTCAACTGCTATTTGTTTTCGATAGATTTTATGTTGGCATCCTGTTAATATTTTGTAGTTAACTGACCGAGCTCTCTTTCAACAACTGTGAAATTCAAACTATGAGACCACCTAGAGAGGAAAGGAAGTAGACATCAAAAAGAATACCTATGGGCATGTGACTATATGTGTGTGTGTGTGTGTGTGTGTGTGTGTTATACATAGCAATGCACTTGGCAATAACGTGTCGCTGTAAACACGTGTAATTAACGATACACGACAAGGATTTGGCGATGGAGTTGTGTTCGCAGTAAACATGCACGCATTTTTAAATGCTTACTCGTTGACGTCTCTGTCCGTGTACGTATTACGAAACGAGTTTGTACATTTAATAACAGTCACGCAATATAAACACACAACGAATACAACACATCATTGTGATGAAGCTCTTTTATAAAAAGGAAATTACGTAAATAAATGTTTGTTATTTTTGGTAATTGATACTATTTTGTATGGTTTATAATAGTAATTTTATTATTCTTTTTTTACTTGACCTAATGTTTCATCGCATTAATGTTTTTACATGTTAGACTTGATGTAAAGACAGAACTTACAAAATATTAAAGAGATAAGATTACTAGTTAAAGTCCATGCAACTGACACTTGGGGGTGCAAGAAGATATATCCGGATGTTGGTTGACAGCTAAGAGATTAGGGAGTGCCAAACTGACTCGTCCTAAGATGTCATTTGTT
>OY735206.1:13241970-13411970 GCA_963457665.1 Thysanoteuthis rhombus | reverse complement strand
CCTCGTTGACAAAATTGATATTATTATTATTATTATTATTATTATTATTATTATTATTATACATCGTCATCCAAGAAATTCAAACGTTATGTAGCTTGTTGTTAAATCGAATAATTCAGGCTAGCCAGATTTGAGATGTATTGTTGGTATTAAACCATGAAGTTATAACACCCATTATGATAAGTTCGTTTGAGATGAAAGAATCTTAATTTTCAAATATTCCCTGTCGTTGCTTGTAAAATCTACAGTACCCACAGGGTATAGATGTTTGTAGTGTTAGGAAACAAATAAACAAAGAATTACTTGTCTTGTAAGAAGAGAAGTGGGTGTATGTGACCCAAATAAAAAAAAGTATTTTTATATTGGTAAACACTATACGTGTACAATATAAACAGATTTGTTGATGTCTATCCAACTTGCCTGTTCTGGTTGGTAATAACGTTGGTTTCACTTTGATGGAGAATACTACACAAAGGCGAGCCTCATAAATATCGAACATTCACTTTTTTTATATGTTAATTAGAAAAATGCAAGTAGACATTCTGTCAACCTAACTTATGATGGAGTTGATAATTAACATTATCTCCTTATAGATATTGTATATGGATAAAATCGTATAAAATCTTACGACGTATCTAATAATGTAATTAATGTAAATTAAAATGGGCTTTATGTTCAACACAGAATTAGATATTATAGTGCTATATTCGTGATAAGCGAGGTAACTCGTCCATTGTAAGCTTATGCAATGCTCTTCCAATTAAGGGCATTCTGGAGGATGGGGAATATATGCGTGAGTAAATATATCGCTTAAATTCAACCTTAGTGACCATCCAGTTCTGCGTGGGACAGAGATAAGATGCCAACCTCTGGGTCTGAAGCGAACGTTTCGATCCTACCTCGTGGTACTGGATGGGGTAATGGATAGTTTATAGCCACACTGAGGAGTTGTAATACAACGAAACAGCTGTTTGTAGATGACATAATAATATATATATATATATATATATATATATATATATATATATATATATGAATGAATTTGTTATATTATTTGAAACTCTATTTGAAATGACAGCGTAAATAGAATAAACAGTTAAAGAAAAATGGGTCTGCTGCGATCGATAAGGTGGCCGTTTCAACATAGCGTCACTCTTAACCATTGAGCAAAACTGCCCGACGGAAAGGCGCAAATAACTGCTTTCTCCCCACTCATTTTGTTCATTCACTGTCCATGTCTGCACTTTTTGTTTCTAACGCAAACAATTACAGACACGGACAGTTGCAGATTCGATTCCTGTAGCAGTCCTATTTTCTTTGATCGTTTATTCTAATTATACAGTGTAGGCCGAGTGATTCATTCGCTGCGTAACCGGAGGTGATTTCAAATAAAGTTTCAAGTAATACAGAGCATTCATAAGTATTCTGTCGGATTATATATCCATTTTTTAATGATATATGTATAGTCTAAAAAGCTTTACAGCTATATATATATATATATATATATATATATATATATATATATATATATATATTTTAATTCACACTCACACAACACACACCACTGATGATGGGAAGAATCCCGAAACATGTATGGACTATTGACATATAAGGATTAATAAACCTTACCACCAAAAACTTCACTCCCGAGTCTGTCTCACTCTCTAAAGTACACATTATATATATATAATAATATATATATATATATATATATATATATATATATATATATATGATGTCCTTGAGAAAAGAATGGGTCCATCTATACCCCTTCCCAGCTCAGGGGAAAATAACATGACACCATTTCAGGTGTTGGTCTTCTCTTAGTCTATATCGCATATCGCAAATTTTAGAGAGAGCTGAGACGGAGATATTTGTAGAGCTACGTCTGTAGCCTGCGTAAGCGCACATCATTACTTTCCATTTTGAACTTCGTGCTGCACTGGAGTCATTTGTATGGTTCCTCTGTTCGTGTATTTAAAACTAGTGACGCTTATCTTCTCTCCTGGCCTCTTTCGTGTGTTGGAAAGAGACAATTCGTCGGTCTTGCTTTCTGCCGAATTTGAACCATATCTCTTTTAACAATATACTCGCTTGTATGTCAGGAATTTTCTGGCTCATGCCTTTTGTTGTGGACCATTGCCTATACAAGCAATCCGTCTCACAAGTTTTAAGTGCACCTTAACTTTTAGCAACCACGTTCGTACATTTTTTAAATCTATTTCAATAATGACTATTTCTCTGTTTGTAACTTCATCTAGAGTCCACAGATACCACATTTTTATCATTGACAGAGATTCGACGAGCGACACATTCATTCTAGGCAGAACGTATAGAAACTCCGATCCTTGGCAGAAGTGCAGATCTATACAGTTTTTACGGGTACTATGCAAGTAAGTCAATAAGTTTTAATAAGTTTATATCTTTCTCTCTGATTTCACAGACTTTTCAACTACTGTACTTGACCGATGTTCCTGAGATATTTGCCACAACTCCATCAGCATATAAGCGAATCTCCTCATCGTATCTCACTTCATGTAGTGGAAGAACTACACCCACAAGGAATAAATAATTGATAAACATATCTCGATTTAATGATCTTCCTTGATGTTCCCGAGATACTAAACTTCATATTATTAAGCTACGTGATTAGGAAATAAAGAACAGACTTCAAGCGAGACTCGAACTCGTATCCTTTTTCCTCGTGATTTTGCTAAACGTAACAGCTGCCTTACTGATTAGGCTTGCAGTCATTCAAATCTAGCCGTATAGCTATTCTTCATTTTCCCTGAATGCATGATACACATTTATCTTTATTTAGATACATTGGTAGTAATATTTTTTTGAATTTCTCCAATAAAAAGCGTTATCAATGATTATCAATTTTATTACTATTCCTTTCAACTAAAGGCAACAATGAAAAGTTGCAGTTAGTACGACACGTGGTTGTAAATATGGAAAACCGTAAGGATCGAACTTTGTACAATAGAAGTGGTCGATAAGATGACAAGCTTGCTAATCACTACAGCACGGCCAGGTACCAGATAATATTTTCTAAGGTTAGCTTAGTACAGTAAAAGGCTTTAATTAGGGGGCCCAGTGAGGATCGATCTCGTTGTAGTTGTTATGCGAGACTGGCTTGCAAACCAATGCTTCGCAGAGGGACGCCAAAATTGAGAAGTAGTAATCAACTTACAAAATTAAACGTTTTCTCGACTCTCCCACTCCCTCTCTCTCTGACTCCTACTTTTTTATGAGAGCGTTATTAGCTTAGTCGATAAGAGCTGAGTTTGCGTATCAGGTTGCTTCCAAGGTGGACGTGGATCTGATCCCTGCACGACGCTCATTTCTTCATTTATAAGATCTCTTTTGCGACCGAGTAAAATCGGTGCTGAGAAATTTGTCCTTATCATTACCACATTCTGTCAGATATGAATTGTCCATTTACTTATATATATATTTATATATATATATACGCATGAGCACGTGCGCGCACACACACACACACATATATATATATATCCTCTTTCATCTCATCATCATTGGAGAACCATTGTCTTCTGAGAGTATTTTCTCTTTCATGGGCCCAACCAAATGAAAGTCCGAGGGTGCCAGGTCAAGACTGTAGGGTGGATGAAGCAAGATTGTCGAGCCATGTGTTGTGATTGCTTGTGTAGTCTTTAAGCTGCTGTTGGGGTTTTGCATTGTCATGTTGAAGCCTCTTCATCATGTGCTCACGTAGGGGTCAGAATTGATAATGGTGCCATTGGGCGTAAACTCTAACGGTTATGACTCCTTTCCGGTTCCAAAACACAGTGGCCATCACTTTCCCAGCGGAGCGTGCAGCCTTCTTTCTGGGTGAGTTGCATCACTCCATTGATTTTCTTGTGCTCTCTGGCTTATTGCAGTGAACCTTTCTCCTGTGACTATCTTGCTTACGAATATACTATCCGTGTTGTATAGGCCCAGAAACTCTTGAGTTGCAACTACCCTCTGCTCCTACATAGAGTCTGTCAACATTCTGGGGACCAATTTTGCACAAACCTTAGGCACCAACTGCAGGCACAACCATGGCCCACTCGAAGACTTAAATTACATGATAGCTCTTTGCGTGTGACAAGAGGGGCAGCTATTTTGAAAGAGGATTATGGGTAGTAAAAAAAGAAAGTAACTCCTCAAATTTTTCCCTTATATTCATATATACATATATATATATATATATATATATATATATATATATATATATATATTACACACACACATATATATATATCAAAGTATGTCTGTCTGTTCCGCCTTGTAGGCGACAATCTTGCGTGTAGGAACCTGACATTTTGCTTTGTGTTACATCCTTTCGCAACCAAAGACAACAAACCTTGAAGTTTTGAAAGGTTTATTATAATTCAATTTTCAATGAAAGTATAAATTTGAATTAGACTCCATCTTTTCCATCCCGGAGGTTTTGACGTCGAAGGCTTCTCTTCAACTGATTCACTTCTGGCAAATGTTTAAGTGAATCCGCAATTACAAAGCCACGATGAGTCTGAATAAGTAAACTGACACGCTCAAAATTTCTGTCCACGTACAAGTAAATGATATTTTTTCATCCCGTTATTTTGAACAAAAAGTAATATTTTTAGAAATATTTTTAAAAGCGGGGGTAATTTTTGAAATGTTTAATATCGATTTGTTTCAATATCTTCGTAGATTTTTAACATAATCAGTCTAAAGGCTGTTCAGTTTTGTCTCACATGAGTGGAAGAAATGTTCATAGTAGCAGTCATAGAATTTATTTAAATACGCATTTCTTTTCTGAATTACACGTGAACGTTATAATGTTTCAAGGTGAGATGTATTCGCAGATTAAGAGCTATGATTGTGTCATTCATTCTATTTTATGCTTATCTCAATAACTACATTCTGTCTTATTCAAATAATTGTTTCTGGTGTTATTTTTACATGCACATTGATAACTGCATAATTTTTAATGCATATGCAAATTGTGTTTCCTATTTTAATGCTTTCGTTACGACTTTTTAGGCTGACGACTTCACAGTGAGAAAGAAACACGGAATCCATGTTTTGCTCGTATGAAAACATACGTGCTACTACTAATAATAATGGCTGACCTGATGAAGACGGCTATAGTATGTCTATATCGTTTTGTTTCTAATCATAACTAAGTAATTAGTAAACATTAATTGTAAACGGGTAGATTAAGTTATAAGGTAATAACTGGAGTCTGATAAATATCGTACCTAATTAATTGAATCCACTGTTTATAATATCGGATATTGCGATAATGTTTCATTTCTAAATTTTTCTATAATTTTCTTGATGGTTTTTAGGCAATTTTACATTTTAAAAAAGTCATGTTTAATCCATTTTTGCTAATTCATTTTTTTTTGACGTTTCTGATCTTATTGTCCATTGAAAAAGCCACGTGCAGTAAATGAAAAGATTGAAAGACGAAGGCAGCCCTTACATAAGTCAGCTGATAAAGACGGTACATGAAAAGATTGAAAGACGAAGGCAGCCCTTACATATTAGTATAGTAGATGACTGATTTGAGGAAGATGACAAAATCTTCTTTGTCTACATCGTTTTTGTCTTATGTCATAGATGTAGAATTTATCTTGGGTATGATCGGAGTTTTGTCAAAATGTTTTTGTAGAAATCAATTTGGTATCAGATTACTTGTGTAGTGACCTTTCTTAATTATTCCCTTGTGGTGGTGGTGGTGTTGGTGGTGTTGGTGGTGAGTCTATGCCTCTGATTAGTCAACAATGATTGGGTTGAGGATTAAGGCCGATTGAATGTTTTTAGACTTCATATGTTACACAATAAGGACTGACAGGGACTCTTTAATTGAATGTTTCATTTTATTTCAGATATTTGATTTTTAAACAGCATTTTTTTGTTACAGATACTTTTTGTGTGGGTGTAAAGGATACCTTTATACTTGATCAAAGATAAGTTACAGAGAGTGAAAAAGGGTTGATAAAAAAGATACAGTCTATGAAGATTCCAACGATGGAAGTAAGAAAGAAAGTTTGGTGGCGTGAGAATCGGAAGAGAGCAAGAGGCTAATAGAAGAGAGTAGATCATTTAGTGCCGATTATTTCAGTAAAATAGATTGCAACAGAGAAGGGACCTTGCACAGAAGAAGGAGATCAGAGGTTGGTCACCAGAGTCGTAGACCAGAGTAGAATAGCAAACGAGAGAAACAGAAAGTACCAGATCTGAGTAGAAAAAGGATCAGACGGTCTACGAGCCGCTTGTAGTAGATGGACCGATTAACCTATCACTCCCCCCCCGTCTCCCCTCTCTCTCTCTCTCTCTATCTCTCTCTCTCTCTCTCTCTCTCTCTCTCTCTCTCTCTCTCTCTCTCTCAGTCCGGATTCTATTTGGTCTTCAAACGAAGACTATCGTCGATGTATCTTTGGTCGGCCGAAGGACAAAAATCGAGGCTTGATTTTGAATCCCACCATCGAGTCTTGCGTCTTTCGTTCTTCCTTTGCTACAGCTGTAGGGACGTGTGGACGGTACATCGTCGAAGAATATCCCTATGTCAGTATCATTCACATGGGATCTGTTGTCGCTGATTTGAGGACGCTCAACAGACTAATAACCGATATATCTGTTGGTTTATGATGCAAATTAAAAAATCATCACGTCAACATTATTATTATTATTATTATTATTATTATTATTATTATTATTATTATTATTATTATCAGCAATCTCGCACCAATTACTTGGTGGTTACCGCTGAAGGTTGAGTGATAGCAAGTCTCCTCAAGTCTCCAGCCCTCCTCTCCTCATTCTCATAGACCACAGTAATACTGTGGCTTACAGTTTCACACCGCTTGCGCAGTGGTCATTGCTGAAGGCTGAGTGACAATAAGTCTCCTTGGGTCTTCAGCCAACATCTCTTCTCTCCTTCGCCTATCATGCCAGTGCTGTGATTTACATTTCCGCTTTCATTTCCCTTCCTCTGTTAGGCCACTGCTAAGATTTAGTGTTGCAGTCCTTATATTTGTAGCACTTTCCTCAGTATCCGTGCAGTTCCTAGCAGTGCTGTGGTCTGTAAAGTCTCAATCCTTCTTTTTATGCAGAGCTCCTCCAGTCTCGCCCTCAGTGTCTTTAGGATAGTTCCCAGTGCGTTTACTATTACTGGTACTACCTTGACTTTCATGTTCCACATCTTATTCAGTTTTTCTCGCTAGATCTTGATATTTTTCCATTTTCCCACTCTCCTTCCTCTTTACTCTATGGTCTGCAGGCACTGCCTAGTCTATTATTCGGTAGGTTTTCCTCTTCTTGCCCATGATTACCTGGATGAGGTGGTCGGTTTGGATGTCAAAGTCCCTGAGCATTTTGTGGTTTTCATTATCCAGGGCTGCCCCTGGTTTGTGCTGATACCACTTTTCCACATGGTTGAATCCCATTTGTTTACTCAGTTCCCGGTGTATCACTCTTACTACTCTATTATGTCTGTGTTTATTCTCTTTCTGGGCGAGTTGACTACATTCACTAGTTATGTGGTTTGCTGTCTCATCTCTTTTACCGCACATGCGGCATTTGCTGTTTGTCTGTGCTCTATCAATTTTTGTTTTTATATAGTTTGTCCTGATGCTTTTGTTTTGAGCTGCCATGATGGACGGTTCCGTTTCTCTCTTCAGAGTTCCTTTTCGTAGCCATATCCATGATCTCTCGTCTGCCACATCTTGTATCCGTCTTTTAAATTCTCTGTACAATTTTTCTTTTCCTATTTTTCTTTCCTTGTTTACTGTGCTGTTCCATTTTTTTCTACTTTGTTCTTCTTTGTGCTGATTCATGCACTCTTTATGATGTCTTCGCTGTTTACTCGCACGTATTTTTCTAGATCTGCTTTAGCTCTCTGGATACAGTCCTCTGTGCTGATGAGCCCCCTGCCACCTTCTTTTCTCTTAGCGTATAGTTTATCCGTGTCGTCCCTTGGGTGTAATGCTTTATGCATTGTCATAAGTTTCCTTGTTCGCCCGTCCATCGATTGGAGTTCTTCCTTTGTCCATCTAAGGAATGGTCATGTGTATCTCACTACCGATACAGCCCAGGTGTTCATTCCTTTTATCAGACTTCTGCTGTTTAATATGGTCTCTAATATTTTCCCTATCCTTCTAAGGTATTCTCTCTTTATTTTCTCCTCCATTTCTTCCCGTTTTATGGTATCACATTCAAGAACTCCCAGGTACTTGTATCGGTCTTGTGCAGTCAGTGCTCTAATTTTCCTGTTGTCCGGGAGTTCGATTCCTTCTGCCATTGTGAGCCTTCCTTTGTGCATTACCATAATTACACACTTCTCTATCCCAAATTCCATCCCAATGTCATCACTGTATTCTTTTACTTTGTTGAACAGAGTCTCAAGCTCTCTCTCTTTTTTTTGCAAACAAAAAAGCTAATTTCTATATTTCATATGAGCCGGGCTTTCCAGCTAAGCTGCCGGCAAGTTCGCTTTTGAGTACTCTTCTTCTTCTCAAAGTATGTATATCAGTTTTTCAGTCTATAAGCTGACTGCCAAACCTCAACAAAAAGAGACGTAGAGAATTTCCTTAGATTTTGAACTGTTCCAAGGACGATAGGTTTTTGGAGAACTCGCATATCTGTCTTTATGTCTAACTGTTCGATATAGTATGATAACTTATTCGGGATCGAACCCGATGCACCGATTACAACTGGCATGACGTTCACCTTTGTTTCTTTTTCTTCTTCCTCTTCTTCTTCTTCTTCTTCTTCTTCTTCTTCTTCTTCTTCTTCTTCTTCTTATTATTATTATTATTATTATTATTATAATTATCATTATTATTATTATTATTATTATTATTATTAAACAGACCACAGCACTGATGTGATAGATGAGAGAGAGAAATGAGATGTGTGCTGAAAACCCGAGAAGACTTGCTGTCACTCCGCCTTCAGCGATGGCCACCGGGCAACTGGTGTGAAGCTGTAAACTACAGTAATGCAGTGGACTATGAGAGTGGAGAGAGGAGGGTTATAGACTTGAGAAGACTCGCTGTCACTCAACCTCTTGTGGTAACCACAAGGTAACTGACATGAAATTGCTGCTGCTGCTGCTGCTGCTGCTGCTAATAATAATAATAATAATAATAATAATAATAATAATAATAATAATAATAATAATAATTAATGAATACTCCCAGCACTAGTGTCTAGATTCATTTTGATTATTCATATCGAAGTTTAGTAATTATTATCACTTATCAGTTCATTTCATTTTAATATCTGCAAAATCTCCGTTTTTCTGATTTATTCGGTTTCCAAAAGCATATTACAGGTATCCCCCAATTTAGGAAAGTTCGCATTGCCTCACTTCCATTTTATGAAAGACCTCAAGTCGCCATTGTTTTAAACTGTTTCTGTGATCATTTGTGCTTTATCTTGATTCATTTCCTGCAAGATGTGCCGTAAAGTATCCAGAAAGCCCAACAAAGATCCTAACGGTGTTGCACTTAGCATAAAACTGGTAGCCATACAAACGGTTGTGTTTATTGCCTTATATTATCGCCTTGCCTGTTACTGAACCCTCAAATTTTCCCCAGATAAACTAATGGTAATTGCTTCTTCACTTTACGTCATTTAGGCTTACGAAACCTTTCATCGGAACGCTCTGCTTTCTGTAAACGGTTAATGCACGTGTTTTTTTTTCTTTTCTTCAAAACTTTTTGCCGTCGTCGTCGTCGTCGTCGTCGTCACACTGACTGTTTGTTATCCTGATCGTTGATAACGGTCAATTCAAAATCGCAGAACTTCAAAACAGAACTGTTAAAGTTGAACATGAAGGTCACTGTTCGATCTTGCAGCCGATCCTACCGCCCGACCACACCCACCTCAAAACCGTCAATTCACCCCACCCTTTCATACATCAACAAACGTAGAATCTATATGTCCAGCCCGACCTTCACAACCCCAACGACTAATTTATTCTTGCCTCGCTTTTATCGCTTCGTACCCACCCCCGGGCCCTCTTCTTTCTTCCGACTTTTTGCTTCTCCGATTTGTTATCCTGTGAAACGCGTGAGTGAGCATGACAGACGGGCAGGAGTCGATGGGCGAAGCGAATGCTATTGACGTCTTCATCAATTATAGATCTACATTTACAAATCAACAGTTGATTAGTGTTGGCAAGGCAAGCACCAACATAACCATACGTGACCTCGATTTGTGTGTGTATGGCTGCATGTATCTACGTGTATGTGTGCGTTTATGTATCAGTCAGTGTATTTACATCTGTGTATGAGTATATCTGTGCATGTATGTGTGTCTGTTTGTGGATTTAATAAGTTGGGTTGATGAACGGAAAGAAATATGCGTCTGTGTTTGTAATGGCCAAAGCTCAAATATGCACAACTCAAATTGATAGATTTGATAAGAAGGAAATATATAAACGTATATTTATGCATGTGTGTGTGTGTGTGTGTGTGTGTGTGTGTGTGTGTGTGTGTGTGTGTGTGTGTGTGCGGATAAGAAAATAAGAAAATTCAGTTGATGGACGGAAAGGAACATTCATGTTTGTGCTGGGTAAAACTCAGATGTGCGTGGATGGTTTTGATATAGATATGATTGAAGCAAAAAAGATGAACGTATATGAATGCATGTGTTAGTGTGCGCATGTGAGAGTGCGTTTATGTGTACGTAAATATACCAGTCGCTCCAACAATGCAGATGTGTGCTGACTAAAGAAGTTTGCAACACCTCGGAATAGTGACCCGACCGTGTAGCAGCCTGGAGTTTAGGTGCGTGTCATACCCCTAAAAAGGGGGGTAGTGCTATTTATTAAGTTACAACTTGATATGAGTCTGGACTTCTCCCTTTGAAAACCCCTGCTTTTTATCAATTATTTTACTGGGCAGGAAAATCGTTCGGGAACGGGAGCTTGATTTGATTTATTGTATTTTTGTTGTGTTTTTGTGTTTTTCCAAAGAATAACTCTAGACCTCTTAAAAACAAAATAAAAAAAAACAAACTTATTGACAGAAGTTCCTAATTTCTTTTTTCATTATTTAAAACATGGTAAATCCAGTTTGCTTGTCATACAATGAGTTGGGAAAATTAGCACTTATAGTAATTATAAAAATCATTGAAATCATCGAATGAATAATGAAAGGTATGGCTTCCGTTGGGGAGAAGTGAATTAGCATTTTCAAATAAAATACAATATCCAAAAGAAAATTTCAGAAAGTTGTTCAACTGTCATTTTCTTGTTATACGGGCTAAATATGAAAAATGTTTTGTTCATTTAGAATATATTTCATAGATTGATTGATAGATAAGTTAGAGGCACGCCCAGAAACATGGTCAAACTGATATGCTAAGGTTAGTGAAGGACAAATTAAGGAAGGGAATATTTTTGGCCAATCTTCCAATAATTCTATATGAACCAAGTTTTTGCTCTGATCAAATGTACTGTAGTGATGGGAAATAAAGAAACAGATATTTTTCGACCAATCTTCCATGTTTATATGTTTAATTTCTGTGCAAGCAGACCTTTCTCAATGAAAGATTGGTCATAATTATTTATTTCCCTCACATGTCCTTCACTAGACTAAGCGCTCAGCTCATGAGTCTGTGTGTGTTTCTGGACGTATCTGCAATTTATTTAACAATCTTTATATCAAACACGTATACACAGGCCTAGGCAGCGGATGGAGGGGATAGGCCCACGACTTTGAGGAAACCTACTTCAGAGTTTATAAATCGTTCTTTTATTCTGTTCAGTTATTAGTAATTATATCATATATACTACGTGTATATATATAAGCCTATTCATAAATCTAAGTCTATTTGTACTGATCAGGAAAATACTTGATGTGCAGTTGGAAATGGAGCTTACACTTCCAATCTGGCCGGGGCCCTTTAACAGCTCTGTCCCACCTGCATATATAAAAAGTGGAGTGTGTGTGTGTGTGTGTGTGTGTGTGTGTGTGTGAGAGAGAGAGAGAGAGAGGCGAAAGAATGGTAAAGAAAGAGGAAGAGAATGAGGAGCAGGTAGAGATAACGATGTCGTAGAAGCCCCCCACCCCCGCTTCTATTATCTTGTGGATCATCTTTTGGCCTATCTGTCCCGCACCACGACTACACAACTAACATCTGTTCAATCTTAGATGGAACGTGAAGATTAGGGAAAGTCATTTTCCTGCCTCGTGTACATACATATAAACCATCGTGAATGTTTGAATCTGTATCTACGAGCACATATGCACATACATTTTGTATGTGCAAACACACACACATACATACACACTCTTTTCTATATATTATACTTGGAATTTTCCTTTCCTTAATATTATTAAAACGAAGCAAAATCCACTGAAGAAATCCCCATCGGTCCCATTCTACATGCTTTATCCAACCTCATTTCTCTGTTTGTATTTAATTCAGAAAACCCGCTACAGGGACTGAGTTTCATCTTGGAGACGTATCCAACACAGGCATTTGCTACGGCGCAGCGTGCGTACTGCCGACCTCATCTTTTAAACCAAGGGTTTGAATGCCTTGTCCACCGAGGTAGGAGCAAGATTTCTACGTTATAAATTTGCTGGAGTTTCCTTCTCCTAGCAGATGCCTGAGCAAGCTATGGAGGTCTGTCACCCCTTTGAAGAAATGTTCCGACAGTATGTATGACCTAGGCAATTGAAGTCCAGTGAGCTACACCACTGAAGCAGATGCCCAAGCTAGCTATAGAGGTGTACCATACCTTCATATTATTTGTTGCAGGAAATGCCATTTTCCTCATCAGCCTTCAGACTTATTGATGTACCTACTTATGCTGCCTCGTATCATATTGACCAAAATCTATTACAGATATTTATAAAAATGGATAATCTGATTACTTATAGGAATATAAATATCCAGGATTTTATATAACAGTCATCCATATTAATGTGCGTGTGTGCGTGCATGTAAGTATTTTTGTAATCAGTATTTATGATTTATGTATCAGTTTATACATTCTCCTGTCATTTACATTATATAGGTAAGAATAGAATAAAAGAAATAGAATGATTTAATTAAAAAAATGCAATGGCAAGCAATTTAATTCAAAATGTATATAAGACAACAGAGTGAAGTACTGCATTAAGAAGTAGTAAATTCAATTGTATTTACCTTCACCAGGGATGTTGACCCCCTCTAAATCATGGTCTGTGTATCTAAAAAGCTAGATTCCTTGCAATGAAATAGATCCTTTCCTTATTTAGTGATGAACCACCCATGACGCTAATTCACTTGAGCTACGGATCTTCTTTAACAAGGTCCACACCCTACCGACATTTTTCGTTTATTCTTGAAACCTTAATGTTGCTCTCTTTGATACCATTCACTGCAACGTTCAACCGACCCACTACTTGCCCTCCTCTCTATATCTTTTTCCAATTCATACAGTATAGCATTGTGGTTTTATAAGCAATCATTGTATCTCGTCCACCTCTTTTCTTTCACATGCAAATGTTCGTCGTAAAGAACCATGTCACCGATAAATAGAGAATAATATTGGGCTACAATAAAACTGAAAAAAAAAGAAGCGATTTTATATGCTAAACACACTGTTTAAGGAGAGAGTGAATACAGGTGTTTGTAATAACGTTGTAATTAAATATTTCCAGAGAAGAAGGGGAAAAGACAAAGCCAGGAGAAGATGAAACAAGAAGGAAAAGAAGAAGAAAGAGAAGCAAATAAAGATAGAGATTAGAAAAGGAAAGAAAGAGGGGGAGAAAGAGGGGGGTGAAATGATTGAAAATATAGAGCATTGAACCTTATCTATCTATATGGATGATTTATGCATAGATGTATCTACATAGATATATAGATAGGTTAAATGTTTCATATTCGTTTCTATTCAAGGACCAGGACATATGTTCAAGCATCTGTCTATACAGGTATATATATATATATATATATATATATATAAGAAATGCAATATGATATAATACACAATGATATCCACTGTATGATGGGTTTATTTCATAGAGTGCTTGATACATTCAACTTTAAATATTTAGTTGATTTAGAGTAGAGCTTAAATGTAATGGAATGAGGTTTTGCAACTCAGATGAGTTTATGTCTCTGTCCTTTTTCTGATTCTTCAGGCGGATGATTCGATTTATTTTAGATTCTTATTTGGGACATTTTTTTTGGGGGGGGGTATCTACTATTCTAGGTGGTATGAGCTTTCTTTTATTTTATTTGTTTTAGTATAGTGATTGGCTATTGCTTGCTATATTTTTATTCTTTTTTATGGGAATTGCATGTTTATGGGTGGTGATAAATTACAAATCAGGGGGTATGGTGTGAGTGTTTACATTATCAGTAAGTAGTGCCACTATTAGTTCGCTGTTGGTTTGTTTCCTCTCTGAGAGTGTTTTATCTTCATTTGAATTTACTGTTTTTTAAGGTGGCTATGTGAATAAGATATATATGTTAATTATTTTTAGTATTTCTATGTGAGTTATTGAGTTATGTTTATTAATGGAAATTATGAGCGGTACCGGCATTTTAACGCCATTTCATTTTTTTCTGTTTGATAATTCTGTTTTATGTTTATTTGTTCTATTGGCAAAACAGAGGATTTTGAATGTCTCATTTAGGCATAAGTGGCATGGAGTTTCAATATTTTGGCATATATATGCTTGTTTTAATATTTTCGATTTTACTGTTGGTTTGAGATTATTATCGCTTAGTGTCCAATAATATGTCGATAGTGATGAATATTTTTCATTATTATAAGACGATATATGATTGGCTTAAGTTTATAGGATATTTTTGATATTCGTATATAATATTTCACGTATAGGGTTTCTCTGAGTTGATATCTCAGCTCGGTGTACAATATTGTATACCAACCCGAAAGTTAAAGGTCTTCCGCCTTGCAGACGGGCATTCGCTCAAGGATGAGAGAGAGAGAGATTCAAGGTCCATGCGAAGTAGATATACCATAGAAGCAGTTGTTTGATATAGGGCTTTATTTTTCGTTCGACTTGGATACGATATAAATAAATGCAATATTGAAAATCATACAAAATGGTTCTTGGTATGAATTCCGTCTAATGTTCTGTTGGCAAATTAATTGAAGCATCCCTGGTTTCCACATAAAAAACTGTGGCGAATAAATTTGGAGAAAATTGATGATAGTTGCACTTCCTTTCAGATGATTAACAATGCCGAGAACAGGAAGATTGGTAAGTAGTGTTCTCTCTCTTTCTATCCTTATCCAATTGCTCGATTTTGACTGGTCTAATTTGATCTGGGGTCGTTTAACCAACAAAGATGCAGACGTTTGTGCATTTATGCAGTGTATGTAAATACAGGTACATGCAACCACATAACGCTACACATTAATATGCTATTTGAATTCCTTTAATTTTCTTCCTTTTTATGAATTTTCCACGTCTTCTCGCTATCTTTTTAAAGAAATCATTCAATCTTTTCATCTCTGATACTCCGTTTAATATTCATTTTATCAGTTTTTCGTTCAGTTGATCTTTCTTTTTTCTTTCTTAATCCAATCAATTTTTTGTTCAGTCTTCCTTTCTTTCTCTCTCTTTTCTTTCTTTATCCTATAATTCTTTGTTTAGTCTTTCTTTCTCTTTTCTTTACTTTTTCTTTCTTTCTCTATCCTATCAATTCTTTCTTCAGTCTTTCTTTTCCTCCCTTTTCTCTCTTGTTTCTTTTTTCTCTCTTTTCTCCGTTCAATATTTCTTTCTTCCTCATCAGTATGACATATTTTGATCAATTTCCCTGCCCTGTTGCAGTTATATGCACCTGCCAACATGACCTCTTCCTCTACCCCCTTGCCGTAATCAGCAGACAGATCTAAGTATGTTTCAGCGCGTACTCTCCGATGCGCTTACATAACTATGTTAACAGACATCAGAACTTATGACCACTTGTCTTTTGGGAAAACACTTACAAAGCATGCATCGCATCCCAGTTTTATCTTTTGACCAAGCGTTAAAACATTCAGTAAATCCTATAAATATGAACGACTGTTATCAAAAATGTACTCTGAAGAGGGTGTTCTGTCTCTTTTTGAAAAAGATTTTGGTTCTTTAATACAAAGGATAATGGTTCATGAAGAGCGTAATAGAGTAATTAGGAGTGAGAGGATTATGGGGTAAGAATTTGGTATGGTTAGGGTTGTTAACTTTGATATATATATGCATATATATTGATACGTATATGTCGGTTTCCCAAATAAAAATATTCTGCTCCCAAATGTTTGTTAACAATAGTTTTACTATGTCATTAGAGCATTAAATAATTCTATTTTCTCTACGTCATCATGTAGTTACTTGAAAAGTGCGACAGACAACAATAATAGGGATAAATAAAATTATGATCACACATTGCGTTTTATTATATGTAGAGATTATTATTATTATTATTATTATTATCATTATTATTATTATTATGTTGGCTTTGATTTCAGTTGATGTAAGTCACCAGCCGGATCTCATCCAGAGACCTAAGAGTAGCAAGGTAAGTTATAGCAGTTTAGGCTTTAGGAGAAAATGCATAGTGAAGTCCAATAATATGGTTACATCTTTTGTTTTTGTGACTGGTTCAGGCCGGTGTTCGTACCAATGCTTTGCCTTTGGGGCGTTATAATGTTTGCACATGTTCCAGTGTAGATATTGCCCATTTCTATCGTGTCTCATTTCATATTCATTTGTGGAAAGGACCGAGCAACCTGCTACTACGTGGACAATTATTTCCATCTATATTTAGGGCCAGCACTATTTCTTACTATGTTAGCCTCGTAGTTCTTGAGTTTTTAGGCTCTGGTCCCGGGCTCCGTTTCGGCCTTCAATCTTGAGCTTCGCAACCACTGATGGATTTTATTCTGATCAACATCAGCTCCTTTGGTACGAAGTGGGTATTAGTTTATCTTGCCAGCGCTTGTGTAGTGTTTTCATTTCTTCCTGTTAGACTTGTTTTTCACTCTCTTGACTGCTTTAGTTGGTGAGTCAGCGTCTGGTTTTCTTTCATTGAGGTTTAGTTTTTCTTTGTACTTATTTGCCTCCTTTGTAATGGAATACAGTTTTTGCTACTCTCGTGTTTTATTATTCATGCGTCTGCAGATTCAAACCAGATATCTGATGGTCATCGCCGGAGAATATGCGCAATCAAGTCCTCAATCCTCCTTTCAGTACTCCTGCAGTCAACAAGTCTGTGACAGCAAGTCCTCTTAGGTGTTCAGTCCTGCACTCAGCGACCTCATATTTCCAAGATGCCATAAGAAGTCTCATATTTTCAGTAGCCTCCTATGTATTCTTGCAGATCACTATAAGTTTGTGGTCTGCATAATTTCATCTCCAGCTCCTCTAATCTTGATTTCAATGTTTTAGACACTTTGCTTATTATTATTGGCACTACTCCAACCTTGATGTGCCTTGCATTGCTCCGGGGCTAAGTCCAGGTACTTTTCTAGTTTTTCACTCAATTTCCTATTCGCTCTGTGGTCCGCAGGAACAGCCAAGTCTTTGATTTGGATTTCTGACGTTTTTATTCCTCTGTATCAGGTCGTTGAGGCAGGTGTGTCTGGGGTGATATCGCCTGAAGGAACTTTCTTAAGCCTCCTTCTCATGCTGAGGGCCTAGTAGAGAGGCATTGAATACCATTTCTAAAGTCTTTGGTATGACTCGGTCATGGTTAGGAACCTTAACAAAGCGAAGTCGAGCACCCTATCACTGAGTCACGATGATTGGTATTAAGTCTAATAGATATCAATAATAGAAGTAGAGTATCGGACAGGTGACCACATATACTTAGCCAATAGCATTAGAACAGAGGGAAATTTTCTATATTGAAGCGAAGAGAAAATAAAGTTTGGAGGGAAATTGATAAGTATTCACAGGGTTAATCTGATATTTTTCATAATTTTAGTATCAAAGTGTGAGAGCAATGAAGCTCGTACATCTCATATATTGACAAATTCATTATCAACTTTAGTTTCGAGCATATTTTCTGCCAGACCTGATTACGTTAAGAAGCCCTACCTCACTATCTTGCTATTTAAAATGTAACTATGGACAAGAAACAAAAACCGATTTGCTTAGAATAAGCAAGGCCTACATTTCTACCATATTCAATGGAAATTGAACTCACACTCAATGACTCACGAAATTTGTACGCTTTCTATTGTTCTGACCCTTTCCTCCTCTATCTGTTTACTTGCTTTTCTTGTTGTGTCTGATATTCTGAGATGAATCATTCATCTATGAATCATTTGCATTAGTGTCAACTTCTTATTGTTTTGATCAAAACATTTCGGCCGATCTACTCTCTGGCCTTCTTACTACTGTCTATTGTTCTGATATGACACTTTATCATTATTCCATAAATTATTCGGACTAAAAAAAAAGGGGATATTATCATTATTCCATGCATAATTTGCACAAGATTTTTTCTACTGTGGATAAGATGAAAGTTCTCATGAGAAATATGAATAAGATACACCTGAAAATGACTGGAGATAGCATCGGCTGAGTCGTGATCAAAATAAAAGTGCTTTAATGAAATCTCATCCCTAATTGTAGTGTACAGTATAACTATGTACTTTACTCAAAGTGCATTGGCTGATATATATATATATATATATATATATATATATATATATAGCTGGCAAGAGTGACACTGTTAAAGATATGAAGGTCCAAAATCAAGTCAATATAAGAAGTGACCACGGAATCATTAAGTGCAACATTCAAATTAACATCAAGATGGAATGCAGGAAAATGTTCAACGCCAAACTTCAAGCATCTACTGTTCAAAAAGAACTCACCCGATTATTGAATTTGGAGCTGAAAAACAGATACGAATTCCTCACCGAACCAGAAGAAAACATCAATGAGTTCAGTAGCTGTATAACAACTTCTCTAATTGAAGTCACCCGTATGTTTAAGCTAAAGAGCTAGAAAACATAAGCAAACTCACAAAAGAAACCAAAAATTTCATGGAAAAATGCAGGAACCTCAAACCACCACCAACAACAATAGAAAAGATAGAGGCAATAAAGCTGAGCAAAACGATCCAAAGGAAACGAAGGGAAGATACAAGAAGGAACACGATAGTCATTGAAAACATTCTCGAAAAGGGTAGAGGATTCAAAACTATACGAAAATCCCTCAATACAGGACAGGAAGAAAGCTAATAACAAGTGTGCTCGATGCAAATGGAAAACTGTCAACGGATAGGGAGCAAATTGTCGAACGAGCCCAAGAATTTTACAAATCCTATTCCACCAAACAAAGGACGCAGAAACATGAACAGGAAACACAAGTCAAGAGTAATCAATTCGAGGATTTTCCAAAAGTTACTCCTGAGGAAGTGAAGAAAGCCGTCAAACAAACACAGAAAGAAAAAGCCTTGGACCCGATAACATCACCATCAACCTACTGAACTGGAAAAGTCATTGCGAGAAAACTAGCCAGCCTATTCAACTTATGCCTATAACAAAGTAAAGTCCTAGAGGGTTGGAACACTGCAATCATAATGCTGTTTTACAAAAAATGGAGCCCCAAAGACCTCAACAACTACAAGCCAATAAGCCTACTCTACGGCATCTACTAACTCTTCATGCAAACGGTTAGATGAAAACAAACCACAGGAACAAGTTGTCTTCAGAAAAAGCTTCTCAACCATCGACCATTCAGCAAACTAATACAAGAATGTAGAATGCCCTAGCTGTAGCATTTGTCGACTTTACAAAGGCCTTTGATTTAGTGGAAATCTCCAAAGTCATTGACACAATAATGCAACAAGGTGTTGACCCCGTATATGTCAAAGTACTGCAACATATCTACTGACACAGCGAGTCCTTCATCAGGTTACATGAAGACTCCGAACCCTTTCAACTTGAAAAAGGAGACAAGGTGATCCCAGCTCACCCAAACTCTTCACAGCCTACCTTGAGATGATCTTCCAAAACTTAGAATAGAATTTATAAAACATAAAAGAATAAGGATAGACGTAGAATACCTAAGTAACCTCAGATTTGCTGACGACATTGTCCTTTTAATGATCTCCAAATAATGTTAGACGAACTAAATGAAGCAAGCAAGAAAGTTATCCTCCGCATGAACTACAGAAAAACGAATGTTACGTTCAACTAACAGGATGGAGACAAAGATACAACGATCAAAATCGAAAATGCAGAGCTAGAGACCAATACATCTACCTAGGATAGCGAATCTTCATGAAGCCATAAAAAAAGACGGAATAAAACAAAGAATGACACAAGGTTGGCAAGCTTTCGGTAGAGCTAGCTCGACTTTCAAAAACAAGAAAATCCCGATAGTTACTGACGGAGCTGAAAAATGGAACCTAACCGAAAGATTGACCCTCAAAATGAGATCCATGCAACGTGCACGAGAGAATTATGCTCAACGGAACATTATAAAAGAGAAAGGACAATAATCTGAGACATTATAGAAACTGTTTGGAAACTCAAATGGTCTGGTAATGTTGCAAGACTGTCAGAAAAATGCTGAACATCACGTCTCATGATGTGGATCCCCTGAGATCAGGTGTAAGGCTGTGAACAACAGAAGGTAAAATGGCATAACGAGCTAGATAAATTCAGAAAGTATTGACTCTGCGATGCCTATGATAGATAGGTCTGGCAAATCTTTAGGAAGGTCTATGTTCAACGACGGACGCTAACAGATTGATGATGATACAATTTGTTATATATATATATATATATATATATATATATATATATATATATATATATACATATATATATATTTATATATATATATATATATATATATACATATATATATATATATATATATATATATATATATATATATATATATATGTATATACTTAACTGTTTCAACCACTAAGCCAAACCAGCAAATGTCATGAGAAGCCGGTGATATTAAAGATTAACTCTGAGGGAAATAAGTGCAAAATAGAATTGCTTTTTTCTCAACCCGGAAAAGACAGAAATATCTGCACCAGGTGCCCAGTGTCATTTATGTATGAAGAGTTTCTGGCGACTGGCTAGTCCAGTCAGAGCCGGTGTTGGACTCACTAGGTAACCAAAGCAGCATATGCTATTGACTCTGCCATTTCAAGGTCCCTGCGCTTAACGCTTGCAAGCTATCGATTCCCATCCAGTGGTTCTTCACTTGCTCAATTACTATGTAATAGCACTTTTCTATGTTCAAGGTCAACGAATTGAAAATTCAAGGTCAGTGAATTAAACCAATTATTTCTTTTCAATTGGGGTTATTACTCTAACAAACTTATCAATGGAACAGTAGTATCTACGTGGTGTAGGTATGGCACAAAAAAGAAAATGAATTTGCTCAAAACGAAAATAAAAAAACAATCTTATTTCTGAAATGTCAAATGTATTAGTCTTATCAACTTGTAAAGGAAATTTTAAAAAGTGATTACTTTAACTTGTAAGGGAAAATTATCAATTTATTTAACTATTATTTATTAAAAATAACTTAGGACCCTTTTTTGCATATGCCACAGACTCGACACTAAATAAATCCGGTCGTGGTTATGACTCCGTATTGTTATTCTCAGCACTCAGTGGTAGTCGCGGGAAAATTATCCCCACTTTTCCCCAAAGTAAACAAAACAGAATCGGTTTCAAAGAAATATTTAATCTTGTTCAAAGAGAAATACAATTTCTACGCATTCCTCTGTCATCACTGTTTTTCATGTCACGTTTGACTTCTTGGAAAGTGTTTAGATATAAACCGAAAATCATTCAAATGCTTCTAGGAAGAAGAAATAACAACATGATTCACAGTGAATGCCGTGATGTCGCACCAAATATCAAATAGATCAGTTTTAAAAAATGTGCATGGTTACAAATGTAATTTCCACAGAGTAACTACATTGTACATTTGGGATGAGAGAAAAAACTTCCTAAAAACTGACTAGAAGCTTACTGTCCTGATATATATATATATATATATATATATATATATATATATATATATATATATATATATATATATAGTGATCAAGAACAATGACGTAATGTTCAGCACTCAAAATTTGGAGTTGAAATTAATAACAACGATTCCCACTAAAGACCCAATGGTTCACACTTGAAGACAAAACGAAACCGATTGTGGCTACGAACCCAATATCCTATTCGATAAAATGCCGGATATTATTAGATATCTGAAAACTTACAAGGTGGCTTTTCCTTCCTTTTTGCTTGAAATTTATCAGACCTTTTTCGGGGAATTGAAGTACCTCTCTCTCTCTCCTCTCTCTCTCTCTCTCTCTCTCTCTCTCTCTCTCTATATATATATATATATATATATATATATATATACATATATATATATATATATATATATGTGTGTGTGTGTGTGTGTGTGTGTGTGTGTATCTATGCACGTATATCAATAGAACCGTGGCCTAATCATGAAAAATCTAAATTACTGTTCAGTCTGTGGTTTGAAACTGAATCGAACAGCCTTAGTAACAGATCCACAAAGTAATTGCGATACATTCCAAAAGTACCGGAGATTTGCCCGACCACAGAGCCTAAGATCAGAGAGGTACAACTTGTACAATGTGATTACCTGACAGCTTTGTAAATAAGTACTGAAAGATAAGAGTTTGCACAATTCGCGATTTTCAGTGAAAAAAAAAGTTTTCAGTGTTTAAAAATGTTTATGCAAAGCTTTCACAGAGGATCCATGTTCTATCTTTACAACTTGTTCAACATTTTTTCTTATTACAATATTGAATTGTCTCAGTCAAATTAAAATGTTCTCATAACTACGACACCGAATTCAGTGGGATATGGGACACGTTAAACTCGTCCATAGCATTTCTAGAATCCAGTCCAGCTATCTACGAGCCAGCCTCTTTATTATGAGTCATATCTTTATTCTGGGGTAACAGTAACAGTAGGGTTATTAATAATCCTACTGGTTGCACACAAACACACACACACACACACACACACACACACACACACACACCCGCACACACAGAGGGAGAAAAAAATAAAGGGGAGTAGAAAGGAAGAGAGGGAAAAAGAACACCGTTCGACTTGTTTTTGACAAAGTGTTATGACAAGACATGCTGTTAATATTTTATGCTTGATTATGTTCCTCATTCAGCTAAATGCTTGTCGAGTCTTGCCTTATCATAGATAGGCGTGCAGGGCGTAAGACCTCTGCCATGTTGGTGGGTTGGGTTGTCACAATTTGGAATCTGTCTTTTATTCCAAGGTTCTTTTGTTCAGGTGTGACTTAGCCGAGGTCAATCAATACCGTTTCATTGCCTTTTGATTATTAGTGTGTATTTGCAAGTTTTTTTTTTTACACCAGAAATATTGGGTGGTCTCACTGGGGATCAAGTGACTGTAGGTCAAACACCACTCCTCTTTCGGTTGATTTTAATATATAGCTTATGTCATACTATATATATATATATATATCTATATATATATATATATATATATATATATATATATATATATATATATATATATATATATATACTCCACTGTTCCAACCACTAAGCCAAACCTACAAATGCCGTGTAAGGTCGATGATGTTGACTATTGACTCCGAAGGAAATAAGTGCAAAGCAGAATTGCTTTTATGTCTATTTCATTATGTCTAGGGGCTGTGTCGTAATACATGTAGTTTGTTATTTTAACAGGGTATTATCATAATGTATTGTATATGGATGTTATTTCATTCTACAAAACATTTAATTCTTTTGAAACACAGGGCTTACTTACGCAGATTACCCAATGGAATCTACGAATGGTTCTTTGTTTCTAACTTGTTTTTTAATTATGTTTTAGGTAACTAGATCCCAGTATGAACATAGTTTAGGCAGTTCTGACTTTGGGAAGAAGAGTAACTTGAAACCCAGGATGAAACATATGATAGGTTCGACAGACCACTGATGACCGCTAAAGGTCAAGGTTTTTGGTATCTCTAAGAGAAATTCTTCAATTCCTTTCTTTGTAGCCTTCGATTTTTCTGTGACCCCTGAATATCTATAATCGATCTTTATACATTGGTTCTTGCAGAAGTCAGATCACATCATTGAACATAGACTTGAATGTACATACCAACATTAAGGTGTGCATAAAAGGAAGACATATGAATATGTATTTAGAATAACACAGTGGACAAATGTTTGATATCTTGATACAAAACTTGCGAATGTGCACCAATTAGAATATACGTACAAACGGAGGGGCTCGTACACGCATTCACACCTAAAACCATGCTGAACGGCCTTCGAATAAAGACATACTCTTGAAATAAAAAATAATACATGTACGTAAAACATAACACAAGCATTCATCCATGCATACTCACATCTCACATCACGAATTAACTGAGGTCTTTATATTTATACTAGTTCACACGCCGTCGAAGAATGACGGAAGTATTCAATTAATTTTGAACTCGCATTATGCTCACAAAGTATCAAAAGCACCATCTTGCAATGCATTTCTTGTTCATATTCAACTAGACGAATCCAGATTTTTCACCCATTTGCCCCCCCCCCCAAATGTTGCAGACAGAAATATAGCCATATACATAGGGTGGCGTATTATATGATTAGATGCGGACGGATGATATATGCATATCTCTTTTCGAATAGAAAAGTTCATTGATATATGCATACTCATTGACACTTGTATGTTAGAAGACCAAGAAGACGCAACAATACCTGCATAAAATTCATGAAACATGAAATGCATACAATGTTCTCTCATTGTAACGTAAGCGTGCACATGGCGTTCGAAAACATTCAGGCGCATTGATAAATATTGAAGCATTAAGCATAATTACTGTGTTTGCGTGAAGTGACGCCGTGCACTAAATTGTTGTTCTTTCATTGTCGTCTGCAACAATTGTAACTGATTGACTACAAAAACAAGACGATATGAAAGCCGTGTAATCCTTCCGCGGTCGTTGTACAGCCCTTATCAAAAAAGTAATTGTAAATAGACAAATGTCTTCCTTTAAAAAAAAAGTATCACGATGGGTGTTGAGTGACAAGAATTGTATAACTGAGCAGGCTCACATGCATACGTATCTAAACGTGTATATGCGAGCTGTTTTGCATAAAAGACAAACGAATAAGACATAGAAGGTGTAGGTGTTGGGACAGAAGAGTAATTATTGATAGATTGAGTGAGTGAAGGTGTACGTCCAACGAAAGAAGGAAGAAGAATGGCCGAAGCAGATAAAAAAGAAGTGTGGATGGGTGGAGGCGGTACACAAAACAGTCAAAGTTATAAAAGGGAATGAATACTAATAAGATTAATAAAAGTTAAATGGTAAAAGAGATATGCATGTAGAACGGGAATATTAGTCACTGTGTTATGTCTAAATCTTGAAGGGTTGTGCCGGAAGCGATTGAAGTTACTTTAGGTAATGACGTAACGGACACTAGCACAAAAAGCAGATTAGTCGAACCAAGTTCAAATTCCGACGGGGAATGCTCAAGGGAAAGGCATTAACCACTTCCTCCTGCATTTTAAAAATGTCGTCAGATATCTAGAAAAAATGTTTCGTCAATGGCATGTCACGATGGCTATGGGAGAAGAAAGTGTGTGGGTAATTAGATAAACCACTCTCCCGTACCTAGATATTTCTTCCGTTATCCAAAATGGCTTAAAGCTAATTCAAAGTCGTTTTTCTTTCTTCCCGTAAATACTTTCACGTATGAATCAATAATGCGTCTATGATAGATAAAGAAAATAGAGGCATCTTTCCTGCTCAATCAGGAAAGAATGAATTTCTGTGTTCTGTACTATGATGACGTCATTGTCTGCGCTTGTAAAAGCCAGGAAAATCTTTATTTTCCTTCACACACGCATACACACGCACACACACATATCCCATTAGACTTCCGGAAGCGATTTACGGGACATAGATCCCAGCAGTCGTTGGAACCTCCGAATATATTGGTACACGTTCTGAGGATATCGGAAGAGTTGAGTGAGTGAGAAAGAAAGACAGACAGAAAGGTGGGGGTAAGGGAAATAGAGAGAAGAGACGGAGTGGGGATAAAAATGGCCGAATGGCAGACGGAGATAAACTTTAGTGCAAAAAGAAACAAATTCAACTGATATTTGAGGCTCACTTTGAAGATTGTTGTAACACGATTACCCTTTGTCCTTTGCCGTATTGAGCAAAGCTTTGTAAATAGAGATAATAGATCAAACTATATATGCACATCGCCCAAGACACATCCGTAATAGGTGTTCCAACGACTTGGCGCAGGGGACTGAAAACCCTGTGCTGGGTTACGGAACCAAACAGTGACATGATCAGACTTTCAGAAGGGTAGGGGCCCACTTGGAAAATACTGTGGTTCCCAACCGAGCCTGAGAAACATGAGCTTGCTAGGTTGGCAGCCATTTTAAGAACAATGACGTAGCTACAAATCTCCAAATACGTCACGAGATTATAATAAACCAAATACAACAAAATTGTCGCCTAAATCAAGTTTCTGCAATGAAGGTTAGCCTTTTCGTTGTGATCATAGGCGTCGGTAGTTACTTTTTGAGAGGGTTGGAGATGGAAGAATTAGGGGATACTTGAGTTATGACTTGTCCTAATCCGTCTATATTCCTCGTGAACCCTTGATCACGAGCCTTTATAAGGTGGCACTTTCAAACCCCGATGATAAGACCTGATCAGGGGAGTCGGGGGGGGGGGCAAATTCCTTATTTGCTCCCCTTGAGTTGTTGCCCAGTGCCCATTGCCCATTGTGATTTGAGGCAAGAAAGATTGCCATCGACACAAGTTGTGGTGGGTACTTTTATGAATCTAGATGTTTTTTATCAAGAGGGAAGCCTGGAGATTTCGATAACCCATTTGTTTACAAAGGACTGACGTTATTTGAGTAGAAATAATCCCTGTCTGGTGCTGATCTTTCATAAACAAACGTCACTTTTCAGAGCCTCAAACATATCAACTCCCAACATCTGAAGAATTCGTTACATGTTTGGCATATGGCTTAGAAGGCCTGATTTTGAAGATATGATTTTAACGAAAATAATAAAATTACTCTAATAACATCAGTTATTTGACTAACATTTGAACATTTTGTACTTCGGACTCAATTTAGTCAGGGTGAGGCTAAAAGCTATATAAAGCTATCAAGTTGGGATCCTTATCATTTTCCTGAATCTCTTTTGACCGCTGACTTATTCGCTGCACTTCCAATGGCTAACAGATCATTTCCCTTAGTCATCACGTTACCGCCTGGCGAATTCCTTGAAACCGAAGAGAGTCAATTCAAGGACTTTCTTTGATGTCCCATTGTATTTCAAAAAACACTGGTTGTTTCTTTATTTTTCATAATTAGTGCAATTGGGCTATTTTCACGGGACCTTATTTTTACAATCTATGAAAGAAAATCTATTGAAAAATTTCAATCATTTGTTCCCTTTATGTGCAATATGATTTACTACAGCCTAAATTGCAACACGAGTCACAGATAATAGGACAAAAAAGATTTTAATAATACAATGTTTGCATACCTTAAAGCAGTTCTGAATCTAAATATTTTCTTACTATTCAAATAATTTTAAGGTATTATCATATCAGATTTCGCTGCACTACGACATTTTTCTTAACAAATTTTAAAATTGAAATCAATCTTTAAAAATGTTTTAATTGGATTTTAATTTACACCAGACATGTTTTAGATAATTCTTGAAAATAGAGAAAAAAATAAAAATTCATTGCATAAAAAAAGGTTTTTCATTTAATTAAAAAATTTGAACTTGAAATAATTCAGATTTAAAAGATGTTGATGCTTTTTTCGGTAAGGTTACAAATGGCAAAAAGCGAAAATAAGAGAATTCATCGAAGAAAAACTATTAAATACATCAACTGTATTGTTACCACTTTAAAATAAGACTTTTCATCAACGGCTAAACCTTATCGTTCATAATCTGTCCGTACATGTCAGATGGAAATCTAATCAAGAGAAATAAAAGAATTCACCAAATACAAGTTTGTAAATATTTCAATTCTATTGTTACTGTTTTGGTTACATTTCGCTAACTTTTAACAAACGTGTTTTTCTTTTCTTTTTCTTTTTAAATCTCTTCTCTTTTTGTGTTTTTCTTTCTTTGTCGCTGTCTTTCCATACATCATATCATACATAAATTACAATAGATGCTTTTTTCCCATAAATTGTAAAAATAAGGTCTGTCAACCAATGGAAGTACGGCGTATAAGTCAGCAATCAAATTATGAATACCACCGACCTAGTGTAATCATAGTTGTCCGTCCCTGAGTCTGGTTGCCAACCAAGGCTGACAAACCCATAGTTGGGTGGAAAGAGATCGATTCATGCCTTTCCCAAGGGAATATAGTGAAGTAAATGTCAGCTATCACCGCCAGAGCTTGAACTCGGTTCTCCGATTCCATTTTCCATGCTGTTAACTGTTGTGACTTGAATTATTTTGAGTTAACGAACTAATCAAGATACAGCATTTTACAGTTACCGCCGAATTCTAAAACTGAAACCTCAGATCTATTGACTGCCAGTTCGGTGTTCATAAGATCTCAGTCATGGTTCGTGTACTTACTGATTAGTAGGTGCCCTTTTTCTCGTTAGGAGACTGATTTGAAATTTAAGGTCTATCCATTTCGTATCCTGATTAAGGATGTTGATGGAATCAACCAATGGGAAATTAGATCTTTTTCGTCTCCAATCAAAACTAAACAACTCATTAAATGACCGGAAATTGATGCAACGTTATTTATATCTCAACTCTAATTAACCCCAGTCTTCAATGAATCTTCCGATGGCTCAGAAAGTCAAAAGCTCTCAAAGATTATTATGTTAAGAGCGCAAAGCCAATTTTACCACAACTCACAAGCGCACAACAACCAAATCAATCAACCTAGATAAAAATAAAGAAAGAGGAAAAAAAACAAAACAAAAACGAATGAATAAGAAGAAAATTTCGAAGAAGTAAATAAATATTGAAAATTAAGAAAAAAAGGTTATCAGCTGATGGCTTTGCCGCAAAATGGGCCGCATTACGGCTTGGAGATCGCATTCCTTTTCCTCTTATTTTTTCAAAACTGATTTTTTCGTATTTTATCTTTTCCCTGTCTTCTGTTGTGATTTTGTTTTTAATCTTCCGATCGTCTAATATGTTTTGATCAATGCTTCTCCTCTCATTCCATCAAATCGAATGTAATTTTTTATAACGTATTTGTTGTTGACGCTTACTTCTGTTGATTCTGTTGCGAAATGTTTAGTTTGGCTTCCATCTTGGGATTTTGTGATTGTTAAACTTCTTAACTTTTCTGTTTTAACCTTGCATTCACTATCTTTCTTTCTTTATTTCTTTCTATCCTTCTTTATTTCTATGTATATATCTATCTTTCTTTCAATTTTTCTTTCTTTTTCCTCTTTTCTTTCTTTTTCTTTCTTTCTTTTTTTCCCTCCTTTTATTTGTCAATCTCTCCCCTTTTGTGTCTTTTTCTCTCCAAGTTGCTATCCCACTATCTCTTTCTATTTTTTCTTTCTCTTTTTCTGTCTTTCTTTCTTTCTCGGTCCCAGCCGCTACTTGCACTTTCCTTGCACAATCAACCTTCAACTTTTCCCGTCCTTTATTCATTTTGCCCTTATCGAATCCAGCTTCAATTCTCCTCTTCCTACCCCCCTCTCTCTTTCTCATTCATCTGTTCCAACAGATTATCATTACCCCCCCCCCTGCCCCGATCTCTTCAACCATGCATCGCCTAGATTAGTTAAAATCCCTCATTTAAATATTCTTTAGAAATCACTTGTTTATGTTTTGCTTGAATCAAGTATTTTTCAATGCCTTGATGGATCGATGAGTCTATCACACTTAATGCATCAATAATAAAATAATTAACCAAAATGCAAAGGATGCATTAGTGATTACTAGTAGTGAGCCTAACTGTGTTATCAGTGTTAGTAGTTCAAAACCAGGAATCATTTTGTAACAGCCCTTAACAAATGGGAATAGCGCCTAATTGTCTCTCGCTCAAGCCATTTCGGTATTCATGTACTTCATAGGCCGGCCTTATCGAAACCAATTAAACATAGTGCATTATCTCCCCTGAACCTCTATCCCCACGACCACCATGGCTGTGCAAAAGAACCAGCCACTTCTGTATATAAAGCAACGTATCGCTTTCGAACATGACTATGATGTTGATAAGAGATTCCCAATTAAAGAGATAGCGCATATGGCCTCTTTCTTTTCCACAAAAGATTATTAAAAGGGAAACGGCTCAATATTTTCCTCTCTTTCATGTCCATCAGTTAAAAATCACTAGGATTACACTAACATTGTTTTGGGCTTCTTACAGCTTTCAACGTATATATATATATATATATATATATATATATATATATATATATATATATATATATAGAGAGAGAGAGAGAGAGAGAGAGAGAGATGTTTATTCCTTATAGAGCATGGGGCTGCATCTACACAGTTGCAGTTTCGATTACAAGTAGGTTTTTACACGGGCCCAGTTCTTTTTCTTTACCCACCATTTATTCTGTCGTCAGCTATTGTAACTCATTTATCACTTTGTATCGTTTTATTACGATAAATATTGGCTTTTGCCCGCTGACAATCTATGAAATGAATCTGGTCGTAGACTGAAGGCTGTAGAGATGCAGAGTGGTGTAATGGTTGTCCTCAGAAGAGTCTTGTCCAATATTGTTTACATTCAATGAAGACTAATGACTTTGGAAAGGCGTGAATCCACTTCCCCCTCTATCTATCTATGGACAAATAGGCAGGGCAATGAAAATGGTTGGGCGTGGAAACAGCAACACCAAACTGTAAAAACCTACTTGCAATTGAAACTGCATAGGAGTTTATTTCTCCTTCTCTCTCTGAGCTCAACATCATCGATCGAGTAACGGGGGATATGTTCGTAATCAAGGTAGTTTCCTTCTATTTTTATCATCTAAAGGGGAACGTTAACGATGATGAGATCCCCTTTTTATGGACAACGGTACTGCTTGGTGATGAGTGAGGGCCAAGAACTTAGTTTCAGTAGATGATTGTACTAGAGTATGTTCAATCTTCGTGACGTGACTCACTTTTGTGGCCATGTGCCAGACTAAGGGAAGCTCGGTTCTAAGCTCTTGCTCATGTAACTCCATACCGGATCGTTGGGGCACCCATCACTAATATGTCTTGGCAGAGATAGACCGACGGAGCCCATCCTTCTCCAGGATTCCTCAATCCTACTGTTTACTGCTTACTCAGCAGAGAGGCATTTAATATCATCTTTGGTATGAATTCGGCATGGATTGAACCCACGACCTACAGAACCGGGGACGAACACCATGGAGCCACAGTGATCGGTATAAACTAAGCTTTGTAAGTATCTATTCGAATCGCAATTGGCTGTTCTACGAACTCATTTTCTATTTGCTCAGGCGTTTCTTTCCAATTTGCATTTTCAGATCAAGAGTTCTGTAAATAAAAGGACAATCAATCAAACATGTCAAATTTCACAGGTTCAGTTGTCAATCTTTACTCAACTGTGGAGATAAGATTCTCGCCTGGATAGTGTGGCGTTTCAAGGTTACGTAAACAGACGGGATTTACTTATCCGTAGCGCAAGCACAACTGCCAAGAACCCACCTTCCATTTTGAGCATCTGACTGGGAGATGCAAAAGGGCATGAAACAGGGTGGTTGCTGTTACATCTCTGAGACCACACATGGTTCTTCTACTCAGGAGCACGGGAAACATCTGTATTGTTGGACTAACAGTGCCAGGGGAGAACATTATGGACATCTTTCACCAGCTGAAGATGGTCAGTTATCAAGATCTAATGGTGGGTGCTCTTGTGGAGTGATGGTACACGCCATTATTCCCCATTGAAGTTGGTCAGCGCGGCTGCCCAGCAACATTAGTGTGATATGCAAAAGATCGGGTTAAAACCGAAGCAACTGAAGAAAGACGTTATGGAGATACCATGGCAGGTGAAATCATCACAAGATGGCTGTGGTTGGTTGTCGGAACCTTTCTGTAGGTGAAGGCTGATTTAGTCCTTGCTGCCCCACTTAGGCAAAGGAGTGAAACGTTAGTGACGCCGAAACGTCCGCTGAACGGTTCACAACAATGTATCTTTTTTTTACTAATGAATACCGCCGGAATTGCATATTAACATTAACAAGGACCATTCGAAAAAAAATTATTGTTTCATGTGGGTCATATTTTTATTTGATATTTACCGTTTTTGGTTGTTTATATCACCCTCCATCTTGCAATTAAAAAAAACATTTCATGCGTAATATCCTAACAGATACTATCACTTGGAATAACAATGACTTTTGAAAATTATAGAAGGTATCCATAATTTTTAAGTAATTTTAAGTACATCCTGGAAAGTTGTACTTAAGAACGAGATACGAGACGAAAACTGAATTTTTTCATAAGTTAAGAACTCTGCACAGCCCTTTTTTTAACGCCAAAACGTTTTCTGTGGGAGCATCGGTGTTTATTCTACGAGTGTTTATTGCGAACGCCCAATATCTTATTTTACTGTATCTTTTTCTTCTGCTTTACTTTCTGTAAGTTTCATGAAGCAATCGGTCCCAACCCAGACATCTTATTCCTAATTCGAGGGGAGTGGTCGTCCTTCCAGTGCCATGCATAGGAAAAAAGAAGACAGAGAAAAGAAAAAAGAAAGAAACGCAAGATCAGGTTCGTGAAGTGTCTTTGATTTCATTAAATAATAACCAGCCTGAATCCTCGTCACGAGCAGCTGTGAGCGACACTTTCGGTTTTAACTAGTGCCGGATTAACTATGGAGTAGAAGTAGTTTTTGCTACGTACCCCACAATTTCAAAGACCCCGCACTTGGTATAACAAGCTATCAATTCCAATTCAGTGATTCTGCACTTGATTTAGTTCTATGGCACTATATTGCCCTCAACTTATGAATGAATGAGTGTTCAAGGTTTTAACCAATTATCACCTTTATTTGGAGTCTATATTTAATTCTATAATTGGTGGAAGTGTTGTCTGTATGTGCTGCTTATACGATATAAAAATACAGAGGTAATTGAGACTGAAGTCATAGCCACTGTACAAAGATCAAGATGAAAAGAAAGTAATCCTATCACTGGAATGCCAGACATCTTTATGGTATTATCCGGCTGTGAAGCCAAAGGGAAAATGCAAGTAAAATGTATGTGTTTTAATATTTATGTGCGTTTTCCTAATTTAAGGTCCCTTCTTAACATGCTACAGGCCCTACATTACTTTACTCCGGTCATGTGAAGTCGTTTTTTTTATGATTACACTAATTAACCCCCACAAAAAGAAAAAAAAAACAAAAAAAAAATAGACAAAAAAATCACGGATATATTGGCATACCAATGAGACTTTTCTTTTTCAAGAAAAAAAATTGCTGACTAAACTCATTTAAGTGGAAGAGTTCATTGATAGGGACTGAGAACCAGCAAAAATCACACTGGCCATTAAATAAATAAATACCTTCAATTTTTTGTAAGTTCCACATACATGTGTAACTTATGGAAATTATGAATCTAACAGTAAAATTTCTTGAGTGATAAACACATATTTGTTCAGATTTGGGTTATTTTGGTTTCCTTCCTTTTGGCGAAATGATTACAGCGCACGGAAATATCAAACTTTTTTTTAATCTGATGAGAAAAGAAGAAGAAGAAGAAGAAGAAGAAGAAGAAGAAGAAGAAGAAGAAGAAGAAGGAGAAGAAGAAGTTGAAGATTCACAAAACGAAAATAGAAATTAGTGCCCAAGTTATATATGTATATGATTACTTTCACCACATACAGTTGTTTGAAAATATTTATTCGCATATAACTTACGACGGTTTGCTACTGCAGATGAAACATTATCAACAGTTTCCCTGATATCTGATCAAACTTATCAAGAAGATCTCCATGGGTTAATCGGTAGAATACCCGACTGCCATCAGGCAGTTCACACGTTCGAATCTGAGATTGCTCACAAAAGTTTCTATTTCGATCATGTGCGCATAGAAACATTCGTGTCGACAACGAAATTTATATATATAAGGGTAAGCATTTCTTTCAAACCTGTTTTCAAGGTATTTAATTGGCTATTTCTAATGAAATACCACTAAAATTCGAATATATAAATTGGGTTCAGTTATTCGACAGTATCCAGGCAGGGGAGCTGTTTGAAAAAAAGCTTTGTTGTAATTCATCTACTGACAAAGTTCGAAGAAAAAGCCAGGTCTAAAAATCTCTACTTGGCAGTATCTGAGTTGTTTTTTTTTGTCTGCATACTTCTTACAAAAAGATACATACACACACAGAAGAAAAAGGGGGGAGAAGGAATAAAGGACATTATCAGATTAGATACATGTTATATGCATCATATATACCTTACTATAATAATATATCACATGTATTTGTGTATTTATTTTTGTCTGTAACATAGGAATGGCCAAAAGGAGTGATGAGTACTAATAACAGTATGTTAATATGAAAATTTCGTTCATAGACAACTGGAATAATTTTGTCTGATTCATTTTATTTTTACAGTTAATAAAGATATAAAATTTTAAGTTTTCATATGCCATCATTTTGACAGAAGGGGCATAATCGAGCCTAGCCGTAGGGAAGGCACTTTATGACTAAAGGTATGTTTCCTCTTAATACTGATCTAAGGAATCGCGACCGCTACTTGAAATGACAAGATTCTCGGAGATTCTCTGCATAGAAAGGAAATCCATAGCCCCGTACAGGATGGAAATATTCTCGCTATCATTAAACTACTAATTGAATCTCACTGCCCAAACTAAAAAAGAATATTGTGACAATCAATCGCTTTCTCTATTTAACGTAATTAGATTTCTTCACTGGCGCATCATATTTAAACGATATCAAGACAGCAGTTTTGCATTAATGCTTATAAAAACAACGGACAAACTTTGCTTAATCTACTTTTTTGTCATTTTTTTTTTGCTTACAAACAAATGGATATGGGAGACTGCGGATGGTTGCTTCACTTTCCTTTCAGTCATTCAGAGACTATTTGGACCTGACCAACCAAAGTTGTATTTATTAAACTTACTAGATTTACCATTTAAAGACAGTGAATGTTAACTGCGACCTTGGCTTTCCTGAAAGGTGCACAGACATCCCAAAATGATGCAATGATTTTTTAAAACTTGTTGCAACTGTCCCCAACCCTATCAGCCGTGACAGAACACCATGTGCTTGCTAGACACATTGACTTTGACACATACTAATCATATAACACAGAAGTTAACAAAATTAAGTTTCAAACTGAGTCAGTTATTATCAATTAGTGCCAACGGTCAGGACAGTGTGACGAAAATACAGCTTATGAAAAAAGAAATTACTTTCATACCTCCGGAACGCGTTTTTTTTTCTCCAATAAATGCAGCGGCAGGTGTTGAATGTCTGTTCTGTGGGTGGGGACAGGGATAACTATGTCTGTGCAGTAAGAGTGTCATTATTCAAGCATATTCAAATAGGTGGAATATGACTTGTTGCAATAGTCTCCAGTCCACTCTGTTTTTGGCTCGGCTCCATAGACTAAGCCCATATTTCGTATTACGTATTGTACTAAACATAGATTAGCAAACATAAGATTTTGGTTAGTTGGACATGAGTGAATTACAATAGCAGATATTTGATGAAGATTCTTATACAACAGAATAAGCTACTTACAACGATGACCATTTCAATAATGCTAAGGCTGCTTATAAATATTCGTAAAAATATAATCTTTTTATTAACAAAGGTGGATTTTATTTGATTTTCTGCAGATACCGATTTTAATGCCTGTGGTGAGAAAATTAAATTTTTGTACAATGGAAATGATTTTAAATACGAATAGATGCCATTTTGAAGGGTGGACAAATCTTGAAAAGTACAATGCGATTAAAAGCGCCATTCATCTATCTATTTACAACAACCTACAGAGTTGGATTGAGATTGCATGAGAACCCTGTCAATCATCTAAATAGCCCTGAGGAGTGCAAATAAACAAATTCGCCATTTCTGTTTTAAAAAAATAACATTCGCCAATTCACATATTATTTGTATACCATTTTTAACATCTAGTGAGCAAGGGCGTGAAACTTTGTGTGTGATTTATACCATTTTTAACATCTAGTGAGCAAGGGCGTGAAACTTTGTGTGTGATTTATACTATTTTTAACATTGAGTGAGCAAGGGTGTGAAATCTTGTGTGTGGTTTATGCCATTTGAAACATCTAGTGAGCAAGGGCGGGAAACTTTGTGTGTGATTTATACTATTTTTAACATCGAGTGAGCAAGGGTGTGAAATCTTGTGTGTGGTTTATACCATTTGAAACATCTAGTGAGCAAGGGAGTGAAACCTTGTGTTTGATTCATACCATTTTAAACATCGAGTGAGCAAGGATGTGAAACTTCAAGTAGTTGGGTCGATTATTTTCACACTCTAAAAATAGACAAGGATTAAATCAAACTTTTCGGTTATAAAATACATTCTTTCTCTTTTTTTTACAGCAATTTATCCACGCCTGTTAGGGCGGGTGTTTCAGCTAACAAAAAGTATTTTTGATTGTTACCTTTCCAGCGTTGAATTACAAATATCCCCGATGAAGTTAACAATCCTCAAATTGATTTCGGTAGCTAAAATACTCTTCCTAAGGGGAAAAAAATCTATTTAATTTCCATCACTTTTTAAAAACCTTATCTGTGAATTTTTTTTCATTTTCAAATGAAAGCATAGAAATTGACCATTCAAAACTGTGAGCTTTATTACAACTTCAATCGTAAAATTCCATATTTAATCACATCAATCTGTGAATCAAAAAATGATTGAATACATTTGAATAATTAAAAGATTTTAAAAATCTATGCATTGAATGATTTGATGAATCCATACATAATACGATTTTAAGAATACGCGTATTCATTTTATGAAAATTTAGTGATGTTTTTTTAATTCCGCAGAAGCATATTTATAAAAATGTGACCATTAGATGATTTCATTGGCCATTTCAAAATTCGGAAGCAAAGTTAATATTGAGGTACTCATAACAACTGATATAAGTATATATATATATAAAAAAGTAATAAGATTTGTGTCATCATGATTTATTGATTTGATATAGCTTTTTATTTTTCGGATCATGTTTTTCTTTTTGCATTTTTTGTGAACTGATTGAAATACTTTGATGTCAGTGATAAATGATATGTTGTGTGGTTTCTGTGAAATTCACAAGGAATTTTTCAAGATCTTAGAAATTATTATTATAGGGAGATATTGAATTTCATTCACATATTATCATTGATATATCGTGCATTTACGAACTTTTTCTCATGGCTCAAGATATCGACCAAGACAGTAAAGCTCAGTTGGTCAACAATTGAATGTTCTATATATATGTGAGAGAACAGACTGACTCTCTGGTATCCCACGCAATTTCTAACTTAATTTTTTATTCTTTTCAACTTTGAAAATGATCATTTTCCACAGCAGTTCGATGTCATCTGTATATAGAGAGAATATGTGAGCATTTGGAATGCTTTGTGTGCCCTTGAATTCATTCAACAGCAACAACATATCCAAATCTGTGTTTTCTGCACCGTGAAAAAGCTCTGAAAATTGGTCTAATTCAGAAGGAAAGCCGTCTCCGAAATCATTTGGATATTCTTCCATTAAAACATTTGCTGCTCTTTGGATGTCATCATTGTTGAGTATGCTTTGGTTGAAAAGAAAACCAAACTTGCCCTGGATGTCCACGTACGCATCTAATGGAGTGCTGAAGATAATTTGGCAATTATTACCAGATATACGTCAACCGTGAAGTTTTCTCTGGCTGTTCCAGTCGATGTACCCTCGTCATCAAACTGACGCTTCTCTTCTGCGGTCGTTTTGAAAAGTCTGTGCACTCTTTGACAACTGACTTCATTTTGCATTTCTCTTCGTAGCATTCAAATTCAAAACGATGACTTTTAACAGATGACTCCCAGTTGTTGGAGTTTCTTCTGAAATCTTTCTTCTTTCAGTCTCGTGGCTGACTTTCATCAGATCTCAATTCTTCCTGTGCTGAAATATTCCCATAGTATCCTTTAATTAAAACCTTACGTTATTATTTCGAGCTGACAATCTTATGTCAGAAAAATCCTTGTTAACTTTTTTTCAGATGTTTTTGATGAACCTGCCAAAGATGCATTGATGCAGTATTCCAGGCAGAAGGGCTTCACAGAAATGAAGGAAATGCATAATACATGGCACATAATGAGTAACGCTGCTTTTCTCACGAATGATAGCCTGGATACCATTGTACTTCCCGCTCTTATTTACAGCGTTGTTGTATGACTGGCCACGGCACTTTAGATTGTTTATTCCATTACCCCCAAGAAATTAATGATAACCTTGGCCATTTCCGATTCAGTGTGGGAAAGCATTGGCATGAACCTGATGAATTGTTCAACCGAAACAGATTGTTGAACATAGCAGACAATTGCTGGTCAATATGCATGACATCCGGTGTGAAGTCTACAAATATCGACAAGTACTTGACCGATTTAATTTCATCAACAACAATAGTCAATACCTTTTAACCCTAAAGCTCAATCATCTCTTCACAGATGAAGACAGAAAAGGTGTGTGTCCACATACCTTGTTGGCAAGCTCATGGATATGTTTAGCAAGAAATGTGTCAGTTGTTCAAATATTCCAAAATAGTTGCCATTGAGATTTAAATGGGTGTGCCTTGAAAAAATATTTCAATGAGTTTTACCCTCAAAATAATGTTTAAATTGACTTCATTTATAAATGAATGGATAACGAAAATCTTTACTGGAATCGATTCATTCGTTGATGTTTCATAAAAATTCAAAATCTGTTTTTGTTTTGCGTTTACAACGCTTCTCTGCAAACACTAATGGAGCACTTATTCACTCTGTGTGAAGCGAATTCTCAAACACAGATTTCTCCATTTTTGTGCAGCTTACAAAACAAACTTTAAGGGAAGCTTTTCTTCAACCTTCTTCCTCACAAATGACACTGGCATTGTTATAATAAGATTAGAATTTTGTAAGTTTTGTGCATTTATTGCGGATGCGTCACCATGTTGTGAACAATTTCCGTAGCACCCCAAAGGGGCCCCAAATATTTAGGTGGCTCCCAATATTAGTTACTGGACATTTTTTACGTCTATTACATACAAGTAATATTTTTATGGCCCTTAAAATTTGTTAACAGAGAAAATTGTCTTTATGTATTACGCATGAACATTTTTCTGTTAAATAATATTTGGCCCCTTTGCTACATACTTTTAAAAACTCGTTTGTATCATTATGTCTCAGTCGGTTCGCTAATTGTTTCGTTTCTTTCGATGTTTTTTCTTATCTAAAATAACTTCTTATTCTCTGAGCCTGGTTAACTATGGAAATACGCATATGCTACTTTTGCTACTAAGGTCCGCCTACTAAATGCTTGCAAGCTATCAGTTCCGATTCAATGATTCTACACTCGTTCTATTACCTTAGTATTGTTCTGGCTTCAACCGGGTGTTTCAGGTTTGTGATTTTAACCACTGATCACCTGTAGTTGGGGTTAACATCTTAACACAGTAATCAATGAGAGTGTGGTATCTATAAGATACATGTTTGATGCATAAATAGGAAGGTGTTTAAAACTGAAGTCTGGTTGTTGCTCGAAAATCGAAACGAAAATGAAGTAATACTATTACTGAAATGTCAGACATAATCGTCGTCTAACTGCAGAGAAAAAGGAAACGATAATCACTTTACTATGCAAATAAAAATCAGTTTTAACATACATGTGCATTTTTTAAAAAATTAGGGTCCCTTTATAAGATATATTTCAGTATCCGGTAATTCTTCCGCTAAATTGTCATTTTTATTTACTCTCCCTTGTGATGCCGCTTTCTCGTCCCGCTAGATTCCACTACCTTATCCAGGGATTGAACTCATGAATAACTGATCAGCGTTTGACCAACGATCATACCATCTTGGTCATGCACTCAGTTGGCGTAAATTTCGAGCCTTAGACCTAATGTCTATTCTTTCCAGATCAAAGTCTCCGATATGGCGTTGAATTCTATCCTAAGTTTTGTCTTCTACTTTCACAACCTTCGTCTCTTTATTTTCTGTTTTGACCTGGACTCTGACGTTTTTATCTGTTCTATTTTTTGTTTTTCAGCATTTAGATCCCTTTCCTTCTGATGCCTTATTTATCCCATTTATGACTGCATGACTCCAATTGAGCCGTGAGAAATGTATCTCAACCATCGTGAGATCTACATCTTTTGGTTGAAAAGAGGAAATTCTTCATCCACCGATGTAATCTTTCATAAAGCAATTTACAGGATTCTGATTCACACATCTCTTCTTTTTTTCTTTCTTTCTTCTATTAGTTCTTCGTTCAATATTTCTTTCTTTCTTTCTTTCTCCAGTCAATGTTCAATATTCCTTTCTTTCCTCTACCAAATCTTCATTAAAAATTGCCTCCTTTCTTTTTTCCTCCTCTCTTTTTGTACCCTATTTTCTTACTTATTCCATAATTCCCTATTTTTTACACTCACCCTCCATTCCTTTCCTGTTACCCCTTCCCAACATTGCTCCTGAACGCCCGCTTTAGGGAAATCGAAACCTATCTATTATTGTTGAACTATGACTTACGTAGTCTGCCTTCCCTCACGAATCACGTGTGTGTCTACGTGCATATGCATTCCTGTGTGTCCACAATCAATCAATAATCATTTTGTCCAATGCCAACATGAATA
This sequence comes from Thysanoteuthis rhombus, assembly GCA_963457665.1. Classification (NCBI taxonomy): domain Eukaryota; kingdom Metazoa; phylum Mollusca; class Cephalopoda; order Oegopsida; family Thysanoteuthidae; genus Thysanoteuthis; species Thysanoteuthis major. The sequence goes on along the minus strand of OY735206.1, from coordinate 13,371,107 downwards.
GAATGTCACGGTGTTGTTCAACAGCTTCTTTCAATGGTCACCCACCCACTATCACCAACGACAGATTAACTATGTAGCATAAACAGCAGATGGTATTGGCCATGCAATTCTAAGAGCCCTGCACCAAAGTGCTTGTACAAGCTATAAATTCAGTACGTCTGCATTTCCTCTATTACTATAGTATTACACTGCCCCTAACATCTATAAACGACGGGTTAGTGATTTTAACAAATTATCAACTTTAATGATCGGATTTATTTAAATACAATACTTATTCGGGTTGTGGTATTTATGTGATACATATATGACACATGAATATGAAAGTATTTGAAGCTGAGGGCGTAATTGCCCCACAATGATCGAAACGAAATCAGTCAGTGTTTGTGGTATAATCGGGCTGTATAACAAACGAAAAAAAAAATTATTATATTAGAAAAAAAATGAACGTATTTTTAGTACTTATGAGAATTTTCTTAATTTGGTGCCACTTTATAACTTACGCTACAGGCCCTGCACTAACTTCGTCAGGCCCTGCCCTTTTCCTACACCCCAACGGTTATTACTGTTATCGTTATTGTTTTTCTATTCGTTCCAAATATCACAGATATTACTACTGCTGCTGCTGCTGCCAATGCTACTATTGATGACAGTAGTGCAATAAATAAAAATGAACAAATATATCTGAACAGCCAACTGGCTCTGTTCTACACAACAGTCCAGGTCGGTAATATCAATGTTGTTGAATTTAGATCGATATCAAGCTCAGAATAATGTTTCTTTTTTATTTTCACGTTACTTGACCGTTTTTTTCTTCGTTTGTTTTTCATACGTCCTACTTCTCTGATATGTAATTATGCTGTCAGTTGCGATAATAGCGCTAATAACGAAGCTGTTAATTCTATTGGTTTCTCAAGTCCAGTGGATGTCATTACATGGTTATAGGATCTAATAATAGTAACGTTGCTTGTATGTCCTGCAATAGCTGAGGTCTTTTTCACTGATCAGATCTATGTAACGATAATTTTAGAACTGCTATTCGCTCATTTTGTCATAAAGATAGTGGTGTCGGGAAAAGGGCTGTCTACTCTTGGAGAGGGGCTTCTTTACCCCATCCGCTCCCAATATATATATATATGTGTATATATATATAATTCAACCGATTTCAGAGACGTTGTAAGGCTATTTGGGATCAGTATTTGGATATATACTGGCTAATTTTTCCTATCAGTGGATTTTTTTGATAGAAAATTTTAGTAGTACAAATGAGGGAATGCCCCCTAAGTAAGGAGACACAGTTCCCCCGGCACTACATCACTGGATAAAGACTGTCTCCTGACAGTATCCTCAAAATATTCTTTAGTCATTTCCACTAAGATAAATATCATGAACTGTTTAGGTAATAATTTGATAAATCCCAAATTCCTTTTCTGAAATTGAGTATAAACTTAAAAGAAAGTACCAAATAGAAAGCATACCAACTGCCAACGTCATAGTCAATAAAAGTGAATAGAAATCACTCATAGTTACAATGCAAGGGAGGTAACTGAAAAATTCCTGGATCCCCCTCAAATTCTATCGAATCTTCCTTTGCTTATTGCCTACACTTCCCAAAAACTTCATTGAACATATGTGAGAACTTTGGGAGTCATTATGTGGATATATAGCCACAATGCAAGGGAGAAAGAATTCCTAATCCGCCTTGAATTCAATCATTGTCATTGAAATTCATTGAGAACTTTTTGAAACATTGTGTTGACATATAGCTACGATGCAGGGAGGGATATGATCTAAATTCACCGATTCTTTGCTCCATCATAAAGATTTTAAAGTTTTTGTTTTAATTTTAATTAAAACAATATACAATCCTCATTTTGTTGTAATAAATACATTTATACTAAAATATACATTTGTGGAATTTATTCCTACGTAAATGATCGTATAATTTTCAGCAGGAACTATGCAAGTTTGATATGATATCTGATAGCAGCCTCTTTGGCTAATGATCTTCTCGTCTTGTTGTGGGATGTAGAAAATATAACGCAATTCAGGGTTATGTCATTGAGTGCTCTCAAATTGAACCTGTAATGCATAATAAAAGAAAGAGAGGTCGAACAAGGATGAATTTTCTTCTGTAACCATCAACCATGAAGAAAGCCACTTTATCTCATTTCATCTGACCGATTCCAACAGAATGGAAAGTCAGCAAGGAAGAACGACGTGAGTGAGAATTTTTGTTTCTGTATTTTTGTTTGTTTTTATTTTACTAGTAGCTCCATATATGCGTTCTATGGTTAAAACTACACAATAAAGACATGTACTTGAGTCACTTGAGTAGTTCAGTGGTATCGCTTTCATTCAAATATGTCTGTCATTAACATATCATTTGAATACACCATTCATAAGTTTTATCTTTGCTAAGCCTTGTTGATTAATATATTACAGTAATCGGACGGCAGATATGAGCTTAAACATTTTGACTGAACCTAATTTTGAAAAATTCCATTGATAAATTTTGTTATGTTCGACAATCTGCAAACAAATCCATCTCCATACAAGAAGAAAATGACTTTCTGTTCAAGCTTAATCTAAGATTGCTCCGTTCGGGACTAGATGTTTACACGCTGTTTACCAAATATTTTCATGTCATAATTTGGAAGAACCTGAACGTGAATATTTATCCCTGCTCCTATACCAGCTTTCTCTTCTTTTTTTTTTTCTTGGTTAATCATCTTTTACTTCTATCTTGGCTTTAAAATCTTCACTGACTTGTGGTTGTAGTTAATTAAACATATCTGCATACTAATATCTGCAAGTGATGCAGAAGAAAGATAAGAATAAAAGACGGAAAGAAAGATAGAAAAAGTCAGAGAAATTGAGAAAAACGGATATGGTGCCTTTCCGTTGGATTATGGTTAACAAGTTACCCTTGCAGATTATCACACGTGTAGCGAGTTCAATCCTTACGGTGTGTAGACCAACTGGTGTACCTTTCAAAAGAAGAAGATTCTTGTACAAAAACTTTTGCTTTCATGTCCAAAAAGCGAAAATAGCGATTGTTTTCCACGAGTCGTTACAATCCTATATCCCAGCCTGGTGTACCTTCCACCACACCAACCTTTAATTACTCGGAGCAAACAAGATCAGACATGGAAACGCAGTGACCGTGTCATGAATACAAAGAAAAGAAATCAATTCATAAAAAGCTAATGAAATGACAGATAAAATAGAAATGAAAGCAGCAAAACGATGAACAGTTAGTCGGAAATATCAGACATGACTGACGTAATAATCTATTCAGAAAAGAACGAAGCGCTTGATTCAAGAATATGATCCTTAACTAACAAGCAGAAAAAATCACAACTTAAGGAGAGCCAAAATGAAAAAAACAATCAACTAAAAGAATAGTGCGACATTTTAGTGACATGATTTGACAGTAGAGATAAACTACTAAATTCTGAGTTGGCCAAAAGTTCATTCTGTGATGTTCGACGGTATTAGGGAGGTTAAGGTTTAAACTAACTTCATTGAAAAGAGGCATTTTCATTGTATTGTGGCAGCTGTTATACCAGCATACATGTTGAGAGAAATTCGTCAAAATTGATGTATCATTTTTTTTTAAATTGACATCGGTGATGGATCAAGAAGCAACTTGAAATCGTCAACATAGGTTTCCCCAGTTTTCAAGTGAATCACTTTTTTGTTTTTGAAAAATCCCCGAATAGGTTTTTAGTTGGAATTCAATTTACGATGTAAGTTTATGCTGCATTGAACCCATCGTTTCTGTGTCCGGCAGCGTTCATGCTTGTTTCTCCATTGTGTTGTTCATTGAGAATGTGGACATTTTCAGCGATCACCACCCAACAAGAAGCGAGAGAAGTGACTTATACATTGATCACCATTTTTCTAATGTTTGAATTGATCACCCCCAACATGGCATGCAACCAGTAGACGTTGATTACGTGACGGTTTCTACTGAATGATTAACCAGACCTGCCTATCATTTTTAGTTGATGAGCCGAACGAACTTATTCAGTTTATTCCGAATCCATTTTGGCTACTAGTTGAATTATCAAATTCTGATGCGTAAAGTTCTTCTTCCAGGGTTAATTATTTATTGAAAAGAAAATTCTGAGAGAGGCAAATTTCTTAACTATAGTAACAGGTAATCTAGTATCATCTCAACTACTTTCACGGGAATACTCACGAATAAATATATACTAATTCGGCACAGAGGCAAAATGGGAGATATGCAGGTTACGAAGATTGTGTTGCACCAATCCCCCGAATAAGGAGAACCTACCAGTCTGCCTAAAAAATCAACATTCAAAATCTTGACTTTTAACCTGGGCTCGAACATCAATCACTGGTACTGGTGGGAAAAATGCAAATAAAATCGGTTTTTGGTCGTTTCGTCGAACGCCGTATCCACCAACAGCTGATTCGTAGAAGACCTTTTTTTTCTCTCTTTAGGAGTCCAAAATCGAAGGGGAACTTTTTTCTCTTTTAAGGGTCGAAATTGTGGGGATTTTTTCTTCTCTTTTTTGGTTTCAAAATCGTGAATGGAGATTCTTTTTTACTCTTCGGGAAGATAAAGATTTCCTCTCGATTGTCACAATCAAGAAGGACGTTTATTTTCATTTTGTCATTATCAAGTGAAATTTTTCTAAATGGTACGGTGAAATTTCTTTTCACTTCTTGGGGTTCAAAATAAAGAGGAAACTTTTTTTCACTTTTAGGGTTAAAAATGCAGAGGAAATTTCTTTTCACTTTCGGGGGTCAAATCGAGGAAAAAATTGCTTTCATTTTCAGGGTTTGACATCGAGACAAAACTTTTTTTCCACTTTTTTCCACTAGGGACAGAATCGGGAGTCAATTTGTTTTTGTTTTTCTATTTTAAGAGATCAAAATCGAGGAGGACACTTTTTTCTTTTTTTTTTTTTTTTTTGTTTAAATTGAGGGGAACCTTCTCCCTTTTAATATCACCCTCCTCTTATACATCACTCCTAACAATTGAGATGAACGTTTTTTTTTTTTCCATTTCCAAAGGTCAAAATCAAATGGTTAACTTCTCTCTCTTTTTTTTTCCTGTCTTCTCTCTAATATACATATATGTTGTGCTGATGTTACTGGCTGTCTTGATTAAATGAGCTAAATTTTTATCTCAAAACATCTAAATTGGCAACACTGGAATGGAGCCGTAAGATTCCAAGTCGGCGTACGCAAAATTTGCTGGTCTAAGATTTCTCAAATGAAAATTCAATGCAATTAGTTACGGGATTCTGTGAGTTTTATCAATCAATTAATTCACTCATGAAACATTAATTCCATATCATGACATAGTAAAACATCCAGGAGGCAGAATGAGGTAATTAAGAACAAAGCCTGGAGAATACAGATCAAAAGATATTCTCATTATTTCAACATAGAGGACTCCATTCGGGAGCTAAATAGACCATTTGCGTACAGTGCAATGAGCCGATTTCGCCAAAACCTTTGTCAATGGCATGGTAGCGATATGATTATTTTCGTTCATATTTGTCACGTGACTGACCTCCCTACTTCTATGAAGGATATATCCACCCCCACTCAACATAAAAATTGAATTTTTCTGTCAAGAATATCCAAAAAAGAAATCTTTCAAAGACAAAGTAGGCCCCCGAAAATTGATGCAAAAAAAAAAAAAAAATAGTCAATTGAACGATTAATTGACTGGATTTAGATTGAAAGTCAAGATTGAAAATTACGCTTGGTACGGCATAATTGTCAGCAGTATTCTCTATTCGGAACGTACATGTTTTACATCTAAATTTAGATTATTTGATTGCATTTTTTTGGCGTTAGATATTGATTTACACCTAAAAATGCAACCAATAATCAAAATTTAGGTATTCGTTTCAAACTTAAAATTCTGAAGACACTTCAATATTCAACATATTTCAAGTTTTTATTTCACGGAGCTAAAATTGAAAATATTTGCTTCAAGTTCGTAAACTTCGTGATACTGCTAATCTTTTTTAGTCATTCACAGTGTCATCTGATACAAGATTAGGGTTAGCGGATCAGGGTTAGAATCAGGGTTAGGGTTGCAAGCAACAACAAAAAAGATTAAATATCGGCATGATATTTATAACTAAAACGAATATAATTTGAAACTAACGATTGAATATTTTCCCTGTTGTTTCTAACAGCATTTTCCCCGACGAGCTCGTGCAAATTGGAAGTAAACGGTGTCTGATTTGTCTGCATAATTTACACTTCAAGTGCACCCATATACAGCGTCTCTACTTTGAAAATTTGAACAATTTGAGTATAATGGAATTAACAAGCCTAAAACAAATACTTACTGCTAAATTGGTGTACAAAGATTATTTTTTTTCAAGTGCAAAGGATCAGTCTGTTTAGAAAAATCAGCATTTGAAAACCTGGCCTTTTACCTTGGGTTAAACCTGGTCAACCACGAAGCAAGACAAATGGAGTTATTTCCCTTTGAAGCAAGCATTGTTGCGATGTGTTTGAAGACTTGCCCACCGGGAATTGATTCTTGATGAACATTCTCATTGTGTAACATTTACTTTTCTTGCTATATAAGTAGATAAATTATCTTTTTTCAATCAGGTTATTATTGTTCACCATTGTTGATTGCAGAGGTTTTTTTTAGCACCCCCTTTTAGTGGTTGGAGCTTGCCCTCTCGCCTTCCACATCTCCAGCCAAATAGTTAGTTTGAAATTGGTCCTGCAATGAGGTGAGAAAATAAATTAGAATATATTATGCTCATCACGATATCATGCGAACACTTGCAAAGAGAATTCCCAGAATTATATTGAAATTACCTCATCCCCTCAAGTGAGTATTTCCCCACAGGTCTGTGCGTGTTAAAGTTAGTTTTGATTAGAACATAAGGGCTTTTTGTATTTCAGTACCGAGAGAAAGAAAGGAGATAGTATTTGAAAAGAAGAGAAAAGGAAAGGAAGAAAGAAAAAAACCCGCTGAAATTGAAATTTGAAGAAATCAAAGTAGTGAAGTGAATTTGATCTTAGGTCCCCCTGAAAGATGAGGCAGTGAATTTGTCTCTATTTCTCGAACGGTCCATCGAGACCCACTTATTGTTTCCGTTGCTATTGAGGATTTCTTTTACAGGACCGTCCAAAATGGACCGCCTTACCGGGTTTAACAGCTCCTACTCAAATAACAGGTTGGGCATTATTGCAAAGTGAACAAAAACTGCCCCCTACGGAATTTGAACTTGGTTTGCCCATCCCTATCTCTGTGCCATTAACCGTCAGGCCACCTGCATCTCGGTGAATATTTCTGTGATTTTCAACGAAGAGAAAATAGGGAAGGAGGGAAAAGCGAGGAAGAAATTAAGCGAAAAGTAATCAAAAACGAGAATGAAACGGGAATAAGAATCGCAAAATCAGGTTAAGGCCAGAAAAGTCTTGCTAAAATCGACCAACATATACTTGTATTTTATATGGGGAGAATACAAGGAAGAAAAGAAACTAAATAAAGAATTGTGAAAGGAGAATATAGAGAAAATGAAGAATATATATATATATATACACACATATATATATATATATATATATATATATATATATATATATATATATATATATATATAGAGAGAGAGAGAGAGAGAGAGAGATCGATAGATAGATAGATATCCACATAAACAGATATTCGTTTAAAAGGAGGGAAGATTGAACCCTGAAAAGAGATATCGAAAGTTTCGAGGAAGAAAAATATGAAGAAAAGGTTTGAAAGGAGAAGACTAGGACAAAAAAAAAAAAGGAAAAAAGTTGTTAGGAGAAAGAAAGGAAGAGAAAGAAAGAAAGAAAGAAAGAGCAAGAAAAGAAAAAGAGAAGAACGAACCAAAAAGAAATGGAGAAAGAATAAGGAAGAAAAGAAAGAAAGAAAGTGAAAGACAGATAAACAGAAAGAAAGAAAAAAAAAGAATAAAAAAGCCAGAGAAAACCCCCCCCAAAAAAAGAAGGAAGACTAACTAAATGAATGAGGGAAGTGTAAAAAGGTGCGGATTGATACATCCAATCCTGCATTGGACATTGATCGAGTCGTCCACTGATTGGCAACAAGGTTACGCTCCCCGCTTACAAAATAGATCTTGATTGGATGCTCTCTGGCCGATCCGTTTCTCTGCCATGTCGCAGCCCATGTAATTATCTGCTGCGAACGCCTGATTCTGCCGAAGAAATATCAATACTTCATTGAGAGGCGGAAGGAGAAATCTGTTCAGATTGCTCCCTGATTGCACATCATTTCTCGTTGCTCTTATTACGTAGGGCGCACGAATTAAAAGAGAACCGCATATAATTTATTATTCATTTATTTTTGTTGATGCATTGTTTAGGTGATTTGTTTACGTTATTTTATAAGCATATTTCTGTCTATATTGTAATATATAGACGCGCCCTCTTATCTTTCTCTATCTCACCCCTCTATCTATAGTTACACGCATGGATGTCTATCTTCTTTCTTTCCATGAAAGCACTGGAGCATTCATAGATATGGAGATGTATGAATAAATATGTACATAGATTCATCTTCGTTCAATGACATCCTTGCTCAAATATAAACATCTACGTAGATATTGACTAATTCTTATTACTTTCTCCGTTAACTTTTTTCCTTAATCATTTCTCTTCTCTTTTCTGATACTGGAAGATTATGCAAAGTATCCTTATTAAAAGATAAACAGTACTGTCCCTAATTGAAGAAACTAAACTTAGCTTAGTACGACACAAAGTCAAAGTTGAGGGAAACTAGGTGTAAGAAGGTTATGTTTTGTGTTGCGTTTTACAACGGACATAAAAAGTTGCGTTCCCTGATGCTGGTACATTTTGTGGGGTCGACTTGGGGATTTCAGTTTGAGAAATGCACCGAGAATAGGTCGTCCTGTTGAGTTTAACCATGACCTTTTTTGTCTGAACCACAATAAAAAATAAAAAAAAGGGCTGTGATATTCGAAGAATTCGCTCAAAAACCGGATTAAAGCCATCCAACGGTTCAACATCGTCTGTAACAGCTTAGAAATTTGATTAAGCTTTTTGGAAAATGGGTTCTCAATGATTTGACAGAAGCCAATCGTAAAGCTAGGATTGATAACTGCACTTCTCTATACTTTCATGAATGCATATCACCTTGTGTGTACGAATACGAGGCTGGTGAGGAAAGTAAGTATTTTACAAGAAAAACAACGAAGGAAAAAAGCTTAGATCGGATAAACAGGCTGAAGCGCAATGCATGGAACTCCATCGAAGGAAAGTTTTTGGTAACTTTTTGGTAGGATTGTGTGAGCGTTGTCCGTATTGAATTGCTACCAGTCAATGTTGTAAGTACATCCGCCATCTAATAGCAGCAGTTAGAGCATTTAAACAATACTTTGAAGGGAAAGTGGCCCAGTTTGATCATTTATAAAGATTTGATATTCCATTATGACACAGATTCCCATACAACAATGATCACACCTGAAACGATGGAAGAACGCAAGTGTTTAGAAACTTCTACTCCTTCCTTAATTCTCCAGATCTTGTTCCATCTGATTTCCACTTCAGAGTTTACACAAACATCTTGATAGACTAGTTCTTAAAACCTTTCTGAACATTTATTTTAGTGAGAAAAAGTATTCAATTCATCTATACGAGCACACATCACATGTATACCCGATATCTCTAGCCTTCACCATTTGCAGTGGTGTCAAAAACAAACTATTCTTTTAAGAATCATTTACATCTGTTGATAGTATGCAATATTCCATCACTCCATCACTCTAGAGCTGAAAAAGAATTTTCTAACATCCAGTTCACTTTCATCTTCTTATAACCTATATGTGTGGCCTCTAGGTCCCTTGCACTCTAGTAAAAAAGGTACGTTAGGGTCTACTAATTTTAAGTCGTGCATAATCTGAAACATTTCTAATAAGTCTCCCTGAGGTCTAATTCACCGGTCTATAGTCACCAGGTGACACACATGAAGAAGTAGTAACTATCTCACACCATTCTTTTCTCTTTGGTATTAAAGATTGTAAATCTTTGGAAGTAGAATAATCATAATGATGTAACCTATATTGATATATACTTTCTAAAATGAATTGCTGATATTTTCCGATCCGAAATTTGGGATAGCCTCATAAATCAGATTGGGGGGAAGCGAATACATATATATATATATTAGGATCTCTAAACAGACAACCTAATGAAAAAAAAACAGAAAGGAAGATGTGAACGAAAATTGTTAATCACTTTAACAAGCGAATAACAGATGGATGGAAAAATCATACAGAGGGCTACACTTACAGAATAGTTATTACTTTGATATTTTATTTCATTAATTTAATATTTGATAATGAATACTGTATTCACTCGATTACAATGCGACTTCAAATATAATGTGACTTCCACTTTTTGTCGCTAAAAATCAGTAATATGTTCCATCCTCTGATTGCTGCAAATTGAAAAATACAGGAAAGGCAAAAACTAAGAAAACTGAATCACGAACACTAAAACAAGCACGGTTCCTGCCTTTGACTGAACCTTTGACTGAATTTACCTGAAGATTCAAATAATTTATATTTGTTTGTTTATTATCCTAATATCACGAAAATGTTTCTCATCATTCTATGCTATCATAAGTAAGAAAATGCCTCGCCGGAGATTATTTTAGATTTGATAACTTGTATATCTAGTAAAAAAGGTTTTGTGTTCATAGCTATATTTCTCATCTGTCAGAAAATCTTGATACCTACATTTTTTGATCTAAACCTCTTAACTAAATATACAAGTTATCAAATATAGAATAATCTTCAGTATGGCTTTTCCTTACTTATTACTTATCTCGTACATTCATTGGACGCCTCTTATGGATTACTAGTACCTGTATATATGTATTATTTAGAAATGGATGTATGATCCGACAGATTGATAATAAATTGCATTATATTATATTGAAACTCTTATTTCAAATGATCTCCCGACATTACATGGTGAATGTATCATTTGGCCCAGACAACATAAATAGAATGAACAATAAAAAGAATGAGGCTGCTGCAGGAATCGAACGTACGACCGATAGGGTAGTCGCTTCAACGTAGCATTTCTCTTATCATTGAGTTAAACAGCCGCCGGTAATACAAAGGTCCAAATAATTGTTTTAACTCCAGGTTCCCATTTTTGTTCATTCACGCTCTATATCTGCTCTATTTGTTTCTTTCAATGTTACGATTATGTTGTCAAGAAAGGGATATATGATCTGAGAGAATGATTGTAAATTGCATTCTAAACTCTTATTCGAAATGATCTCAAGTTGTCCAAGCCAAATGATACATTCACCGCGTAACAACGGAAGATCATTTCAAATAAGAGTTTCAATATGATAGAACACAATTTAAAATTATATATATATATATATATATATATATATATATATGTGTGTGTGTGTGTGTGTGTATGTGTGTGTGTGTGTGTGTGTGTATAAACACCCTTTGATGTACATATACTCTTATTCCCCATAACAACCCCACCTAAACAACCCAGACCCTCATCCACATATAATTAACGTTATAAACTTACCTTACCCTATCCATACCTAACTCCCCTTTTATGTATGTCAATTATTGGGAACTTCACACAGTCTCACAGACCCCTATCAATAGAAACCTATGTATTGTCTATTTTACTTGTACTACTCAGAGACATTTGATTTTTCAGAACATCCACATCGACCATCAAGGATACAGAACATACATTTCCTACCTGATACTTGATCATACATAAAAATGACTCCCTCTAACCTACACCCCACAACCTTGATTGCCATTAGAGATAGCTTCAAACCAACTTACCAAGTATCCTAATAGTCCAACACTAAACCATTACCCAGCTAGCCAATATCCATGTCAATCTATTCTTAAGAATGCCCACCTCCCCTGACCAGTGCAACCAATAAAATACCCATAAATGCTGCAAGTACTTCAAACAAAATATCCAACCAAACCATCACAAATTCCTTCACGGGTATGAAACAGACTCACTACCATGACCTTACAGGAATCCTCCTTCTTGTTTTCCATTTTCGCTTTGCTTGCAAAAATCGGATGCTAAATTTGTTTTCTACAGAAACCTTTTAACCACTAAAAGGTTCACTCGTGCTACTGAAGATCGTGCTACTTAAGATGGGAAACCCTCCCGAAACATGTATAGCATACTAATCGATTCATTTATGAATTAATCAATTAACAAATAAATTCTCCATATACTTTTACTCCTGATTTTGTCTTGTTTCCTATTGATCAATTATATATATATATATATATATATATATATATATATATATATATATATATATATATATATATATATATATATATATGTATATATATGTTGAGCATTTCAAAGTCACAATACAAACATATCTCTCTCTATGTATAGTTTTTTGAATAACAATATACCTCGAATATCTTGAAATAACTTAGACTTCATTCTTTATTTTTCCTGGAAAGTTCTTGGGTGCACTTCGAAAGCACCAATTTATCTATTTCTGAAAAAGCTCGGACGAAATGCGGACAGTCTGCGGCGGAATTGTGCTACCGGCTATTGATATCATAAAAAGAAATCCACTGGATTTTTTCTGCCTCACCTAGAAGGGGGGGTGCCTCTTTAGTATTATTTATTTGCAAACGGTTTTTTGTCTTTGGTTGTTATCAATCGTATTCTGCAATTGTTGGAGAGAGCAAAAAGAAAATTCGTTTTCTCGGTTTCTAGATATTTCGTTACCAAACATTATTTCTACTATCGAAGAAATTTGTCAAAATTGGAAAAAAGGTGCAGGAGTCCCATTGAGAAAAAAGGTGATCCTCCAAGAGTACAAAAACATTTTCACGATCACAACATCCGCACACATTCGATGCGTATGAATATTTGTTTTTCTTCTTAAAGACAGAAAAATTGGATTCAGAAAGTAACCTCAAAGCAGAATTTGTTTCAAATGTCGAAATTTTAGGAATTATAGGAACGGATGTTGTCTGCTAGGCGGAATTTGCTGCTAGATAGTTTAGCATTTGGAAGTGGGAAACTTTCGGTATTTCATATAACGTCTGTTTTTTTCTGGCGATAATCGATCAATTGTGTGTGGGAGAAACAGCAGCAGTAAGAGATGTGAGATGGCGTCGAGGCGGGAAAGATTAAACAGAGAAATACAGTTTTCCTATAAGAGGAAGGCGAGGCATGGGAAAGAGAGGGGGGGTAGAAGAAAATAATGAAATAAAGGACAGAAAGAAAAAGACGCGGGAACATAAAGAAAGGAAAAAGGAAAAGAAATAAAGAACAAAGAAATACAGGGCAAAAAGGAAGAGTGAGCAATTTATTTGAACTTTTTTTGTTGGAAATGTTAATATCTTTGTTGTCGGAGGATGATAAATATTTGATATCAATTTATCGAAAAAATTATGAATAGAATATTAAGCATCAGTCTTCTATGTTACATATGATTACAGGATTATAGGATTAATTACTTACGTTCAGCATCGATGGACGTTAATTAGCGTTTTATTATGTCAGTACCGCACTATTCACCTTCTTTAAAATCGCGCCTCGTCTTCATTTTTGTCAATCAGGTTTTCCCCTATTTTCGCTTTCACACTTGAGCAAGAGATAAAGCAGAGAAAGTTGATGCTGAAAGTGTTGAACACATGTGTCAAGAGTTTCATTCATTCTAATGATTATATAGATGGTTACACAGTCAATACTAAGTGCTTCTATGAAAATTCTTTGAAAATTTCTAAAAAAATGCGTTGCAATTATTTTACTTTAGAAATGTATTGGAAATCATGATAAAAAGAAGGAGAAGCTGGATAAGCATATAGACCTCGTTTGAGAACTGAAGAAATAATGGAAAATAATTACCATGGTAACGCATTCAGTATTGCTTTCAATGGGCGTTGTTTAATTTGAATTATCGTAACGGAACCGATGTTATGAATATTTTACAGTTGTAAAATCATCAATAATGAGGTTTCCAGGTGAGTCACACCTAAGGCACTGGATCACTGATCATCGAAGCCTCGTCAAAGGCGATCAGTCATCAACATCATCAGCCTTTTAGGGTCTGTCGTAGGATATAGATATTCTCTAAGATTAGCCAGACCTCTCTATCATGCGCGTCGCAGAGCCAATACTTTCTGAACATATTGAGTTTGTCCTGTTATCTTATTTTCCGCTGACCACGGTTTCGCATGGGATCTCTAAGGATCTATGTTGTGAGTAGCGATGTCCAGCAGTTGTTTGCCTTTCTTGCAACATGACCAGCCCACTGCCACTTGAGTTTTCTGATGATTTCTATGATATTTCTGACTCCTACCTGTATCATCCCTAATATATTGTGCTGTCTTGTGATCCCTCCATTTGAATGTTGAGCATGTTTCAGCTCTATAGGTGACTGTCGGGGGATGCATTTCTTAGATACCCTTCTTTTTAGGGCTAATAAGATTTTCTTGATTTTGTTTAATTTCTTCCTCTTTTGAGCATTTCAAGGAGATTTGTTCTCTTAGATAGGTGTAATGGTCTAGTTTCTTCAGCTCTATGTTTTCTATTTTGATCGTTGTATGTTTGTCATTGACGTCTTTGTTGCATATGACTTTGGTTTTACTGAACTTCATGTAGAGATCAATTTTCCTGCTTCGTTCTTTCACTTCGTCTAGCATTAGTTAGAGGTCCCGAAGGTTCTCAGTAAAAAAGACGATGTAGAGGTTTGCCGTCTATTTTGATTCCTTTGTTTTCCCAGTGACAGGCTGTAAAGAGTGAAGATGGGCGCGTCTTACCCCTTTTTGGAGCTGGAAGGGCTACTAGTCTTTGTTTAGCCTGATAAAGAAAGTGTTGTGATGCATATATACTGCAATGTTCTGACACATACGGAGTGTACACCTTGTAGAGTGATACCATCAATGACCTTGGAAATTTCTGCAGAATCAGAAATCTTTTTGGTCGATAAATGCTATAGCGAGTGACATTCCATACTCTGCTGCTTTAGCTTATGAACAAGAAGCTTGCAGCCCTGTGCCTCACCAAGTAGAATTTAGTAAATAAACACTCATCAGTAATGAGTAAGCAGAAAGTACAGCATGAATGTGGAAAGCACGAAATTCTCACCTTACGGATAAAAAGATATGAACAAGAATAAGGGGAAGAAAAAGATCCAACCACAGAAACATTAAAAACGTTTGTCGAAAATAGGAAATAGAAAAGATAAAGACGGCTGAACGAGTGACACAGATGAACAATGAACGGATATGAACCAAGCCTGCTTGCTGAAAGGTCGACGCATTCCAGTTAATTAGAGCGTGGAGAGAGATAGAGACCAAAAATGTTAACTCTGATCTCTTCAGTATTCAAGTGGATCTGGTTGACTGGCTATCTTTCCATAAGTTGTGCGTACAGCCTGCACCAATTGAGCTAAAAGGTTGAATTACTCCTTATTATGTCTAAAAGATCTTTTGTTAGAAATTCCTCTACAAAATAATGTTTTATTCGGGGGGTTCAACTCACAATGTAAGTTTTTACTAAATTGGCCCCTCATTCACGCTTCTGTTTTTTTGAAAATTTGCACTTCTTTTGTGATTACCTGTTTTTCCAAATTTTAAATTGATCACCCCGACACTGCATGCAACTAAAATACATTGGTGATTTTCTATCAAGTGACTTACCAGTCCTGTAATATTATTATTTTTGCGTATTTGGCAGTCGGGGGAGATACTCAATAGCTATATGGTTAGATTTCAAATACTCTCAATGGGAAGGCTCCGTGGTATGATCGGTGAGGCAACTATCGCTTTAAAACAGGCTTACCAAAGAAAAAAAGGGATGTGTGCTCGAATTCTTTATTTCCGATCCATATTGCTTACCATAATGTGTAAAATAAAGTTCTCAGAGCTGCGATATCAAGCAACTGAAATGAAGGTAAAACATGGGTCAAAAATTAGATTTAAAAAAATGTAAAGTATTAATTGCCAACGTCGGTGTTCGAGCCCAGCTAAAAGCCAAGTTGTAGAAAGATTGTCTTTTAAAACAGGTAGGGTACTTTCGTCGTCGATTATCGATCCTTTAAGATAAAATTGATAATTGCAATCAGCCGAAATAAAGATAAGAGTGTCCGTCATGACTTTTGCACAACTTCATGGAAAACTGCTGATGCCATCATCACTAGTAGACTTTCTTCCATCTATTTTGGCTCTTTATCACAAATTTGCATGTCTTTTAGTATCTAGCCGATGTACGGTAGACTAAACTATAGGAATTCAAAAAACACTTGAGAATTCTTATAGAGTTTTGGTAAAGGGTCCATCAGATTGTGTTATGATTAGTACGTCTTCGATTCTCGATACCTGTGAATAGTGACGAATTTCCCAGTACACTAAGCAACTAATTGAGTACACTTTAAGCTGTGTGATCACAAAAAAAACTTTTTTGTAAAAAGTCATAAACCGACTTAAGACTTGCAAGGATCCCTAAGCTGATGCATGCGAAAGAAACTGGAGCTTCCTCACCGACCGTTCATACTCCGTTACGAGTTGCTCCTCCATAGACAGACGCTTTACCTTTACCTTTCCATAGTTCAAGCATCGTCCCGAGCACCTGCGATATGGAATGCCATTTCGATTCTTGTCTGAAGCAACTTCTTTATTCTGAATTCCTGCACTTTAGTTTCTCACACCAAAAAGTCATCAGCTGAACCTCCGTTGCAAAAGAGAAAAAACAGATGAAAGAATAATGGAATTACTTCATCTCAATCTTTTAAACAGTTCACTTGATTCAATTTTTGCTAGATTAGCTTTCAAAATTAAAACATACATAGGTTGTAATTTGACTGTGGGTCAAGGCTTGGCTTCGCCAACGAAGATTTAGGGATAGGGGTTATTGTTGGTCCCCCGATGGCAAGCGAAGGAGAGGCAGTTTATTCCATAGAGGCTTCACGAGGAGGTCTAGCTACCGGAGGGTGAACCGATTTGTTTGTAGATAAAGCAGAGTTAAAATCCATTCGATGAGTTGCAACGATGCATGTCAAGTGAAGGTTTTCTTTTTTATTTGTTTCTTTGATTTTACAATTATTTAATTAATTGATGCATTATGATGTTTATTATGATTTTGGGATCATTGGCCTTCTAGGAAATCGTCTGAGGCTTTTATCATTCAGCCATATACGAAGATAAACCAGTCAAAATTTCACAGGTGTGCCTAGTGTGTCGACTAGATTCTATCCCACAATCCTTTATTTACTAAAAATTGTCACCCCTCTTCCTTTGTCATCCCTACCCCTCCACATTCTCCTCTTATTTCTCTTTTTTTCACAGAGAGAAAAGAAGATGTTTTTTCTCTTTCCCCCTCCTTCTACCAACAAACATATCATTTTCCCTCTCTATCCCCTTTCACTTATATTCGTACCCTCTTTCTCCACCCCCTCCTTCATAATCGTCCAACTCCATTGCAAGCTTGAAGTTGACTTTGTTCTTTTTCCGTAACAAGAACAACGCTCGCCAAATCTAGGTGAGTAAGAATTAACATTACCAACTGTGATTTGAAATATCAAACATGACTTGGCAATTGTGTCTCTTACCGACTGAGCTAAATTGACAAGTCTTGCAAATCTATCTACATTTCTGTTAAAAATAACAAAAGGCTACTTCATTCTAAAAAAATTGCATTTCCCTACCAAATTAGAAATCACGAATAGGTGATTGGTAGCCGGCTCTCTTACCCACTGAGCCAAACTTACAAGTGTTACATTCATAAAATTTATCTTATAAGTACGCAAGTCATCATTTAATTCTAATAAACACATTTATACCGAAAAAATATATTTCTTATTCAAAACAAAGATTGCAGTAACCATCCTCCGTCAGAATAGAAGTAGGAATGGAGTTTGACCCTGCAGCAGACAGGCTTGTCATTATTTGTACTATTTAGCATCAAAAATTTCTCTTCTATCGCTTTCTCATCATATTACGCTTAATTCTTGCATTTGAACAACTGTAACCACCAGAGATCGTGAAAAGTTCCATTTTTTTAAAAATATATTTTCATATGTTTTTTTTTGTGTTCCAACACTCCTAGCCATACCATTTTGTCTGCATACTTGGCATCAGTACTTCACTAGACCCCTTCTAAAAACGCTTTTTTGAACTTCTAAATTCTCTCGCGTCTAAATATTTCTAGATGTTTTTTTTTTACTTGATTTTAGACATTTTCCAGTGGGAAACGCCAGTGATGTCATAAATAGACCACACTTTCTGACCACACTTATCCTTCGATGGATTTTTTCTCGGAATTTTGACGCATCATTCATTTCTATTTGTCACAAGAAGAGAAGTTTGAACCAAGATGAAATTTATTGCCAAATACCTGCACTTACGTTTCTGAAGATATTCTCATGGACCATTTGGGACAGGGAAGTTTTCATGATGAATAGGAATACAAATCTGGAGTCACCCTGCCACACCTACCATCTTGTCAATCCCCTATTCCAGCTTTGTTTCACAACCTCGAAATAAAACTTTTTTTCAATTTTTTAGTGGAAGCATTTTCACCTTACTTCCAAATTAGTTTTACTCCATCTCTCAAGTTTTTATTACTTTGGATCGATGCACTGACCACAAAAGCAAACCGCGAAAATCCGAAATAAAAAAGTAGCTTCCAACGAAATTTAAAACTGAAGCCTCATAATTCGAGACCCGCTCTTTCATGGACGTTACCTTGATCATTTTAACCAAAGAAGCCTTGACAATTGAGCAGGTCACATCTTCATTTCTGATTTTGTGTTTATTAACCTCGTGGTCGAAGAGTGTATCGCTCATGGATATTGTGACGAAAAGCCACAATAACGATGAAGAAAAATTTGTGACAAAAAATAATTGTGAAAATGCTTCGTCTGAAAGATAGAAAATAGTACAGATGATTTGTGATCGACTAATTTTCTTCATTTTTTGTTGCGTTTTATCACAACACTTTCTTCGATCGTTGAAGTAAAGATTATGAAATCTGAATAGAGGAGTAGCCCCCTAAGAGACTTGAATGTTCACGATCAATTCAGTCACTGAAGCTTGATGGTCACGTTGGGCTATCACCCATAATCATTTTGACTCTCCTTTATACTAATAATTCGATACTAACGAACACAGAAACTGCTTTCATCACACTCTCGGCAAATCTCGAACATTATCTGTCTTAGAGAGCACTTGATACCGAGACAGGTCCTGTGGCAATGATTTACATCAGCCTATGTGACGCTAGAAAGCCTTACAGAAATAGAAAATGCACTCAAGATGACTTAGACCTCTACTACAAGGCAATTGATTTTGAGTTGAATTAGAGGAGGTGCAAGGTGGCTGAGCGGTGGATAGGATCGATTGCTAATGCCCCTCTGACATGAGATGGAACAGAGTGGCAGGGCAAGGCTCGTGTCTTTCACTCACTTGGGGAGGGCCTATATCCAACAAAATAAAAAGAAGGAATTAGAATTGATACAAAAAGTACAACGAGACCAAAAGTTACTATGATTAACCAAAGTAATAAGCGATCGTTCCTTGTGGAAGGACACTGTTCAATTAAAGCTACTGGAATCGAGGTTAAAACCATTGAGTTGGGAAATTAATCGAACTTAAACTGGTGCACTCTGTTTAAAGCCGACAGAGAAACTACGTTCATCTTGGAGACTTGTTTTTCTGACTCTTTAGTCACGTTATTTTTCTGCTCGAGACGGAAGTTGCTATTAGGGTTTGGTTCGGGACTGTAGCGACCTACATTCCAGATTGTGTGACCTTCGGTGGCCAGTGTGAAAAGGAGGTGGGTCGGTGGTGAAAGGGTCAGGGGATATTGTTGACGTTGTTGCTGCTGCTCTGGGGGATTTAATAATTTTTTTCAAATATCCTCTGCCCAATTCTTCACTTTTACAATCATTTGATAAAAATTTGGGAAAAATTTAAGTTTCAGATACTTTTATAAATGAATTTTTCCAATTTAAGGGTGACTTCTAAACAATTGAGGAAAATAGCAACATGTAAGTAGGCAGACCAGGAAACACTTTCCAGATGTACACTCCTCTCAGTGGTTCTCAAACTGTGCCTCGGCACACTAGTGTACCCACAACTATTTTTCGTATGCTGCGCATACGTATTTCGAGCTTTGAACGAATCCATTATTACTTGACTAGTTATTAGTCTTTCAGGAAAAGAGGGTCCACGAACGCCCCCAATATTTTTTCATAATGTATTTTTAATACTGAAAATGTTCATTTCATGATTCTTCCTCTTCCTGAATTAATGTCCGATGGAATTCATTTTTAACCACGTATCACCCTTAGTGCGAACTCAAATGCACACTCCGAAAAGACATGTTGAGAAATTCGATGATATGTTATCACAAATTAACTAGCTATCAAGTATTTTTCCTAATTTTTCTCAACTCCCGAGGCGTATATTTTAGGAGCCTACCTGTTATCAGGCTGTAATAATACTCGATGAGCCTAGGTTATATGACATCTTTTGCGAACCTGAACCCAGAAAAACAGAAAATTGCATAACTTGTGAAGTGAACAACATACAGAAACAAATGAATAGGGGTGTAGAGAGAGGGGGCGTTAATTGATAATTATGCCCCCATTGGGACATGACGAACCCCCAGGACATCATGACTCACAACGTGGATCCCAGAGATCAATTGTGAAATTTTGCCCGAAAAATATTAGATAGCGAGACGAACTTGACTAGTTCAGAAAATATTGGCTCCGTGACGTCCATGGAAGAGAGGTCTGAGTAATCTCGGGAAGGTCAATGTCTAACATCGGACGCTAAAAGGATGATGATGATGATGATAATAATAATAATGATGATGATATGACAGAATGGGATCATTATATACACACTTCTGGCTATGTGTGTACAAATATACACATCATGAGGATCATGGGCCCGACCATCCCTACTTGTCTGAGGGCAGGTCAAACTGTCTCCCACCTCTCCTTTACATGAGAAACGTGATAGGGGAGAAAGGACGAAAATAAATTAGTGGGATGGGAAAGTGATAAAAAGGGTCTGGAAGCTTCATTTCTCTATCTATTCATTAGAGGCTACCCTATCCAGGGAGGGATTCGGGAGGGGAGCTCAACACCCCCTATCGCACCTCAAGTATTTCAACATCACGAACAGATCTGCCGACCTCTGAAGTGCAAACATCTTGATATTTAAACCAAAACATTTGGAAACTTTTTAGGTGATGGTAAAAAGGTCAAAATGGGACATGATTCGATTCAGTCCGAACTATCAATTTTGTAACCAAGAATCTCTGTGAATATTTGTACAGTTGACTGTTGCATTCTTAGCTTTTTTCGTAGGATCATCATCTGGTTGCCATTTGTGACGAAGGATCTCAAAATCCTTAAATCTTGACATCTAAGGCGAGCGACTGCCATTTTTATTTTTGAAGACAATACTGAACAACCCTCCCCTCTGCATTACTGTGTGGGAACCAAAATCGTCTCTGTGCGATGCAACAGATTATGAAAACATGAAACATTTATTTACAACAAAAATGTTAACAATCCTATGAACACCGAATCGTGAGATTTGAGATAATTTAAAAAATCGTGTGACACACGACAAAACTGTGACAGTTGGCAGGTCTGTATGAGTTTGGGGAACCACAATTACTGTTGGTATTTCTATGGGGTTATAGCCATCCATTTTTCTGGTTACAATCCAGTGATGGAATTGTGTTTTGGGGACTTTGTATTCAGTAAGGCTGTATATATGATTTATGCTCGAGAATCACGAAGGGGGGCTATCAGGGATGAGCGAAATGAACCCATGCAGCTGAGTTAACGGAGCATTGTACGCTCTCAGGGGTAATTAAAAACATAATGGCTAATTTCTGGTCCGTTTTGAGACGATATAACCTATACTGAATTGGAGAAGTAGATATACGCCCCCATCCTGCGTGTACTCCTTCCTCATTTTTGTTACCATCTGAAAGCATTGACAGCTTTTATCGAAATCTTTCTGAAGAAGTCGGGGAGACAATTTCTTGAAGTTTTCCGTCTTCAGCCTGGAATACGAGGCGTTTGTATTCTTATGAGTAGGAAAGAGTATCACTGTAAATAAATGTGCCATGTCTATTAATGTCAAATGACTCGAGCCATCTGACAAATTGACTGGATCCATTCCATTCGTTGCAAAGGCGATACATATCTAGATGCGATGGAATTTACAGGTATAGGTTAGTGTGCGTGTGTGTGTAATATGCAAGTACATGTATGTGTGTGCGTGTCTATAAGGGGATAGAGACACACAGAGAGAGAGAGAGAGAGAGAGAGAGAGAGAGAGAGAGAGAGAGAGAGATGCTGATACTCAGAGAGAGGAATGTCATCTCCATGATGCAATAGTTAGCAAGCCCGTCTTGTGAAACAATTCGGATCTACTTCGATCCTGACTGGATGCCCCAATACTGTGACCTTGTGCCAGGCTGAGTTGGGTTTGGGAAAATACTATGTATATAATTTCTCTTTATGAATGTTTTTACTTGAAAATGCGTTAATACTAATAGAAAATCGTACATTTCACACAGTTGACATCGTGTTTTGCCCTAGAATTAAATATGCCTCTCTTCTCTATCATTTGGTTTGGCTCAAAGGTAAGATGAGAACCTTAAACTTGAATTCTAAGTGTAAATTATTTGCATTCGACAGTCTGAACGAAAATATTTTTCTAATGTTTACACTTAATTTAAATTCCATTTTTTTTTCAACGTCAATCATTATACATCTGATAAGCCTATTGTTAGTAACACTTGACTCCCTTGCTCGCCCCTGATAATCATTTTCAATGCATTTCTATGGTAATATCATTTACAATTCTTTCCTATAGTAAAATGAATTACAATGCACTTCTATAGTAATATCGTTTACAATTCTTTTCTGTAGTATAGTATATCAATTCAATGCCTTTTCTTGTAAAATCACAATCAATGCATGTACATTATATCCATATGATAGGCCTATTCTGTCTGTAAAGCTTGCATTAATTCTTGGCAAACTTCTGATCCCTTTCTTCCTGATCTTCAACGTAGTCAGATGATAGAATAATTAAGAATGCATTTCAACTTTAAATTACAACTAATGCATGCAAACCTCTTATAAAAAAATCAATTTTCCCCCTCTCCTTATCATATAAAATGATCTTATTTTCTTTACACCCATTCCCACCCACTTGTGTATGTCAACAGCGTACAAAACCATCAGCTGAACCTGTTATACACAAGATAACTTTCAACGTAACCGTGGACTGGGCAGACAGGTTGGTCCAATAGAACCAAGGGGGGCCCAAGCAGCAAAAGTCCAGGGGCCAATAGTCGTTTCTGTCTAGTCCACACCTGCTTTAGTCGAATGACGGGTCATGCACTGATAAAAAAAAATTTTAAAGAAAGAATCAGCGTTTGTTCTTTAGCAAAGGGCTCCGTTTTCTAACATCGGTTTTGCACAAGGAGCTGTGAGTCCTATTTCTTTCGTTACTGAAGATCTGGGTAAGAAGTGGTGAATTTTGTCTTATTTGAGCAGTCATACAGTGTCTTGTAGTACTTATAAGTCCCACTTTTCTTTGTTTATATTATTAATGATTACTCACGTATGATGTAACTGATTGCATCATAATAAAAGGTAATTCTAAAACAGTTCTTTCATGGAGCATCGCTGATTCTTCGAAAAGTCAAATTCTAATACGATAATTACAAATTTCCTCATGAGGAGTTGACATTATTATTATTTGAATGAGATGAATCATTATCAGATTTTTTTTAAACTAATTCTTCTCTCAACTCATTCCGTTCTGTCATTCTACGTAGATCGGAAATAAAGAGTAGGCCTTTGGCGAGAGGAGAATTCTCATCAATTTTCCTCGGGAAGTGTGCCTATTCGGGCCGACTGCAGTGTCGATTAGACTACAAAGACCAACCATTTACCAATCTAATCATATAGCTTTTATTCTTTGTTCTGCGCAAAGAAAGAAATAACAAAAGAAAGAAAGAAAGAAAGAAGTGTGCGTTGGCGTAACTATCATGAGGAAATCGGAATCAGGGAATTGTTTTTGTACTCTTTACATTAATACCATTGGGAAAGGCATGAATCCACTTCCTCAGTCAGATTTCCAGATATCTTGACAAAATTCCACCTTGAGAATTCATAGAAAAATAGTAGGTGGAATGGCATAAACCCTCTCCCATGATTACTTTGGCTTTGCAGAAATCAGCAGCAAAACGCTGTTACCCCCATCGACCTATATTCACCATTGAATTAAGTGCATTGACAAGGAAAGAAATTATATTGAAGTATGAATAGTTGTACTGTAAAATAATATTAGTAACATTAGACTACGGATTTATTGATGTACATGTATGAGTATATATTTATATAAGCACAAAAGAAAAAATACAAAACAATTAGGAAGAGAAAAAACATAGTATAAGATGTTGAAGAAGGGAAAGAGAATTTTCATCTATGATATAAAAATACAAATTAAAGGAAAATAAGGGAAACATCTTTTAGAAAAAAACTAAACGAGTTGAAGAAAGAAGGAGTAAAACTGGAGGGAAATGATGACTAATATTGCATTATAAAGAAATAAATGAAGAAAGAAATAACGTTGTTTCTTTCCTTCTGCTATCTGAGTGGGCCATCTGTTGAAGAGGGGAAACCAAAGGGATATTCGCTACAAATGGTCATAATAACAACTTCCGGTGGTGAGAGGAAATGATTGGCTGAAATCCACTTGCATCCGACCAGAAAGGCATCTGCAGTTCTTAATCATTGACTGAAGAGGAAATTAATGACAAGAAAAAAGATTTTGACTCTCACTGGGGGCTCGTTGAAGTTTTAAGGAGGGAACAAATGGGAATGGGAAGAAATAAGAAGGGGGAAGAGAGAATGACTAGGAATAAGGAAGCGAAGAAGTAGGCCGTTTCGCCCTTGAGTAGTGGTTGACAAGTGTGTTCGATCATTAATACCCCACAATATCGGCCTTGTGCCGTACTGAGCTAAGCTATGCTCATTAAATATAGATAGTTAATCGATAACTCTTGCATTCTCTCTCCATATCTCTCTATCTCACCAATTCGCATGCATGCATGCAGAGGTGCAATCTGTGTAATCGGTAACGGCTCGGGCAATAAAATTGGCGGCCCGAGTTCAAACTCAGGTCAGGTCCGTTAACTTTACACAAATACCATCGAGAGCGGCTTGAACCCATCTTTTCTCTTCTATATAATAGAGTATGATAGCAGCACAGATTGGACTCTTTATCCTTAGAAAGGCAGCCAGTCTAGGAGAAGGACAAATCTGATTCCAAACAAGAGAGTGAAGCCCGCTCAAGGTGGTTTGACATCCTTCTGGCAGCTCCTGCAGCCAAGCTGATGCCAGACTTATCACTCTCTGCTTTTCTTTGGACTACATCAACAAGACTGAAAGAGAGATTCTGACGACTGTGAATCCCAGGATCTCCATAGCTTTCGCCCAGACATGAACGGATGTTCTATTGTGCGTAGAGAAAGAACAGAGGTCATTATGTAAGTATGTTTGAACGCGTATTTAGCTGGCCAAGGTGATTTATTGACAGTTATTGACAGATCACGTGTTCTATTATTCTGAGCATGGACTTTTCTGACTGCGTTCATTGCCCCATAGCAACAAATTTAATCGGTTAATCTTTTGCTTTTGTCTTGTCTTTTTGTTAAGCGTCTCCATTTTTATTACTCAATTATTTGTATAATATCATTTGCTCAAGTTCCCTCCCAGATCTATGTTGATTTTCTCTATCACTCAGAGTTATCCCCACCATTGCTCTTTTATTGGTTCCCTCAGTGACTCTGAATTGGTTCTCAGTTCGTTTAATCAATTTCTATGTTTTGCATCCATAAATCATAGCTGGTATTGTACATCCATTGTATACTTTATGCCTTAAGCACGTTAGTAGCAAGCTTATCTTCAATATGCCTCAATTCAGAATTCTGTTAGAGAAAGAGCATGAAAGCAAAATAAAACAAAGCATAACGATCGCTTGGAAAGCATGTGAATATTAGAAGTACAAACACACACACACACACACATATATATATATATATATATATATATATATATATATATATATATATATATATGCCCGTTTTGAGAGGTTAGTACAAAAGATCTTTAGGAAAAATCACACTTGCACATATCGGGAAAAAAGAAGTGTAGAAGTGTAATGTAGCGTAATGGTTACCACCACGGAAAATAGAATCGGTCAGCTGAGCTTGAATTTTGGCTGACAACTTATATTCATTTGTCGCTAATGCTGATTCCAAACAAGAGAGTAGAGACCGCTCAAGGCAGTTTGACGTCCTTCCGGCAACCCTTGCAGCTTACAGCCTGACCAATTGTTATTTTTTTGTATTGGTAACCATTACGCTACCTTACACTGCTTATTCCCATTGGTAGATATCACTGACATTGCACGTTGACTGGCAGATAACAGTGTGTGTGTGTGTGTGTGTGTGTGTGTGTGTGTATGTGTGTGTGTGTGTATGTGTGTGTGTGTGTGTGTATGTGTGTGTGTGTGTGTGTGTGTGCATAAGTAATTTGGGGAAATTATTCTCCTGCAAAAAAATCAGCCAAAAGGTCGTCACACTATGTATTATTTTGAACAACTTTTCATTATAAAACATTAATACGATATATATGTATATTTATTTGTGTGTGGGGGGTGTTCAAATAATCCAATTCAGATTTAAAGAAGGCGAAGAGAAAGAGTAAATTAAATCCCGTGAATATCTGGTGAGGAAAACACAGGTAAGGAATACAGGCTATAATGTATAACTAGATTTCTACAACTTCGGAAAACAACTTAGGCGAACAAAAGATTTTGCGATTTCCGGTTCAATAGCTTCCATACTTATAGTTAGTGCCATTACGTTGGCTCCGGCTTCAGCCGTTCCTGTCTGGTCTCTACGTCTAATGTTTTTCTTTCTGGCTTGCAATTTGTGAAGTAGACAGATTTGACAAGCCCCCGAAGTGTAGTCACTCACTTCAGCTTGCGCTATTTTACCATAGCTGGAGAGATGGGGGTTGCGCAAAGTGAACAGTTTTGCTGGAATAGTTCAAGTGAACAAACTGTTCCACCCAGTGTTTGAACACGACTCACCATGTATATTCTCTTTGTTGTTACTCTGCATCTCCCTCAATCAGATAATCAAATAAATATCTGATTATGCCCCCCCCCCTGATGACTATCGGTTGTTGATTATAAATGTGGTTCCTTGAAAACATAGCGATGCCTACTTTTCCTTCCTCTTTGTACAAATATCTGATGAAGGCGTCATCTGCCGCCGGACGAATCCCCTCTCCCCACGTCGCTGATATTGATCTCCGATTTGTGGCATCTCTTTTTCTTCTTCAAATCATCGATGATGAATTTCTTAGTCATCAAGTCATTTCAAATTTGCCACTGATCAATCGTTTAATATTCTTTGCTCATAAACAAGAACACAACAATTCATTTTCTCTCACACTTACTCATGCACATGAACTCACACAGATACATATACGCACGCACACGCACACACATGCATACATATATATAGAAGAGAAAGGGAGATAATTATTTACTAAGAGTAGATCCGCTTTTTCACCAATTCCTAAATATGGAACGCACTGATCGAACTCAATAGTCAGTGGCCATAATGTGCAAGACCAGCGTGTTAACAATTGTCCCATGGCGAGGCATCCTTAAGTGCATTAAAACCTGAAGATTCTATAAAATCTGCTACACAAAAGCAAAGAAAAACTTGTTTGATATTGTTTCTTGCAATTACTCACTGGACTAAAAAGAATGCATTAGGTTGTCTGACAAAAGGTCACTAGGCATGGAACACCCAGAGGAAGAAACGAACTTCTCTATAACTGCAGAACTTTTCTTTTAAGCATTTCCTGCATATGCTTGCACCAACTACACCATTCTTCGATACATTGCTTCGCTTCTGTTATACTTTGCCCCAGATTAAACATGACGAGTAAACAGCATCAAATGAGCATTGTATAATTTAGCCACGATTTTCATCAGAATAAAGTGAAATTATAATTTTTTGATAAAAAATTCTTGAAGATTATTCCAACGCAAGTTATAAAAAGCTGAATAAACTTCAGAGACACTTCAATGATATCATAATTATTGCGGCAAAGATGGCTCTGAGCACTTTTCCATCACCCTAATAGATGCACATTAGGCAAATGGGTACAAACAGACAAACATTAGGCAAACGGGTACAGACAGACATACAAACAGAAAAGAAAGAGTTGAAATCATCCAGATGTTCTCATCAAGAGACGTGAGCAAAACCTAATAACTTCACTCGAAGGAAAAAAAAACTTGCTTGAGTGACAGTAATCTGACATTAAGCAACTTTCTCACAGACCTCTGTCAAGGTTGACTAGAGTTGAATATCTTATTTGCTGCTAACACCTAGATAGATAATGTATTTAAGGAGAGAGGTTGACCAAAGGCTTGCTTACCGACCCTTCTTCCTGTCAGCTATGATAACCTATACCAGCAATAAGAAATACCAGTAACAAGATGTATTGTCAAGATTTCCAGCGATCGGCTAGAATGCAGACGGACTAGGATTTATGTCTTTACCAAGGTCACTAGCGCTTAAGGTAGAAAGAATTTGGACTCGGTTGAAAGATTCTGTTTTTGTGATCTTCAATCGGAAATCCGAACACTAAGGAAGAATCAACCGTAAGACTCTTTAAAAAATCTTATTACTCTGCGTCATCAAAATTTACGTAGAAATTTGTGTTTTATTTCTTGCCAACAGTACAATGAATTCTGCTTGTGTTTTTCTCTATATTCATACGAAAGGAAGAACTATTTTCCTCTGTCGTCGAGGAAAATTGTTGTTGTTCTAGAAGGAAAATAGGGAAACTTTTTTGTTCCGATGTGGTGTATAAACAGCTTGAATACAAAGAATGCCAGAGTTAAGGGTGTCGAGAAAGAAAGAAAAAAAGAAAAAGAATGAATCGGGATAAAATGTGGATTAAGGACAATTGCCAACATTTTGGTTTGTTGGCAGAGTAAAGTTTGTATATTGTATTCATTAAGTAAGTAGAGCTTGTATGTAAACGAAACTAAAGTACCAAAGTAATGCCCATACGCTGTCTACGGTTTCAACCGTCCCTGTCCCTGTCCAGACTTCACATTTTACAAGATCCACTGTTTCAGCTCAACCAAAAAGTTTTTCGAGGTTTGTAATCTGTCAAAATTGACCAAGAGGCGAAAAGCACCTGGGGTGGCATCACTCACTTAATCCTTCATTTTGCCGATAGCAGGGAGGAAGAGATGGATGCATGCCTTCCCAAAGGGCATTCGTGTGACGTTAATGTAGATTTCAGTTAGAGTTTAGACATTACACGCCGATTCCATTTTCTGTGCTGCTAACGGCTTGGCCACCGGCATTTGCATTAAGTTTAGAAGTGGGGGGGGGTATAACATCGATTCCTTCTTCCTTGTTTTTAGAAAATGTGATAGGAGACAGGATAATGGAGGCGGTAATCACCAGGCAGAGGATGACATAAGGATGACACTGATACAATTTCGTTTCTTATGGATATGACCCCAAAGAGTTGGAACCTTAAAACAGATATGATAGTACTACTTCTCACTGGAAGCCCTTTCAAGATTAACCAAATGCCCGAATTAAAGTGATCCAGTGGACTCCTAAAAGAGATTTACTAGACATATGTATCGTACCAGCCATGTAAACTTCAGAGTATATATATATATATATATATATATATATATATATATATATATATATATATATATATATATATATATATATATATATATGGATTCGCTACACAAACTAGCTCATATTTCTGCCCTCCCGGAGAGAGCAGAAATATGAGCTAGTTTGTGTAGCGAATATACATTTTACTATTCATTTCCAGGTCAACTCTAAAACAACTTAATTTCCACGGTGAAAAGTTGTATGTCTCGAGCACTTTATTTCATAGAGTGCTCGATATATTACATATCAGAAGTTGCTTTATATTATTAATGTATTATCATATTATGTTATACTGCTAGCCTGATCTGTACCATATATATATATATATATATATATATATATATATATAAGGAGTCTCGGAGGGATTGAAAGGTGTCCAGATGGGAGGAAAAATAAAGATTTGGCTCAATTGCAGCTGATTGTAATTGTAGTCTCGGCCAAACGATACTATACAAATGATGATTGGTATACGTGTGATATAATCTACAGGGTTAACATAAAATCTTTCCCTCATTTGAAGCATATAGATACTTTTTTCATACAGCACCACCTGGACAGAAAAAAACCCTATTGATTGGTCTATGTAATGTCACAATATTCATGTTTTTATCTTGAATAGTTTTGAGAACAAGAGAGACTGTATGCTCACCTATATATTTTACTGTGTCAATATTTATAATCTTAGCTTAGCACAGCACAAGGCCAGAGAGAGAAAATTACATTTAGAATGGTGGTGTTCGCCAATCATCCACATTGGGACGGCAAACATGAAGGCCTAGAGAATTGGCATTCGCAATCCTAGCTTCACACCTCGGCTTGAATACTAACCACTGGATTTGGTGCTAAACACACAGCTTACAGCAACCTCTTGCCCCAGTACAAAATACGCGACTAATTTAGCCATGTATTTACCAGTCTGTCTTGATATTTACTAAACTTAGTTTACTACAGAACAAGACCGAATTGAGAAATATGGTGTAAGAAGATTATGTTACGCCAATCTTCCAAGTAGTGATAGCCTGCTGATTAGACTAGAAGATCAACATTTGATATGTAACCTTGTAGACTCCAGCTTTTTTCTCTGCAAGTTGACTCTAATCTCGAGAGCAACGAAGGCACGTGTTAATCATGAAAGGCTTACCTGGCTGCTTGGCAATTGGTGCAAGGGGTTTGATGCTATTTTGCCGACTCAATACATGGCTTCTTCCAAGATGACGAACGGATACAAGTAGATCATTCAATAATCTAGGATCGTTCTTCGCTCAACTAAACCTCAACATTGCTGATATTTGATGACGAGGGTCATCAAACTTCAATGACCACACTATTTTTTCTGTATATCAGTAGATTGTTAAGAGAAAGAACTTGAGGTTTTTAATTCTCATAATCATACACATCTGTATGCATCATACTTCTACATATTAATGACTGGCTATAAATTATATATATATATACATATATATATATATATATATATATATATATATATATGTGTGTGTGTGTGTGTGTGTGTGTGTGCGCGTGTGTCTGTCTGTCTGTCTGTGTCTATGTATATATATATATATGGTACAGATCAGGTTAGCAATATAGTATAATATAAAGCAACGTCTGATATGTGATGGATTTATTTCATAGAGTGCTCGATGAAAGTCGAGTTGTTTTAGAGTAGAGCTTGTTTATTTATTTATTTATAAATTCCCATACATATGAGCATTCATATACACTACCCTTATTACTATTATTATCAGACTCCTATTAATGAACA
This sequence comes from Thysanoteuthis rhombus, assembly GCA_963457665.1. NCBI lineage: Eukaryota > Metazoa > Mollusca > Cephalopoda > Oegopsida > Thysanoteuthidae > Thysanoteuthis > Thysanoteuthis major. The sequence continues at coordinate 13,339,480 of OY735206.1, read as the reverse complement.
TAGTACACACACACACACACAAGTATATATATATATATATATATATATATATATATATATATATATAGTAAATACGCGCAGACACAGAGTACACATCAATACAAATGACGCTTCTACCTTGAAACCCATGTGTATAGAAGATGTCACTATAAAAATAGAGGTAGTTGGTTTATTTATGTATTGCACAGACCCTTGCAGACCCTTGCAATGGTTGTATCACCAGAGTGCACAACGATGATTTCTTTCTTTCCGAGATGAACGTTACTGGGAAAAATAAGAGAAACATATTGTGCAATATTTGTTCTATCAGACGAGTTTTACCTTCTTGTATTCGATGTAATAAAAGCCTATGAAAATAACTGGTATCAATTCATTTAATTTCATGTCGAAAATTGAATCGAACTAAATCTGTCAATTTTTAACCGTGGATTGTGCATACATGTAAAATTCCGTAAAGTATAGCAAAATATATTAGAATCGGATTGATCTGATCATCAGATCAGAAGTTTTGATCAAATGATACAAGTAACTCAGAAAAAGATGCATTAATCACGAGTAGCAGATCTCACAAGTTTCTAACTTGAAAAAAAATCTGGTAATTCTTTGCATTAAAACTTCATGTCAATGTTTCACAAGAGGTTAAATCTGGATAAACGCTATAGTCTTTTGGAATGGCGGGAGGTGGCAAGATTTTCACCGTTGTTTTAATGTCTTTTCCGATCTAAAAATACTGTTTACTTTAGAGTCAATAGTTAGGGTTTATAGGTAAAATTAATGTTAGGGTTAGTATGTAGGTTTGAGGTTAGGGTTATTTTTATCCCACTATTTTGCTAGATTCTGAACACTCGATGTTTGTTTGCCATGACTATGAAACTTCTGACGTCACCTTTTAATCTCTCTATTTTGTTACAAATGCTTCACTGTAGCATTTATTTCATTTGATTCAGTGTATTTCTTGTTTTAATATTGTGCATGCGCTCATCTATGAGCTTAATGTAAATGTTTCCGACATTCTTGACAAAACATCTCATTTATATAAATTCATAGCATCACTATTCAGTCACCAAATCTGTTTCCCTTAGTTTCCGATAAACTTGTTACGCCACCTTTCCAGCTAAATTGTGTATTCCGTTTAGAAACAACCACACGTTTACCCCAACACCCGAAAATTGAGCGTTAATATAAAAAAAGCCACCATTCATTTACAAAAAAAAAGTACGTTATGCAAATTCATTGGGGTGGGAGGTTCTGGAAATTGCATGCAGCCTTTATAGCTGTCCATTTCAAAACAATCGCTTAATTCTATTTTAGCTTTTCGTGAATGTGAAAAAGTAGCGTCAAGCTGACTTTCAACAAGCAGAGTATACCTGTATCCCGGTTTTGATTCATGAATTTTTACTTTTTCCGATTCGAAATGGCCGCCGTTACAGCTGCAGAATAACAGATGCTGAGGACAAATTTCAAATCAAAGAATCTAATTCTAACCATAAAATTACTGACCCCAAAACTGATATTTAATGCTAGTTAGATATTATTACTAGTTTTATTGCATCTTTTTTGCTTCTTGAATTAAGCCTTTTCACTATGGTGTATTATCATTTCATCATTTGTTTTATCCTATTTTATCATTGTTGCTTCTTAGATGTCGCATTTTCACTACTACTACTACTACTACTACTACTACTACTACCATGTACTTGTAAAAAAAATGTGGGATTGTTCAAGTATAGATCGGTACTAAGGAGTCTAAAACTGTTTTGTTGGTTAATTTGTTTTTAGTAATTCAAGTCTAGTAATTTTAATTTTTATCGAAAAACTTCACTCAACCCAAACTGTTGTACTGTGTGATCTGACATAAAGCCTTAAGAGTTTCTATGACGTAATCTTCATTGTTATGTCATAGTAAGAAGATGAATTAACCAATGAGTTGCGTGAGAGACAAAAAAGATATTAGCATATATGCTTATTATGTGTATGGATTATTATAACTAATTTTACACCATCCAATAGTTGCTTTTAAATGAAGTATTCACATTATTATTATTATTATTATTATTATTATTATTATTATTATTATTATTATTATTATTATTATTATTATTATTTCTTCGGAATCTCACACCAGCTGCCTGGTGGTAACCGCTGGAGTTTGAGTGACAGCAAGTCTCCTCAAGTCTCCAGCCCTCCTCTCCTAGTACTCATAGGTCGCAGTAATTTTGCGATTTACAGTTTCACACCGGTTGCCCAGTGGTTATCGCTGAAGGCTGAGTGACAATAAGTCTCCTCAGGTCTTCAGCTAACGTCTCCTCTCTCTTTCGCATATCATGACAGAGCTACGATTCGTTGCAGTACTTATATCTCTAGCACCTTCCTCAGTACCCGTGCAGTTCCCAGTAGTGCTGTGGTCTGTACGGTCTCTATCCTCCCCCTAATCCCGATCTCCTCCAGTCTCTCCCTCAGCGTTTTGGGGACAGTTCCTAGTGCGCCCACTATGACCGGTACTACCCTGGTTCTCATGTTCCACATTTTCCTTAACTCTCTTGCTAGGTCCTGGTATTTTTCCCTTTTTTCACCCTCCTTCTTTTTTACTCTATGGTCTGCAGGTACAGCAACGTCTACTATTTGGCAGGCCTTCCTTTTTTTGTCTACTATTACTAAGTCCGGTCTTCTTGCCTGGATGAGGTGGTCAGTTTGGATGCAATCTCACACCAGTTGCCTGGTGGTTACCGCTGGAGGTTGAGTGACAGCAAGTCTCCTAAAGTCTCCAGCCCTCCTCTCCTCGTTCCCATAGACCACAGTAATACTGCAGTTTACAGTTTCACTCCGGTTGGCCGGTGGTCATTGCTGAAGGCTGAGTGACAATAAGCCTCCTCGGGTCTTCAGCGAAAATCTCTTCTCTCCTTCGCCTATCATGACAGTGCTGTGGTTCACATTTCCGCTTTTATTTCCCTTCCTCAGTTAGGCCACTACTAACAATTAGTGTTGCAATCTTTATATTTCAAGCACTTTCCTCAGTATCCGTCTAGTTCCTAGCAGTGCTGTGGTCTGTACATATTATTATTATTATTATTATTATTATTATTATTATTATTATTATTATTATTATTATTATTATTATTATTATTATTTCCATCACGTCCAATTATTGTTACTTTTTATCACAGCACAAATAATAACATAGGAAATGTTTTATGCAAAGGATAAAAAAATAACCAAGGTGTCCCATTTGTGTATCTCAATCCATTCAAATCTTGAAATTTGTCTGAATTTGCGTCCAGTTGTTTCGAGATTACGAAAATGATGGAATTTAAATAGAAAAGCACACAGATACTTTTAGGACAGAGTTCTTTTCTAGGACCATTTTAACTACTGAGCAAGAATAGCATATGCTATGGACCAAGCAATTTCAAGTGCCTAGTTAGATGCTTTGCAACCCATCAAATGCGATTCAGTAATTATGCTCATATCTTGTTATTAGAGTACAATACTGCATCAAACTCTTATGAACGATAGGGTGTTTGAGTAGTGACTTTAGCCAATTATCGCCTTTAATTGGAGTTATTATCTTAATACAGTATTTAATTGATTGTGGTATCTATATGATACGTATATGACCCATAAATACGAAGGTATTTGAAACTGAAATCATAACCCCAAGGCAAAGATCAGAACGAAAACAAAGTAATTGCTGAAATATCAAGCATATTTGTCGTATTATCTGGCGAGTAAAAAATATCAATTCTCATGCAAGTAGGAAATGTGTTTTAATATTTATGTGTATTTTCCGTATTTTGTATCTCTTCATAACATTTGCTAGTGACCCTACACCAATTTTATTCGGCCCTACTTTTCCATTCTCAAAATTTTGCAAACCTCTCAGTTGCAACCCACTCATCTTTCAGTTTCAATTTTTTAAATTGATAATTTGAGGATTTCTATTTTCGAAATTGTTATTCTGCCCTAAAGTCACTCTTCGAGCAATAAGCTGCCATTGCCAACCACTGCTGTCTTCTACTTGATGATAGGTTGATTTCTTCTTGGTTTATTTACACAGATGCGTGACGTCACCAGCAGACAGAAAAAGCGGCAGGAGAAGACAGGAAAAAGTTTATTTTGTATTTGGAACCATCGTGTCGTGCCCACTGGAGATTGAGCGAATCTCTCAAATAGCGACAATCTTCATTTGTGATTGACATCAAGACACTTGAATACGTACGTGTGTTTATACATATATGTGTATATGCAAGCATCCAGAGAAAGAGATAGATAAAAACATATTTCTTATTCACTTTACACCATTTCGTCTGACAAAAAAGTTTTGTAGGAGCATCTACATTCGAATAGCGGGGAAACCTGTACATAAAAATCGGATGTCTGTGTAAATATTTGAAAACATCTGTTCGCTGGAAGGGTTTATTGCTAGTTCGTCTCGATCCTCTTCATTATTTAAGGGAAGAAAAAAAACAAAAAACAAAAACAATATTTCTGATTTCATCAAATAATGCGTGTGAATTACATCAAACTGACAACTATTCACAGTTTTGGGGGCCCAAGAAATGTGTCCGTGGACTCTTATAAATTCGATGTGTAAAAGCATATGCTCAACAGAGGTATCACATTAGCATTTTTCCCTTTCTACAGGGTTTCTGCAAGAAACACAACATTTAAAAAAGAAATAAGTCTTTAAATGAAACTTGGGAGCTGCCCCCTTAAATCTACAGTCAGCTGATTCGCTGATACGCTTATCTGAGAATTTTATTCGTAGGCAAACTATGTACAGAGTTTATTGTCCAGTGGTATGGATTCCCTTCGAAAGAATGAATTGAACGGTTTCCAATAATACGGTTTTAACCTGCATTCAGCGTTGTTATTCACAAAGCTTTGCCTACAAGTAAATTGTACTCCCAAGTGGTTACCCATCTAGTTCGATACTGCTTAGCTGTAATGATCAGACGAGAACCAGCTAGCCTAGCTTGATTTGACTGTAAATTGAACTTAATGATTTATACATGAAAGTTCATTATGCATTTAACTACCAGTCGCTTTTTTTCCCTTTTCGTTGGAATCTGGTCTTATATTGAGGCCAGTTTGACATCGCTGCTAATGCAGTTATGCTCCAATTTTCGGAAGTTTGCTTTACGCCACCTTTTCACTATTACGAAAAAAGGCGAAAAGCGAAAATAGCGTTTGTTTTGCGGTGATCCATTTTCAGACAGCATGCACTCCCATCCCCCTCCTTTTCTCCCCAACACCTGTAGTACTTCACCATTCTCCGCGTATGGGACCACATGATGAAGCCGACCTTGTGACATATTTGTCCCGTGGTCAGACAGATCATTATTACCGAGTAGTGAGTTCGATCCTCAGTGTCCGATGTGGCTACCATCAGTAAATAACTTATTCGCTCTCTCTATTCATTCGATAAAAGCAATGTAGAAGCCGTAGCATCTGATCACTTCCCAAAAATGGTTCTAATATTCATTTCCTCATTTTGTACTCGCCATCATCAAGAGTAAATCAAAGCCTTGGCGTATTTGTTTGATTCATTCTAATCGCAGGTCGCATAAACATCTGATTTGATGATGATTAACCAGTCCCAAATAATGGATGTTGGGCAGCATTTGACAAGAATCTCCAAAATATTTCAGTTATCATAATCCCTTTTCTGCCACTACACACATAAGTGTGCCTCCTAATGACACTGATTCGTTTGGACCGCATCCATCGGAAAACTTAGATTAGAGGCTTAGAAAAACTTCCACATTAACCACATGATAAGCACTTGGAGACTATTTGTTTTTTGCTGTAGTTGTTTTTTTTTATAGACGACTCCCATTGGCCCTAAATAAAGACATCCGTTAGAGGCCTTATTAGTGAATGTTGTTTTTAGAGTTAACCTTGACCAATGGGTGTGCTGAGATTAATGTTCATTTTGCGGGATTGGCGACAAGATGGTAATGTGTTCCCTTTTTGTTCTGGAAGTTGCATACACACACGCACTACCACACACACACAATTGTATATATATGTATGCATACACACAACCCTACACATGATATATAAATGTACTCACATAAACACCTATGTATACATTTTCATACGTAAATATTTATAGTTACATATACATGTAAAAATATAGTTACACACGCGTGCATATACAGAATTACACACACACACACACACATTTAAACACACACACACACACACACAAACACACACACACACACACACACACATATATATATATATATATATATATATATATATATATATATATTTATATAAGGAAGTAAAAAAGATGGGTTATGGTTCATCAAGTAAAGATGAAGTATCATTAATACTCCATTAAGTAAACAATTACACCTATCTTACAAGTTTTGGCTCAGTGCAATGGCGTAGTGAGTGTTCTCAGTGCCCGGGGTCAAAAGCAGCGCCCCCCGGGGGGGGGGTAGTTGCACGATATACTAGGAGATGGAATAATTATCACTTGACCTGCATTATAGGCCAGGGGATATCTTCTGTCCCTTTACAGCTTGGGATGACTGAACCCCCCTCCTCCTCTTGCCGTGCTTCTGGTTTTGTGTACCATCGTCTATTCATGTGAGATTTTATCGTATAGATAGATTGCTAAATCTCATCGCTACAAACCAAATCAGAATCAAAACAGTTTCACCTTACCGACGTCTGGTTCAAACAATCTTTCGAAAAAAGAGATCGTGTTGGTGTCCAAAGAGAGAAAATTTATTGGCTGGATTGAGATGAAATTCGGCACAAATATCAGGTGCATTTTATGGGAGCAGGGACCCCAGGGCCCTGACTTGCCTACTTGCGCAAAACACAATTAAAGGTTCTTAAAAATAATTTAGAATGAAAAATTCTCAAATAATTCCGGATATCATAAATTGATCGCTAAATCAAACGTTTATTTTTTGTTTTTCGTTCACTTGTGGTAAAATGTCTTTCGTTTTATTCTTTATGAATTTTTTATTTATTGATTCTGTGGTTAATTTCTTCGACTACTCTTTCGTCAAATTTTGAACTAAAAGGTCATGCATGATCGTGTATAAGTCGAACAATTCCCAAATGAGTTTTTCCTGCTAAAAAAAATGGGTCGATCTGTTACTGGGTTTCAACTTTCTTGAAAAGCAAGGTATAAAAGTATAGGTAAAATTCACGTATTTATTTAAGAAAGAAATTATCATTGAGAGCCCTTGCTCAAAATCCTCTCCAGTTCTTCCAATATGATAAGCATACACATAAGAAAGGCCGAAGAATCGATCAGCCGAAACCATTTGTTAACAACTAAGGCAATCAAAAGAGTGAAATCATTTGCCTGAATAACTTTTCAAACTGATGAACATTATTTAAGAGTCAACAAGCGAACTGAGACCAGATAGTGATTTTAAAAACAAGGGCAAGGTATCTAGTCCCTTGGGCAGATGCACCCTCGTGACACAGGTATCATACAATCAGTGGGTAACCCAGTTGTATGTCGAGTGCACCTTTTGTCTCTGCGGACGGCTCCCTTATCAGTTAATTCTAATTCAACGTTGTGATTCGAAGCTCTAATGCGTGTCAGCCTGAATCAACCAGCATTAATCCATCTCTCTCTCTTCTTCATCAAACCTTATTATGGACCAACGCTTTGATACTAAACAGAAGGTTATTAGAGGCTTACATCTCGAATTAAGCTGATAAGCTTATTAATCAACTTGTTCACAATTGTCGGATTACGTCGTTTGAAAATCTAATGCTAATCTTTACCGAGTTTCATCTTTTCAGAAAAGCAAAATATAAAAGTGTAAAAAAAAAATCAGCCAAATATAATTACTCCAATGTTGAATTTGCGTTCAAACCTCCCTCATGATAACGAAGTCAACCTGTAAAATAGAACAGATTAATTTCTGATAACAATTCGTCTTGGATATTTTTATCCAGTGATTGTTACCGGCAGCCAGGTTCAAAATTAGTTTCTTGTATTTAAACTTCGGAAAATTGAGATTTAGACCAATGTACAAGAAGAGCACTAAGCAAAAGAAATCAAAGTCTACTTATATGATGAATGGTTTGATTGTTTCGTTTCTCTGTCCGTAAGGTAAAGGCATGAGTCCATTTCTCCTCCCCACTAGCTATGAGTAAATTAGCCGGACAGCTTGGGTTCTCTAGCCTTAGGGTGGCAACCAATCTAGAAGAAGAACAATTTTTAGTCCAAACCAGGGAGTATATCTCCCTGAGGCCGGTTTGATGTGCAATTTGACGTCCCTCCGGCAGCTCCTGCAGTGAAGCTGATACTACACATATTGTTCTCTGCTTTACTCTGGACAAATTCAGCACAGGTCGAGAGGGCGATTCTGATGACAAGATATCCCAGGATCTCCATACGCTCCATCCGGGCATGTGCGCTGGAAGGAAGAGTCCATTGTCTGTAGAGACAAAATGGAGGTCAGCCATCTCTCTATAACAATGGACCCTTCCGCTTAAAGGAAACGATTTTGATAACAATATCTTCTAACAAATATTTGAAACAATTAACTCTTTCACTTAAACATATCAAGCTACTTTTTGATAAAGCTGATAAGAGGTAAACACTCAACTATGCTTGCGTAAGCACATTTTGCGTGTGTTTGCGTACGTCTGTATGTGAATGTTTTCTCAGCAGAGTGTGTCTAATTGAAATTGTGAATCTTTGTGTGTACGCTTGTGTGCTTTTTTTTAGTATATGCATGTATATGTGCATGTGTGTGCGTTTATGTGTGTTGCAAGTGTGTACATGTAGGAGCCTGAGTGAGATATAAAGACACATTATTTATCAAAAATTCTATTTTTCGCTACGTGTAACTGTAATAATTAACGATCCAGAAAATGTAAAGTTTTTTATAACTAGAAAACACTTGAAACTGAAAAAAAACTACGACAAAAACTTTTTATAATATTTTCATGGTTCTTAATAACGGTTTTAAAAGTCCACAATAACAAATCCCATTAAGTAATCACTCTCCACGGTGAAGTACACTCAAAAATAAATAACCCATCCAAAGACACTCACTTTCATGTCGAACCAGGGTCCCTTGCGTTCTAGATAGGACTTGGAATTTGCGCCCCACGTTGTATTCTAACAAGTGTTTTTTTTTTCAGCTTGGACTTGCACCCCCAGGAAAATTGCACCCTAGTTGATCTACTAGGTTTCCTGACACGGTAGTATCTCACTTGTATATCAAGTTAATTTTGGGATCCTTCCTGCCTTTCTTTCTTCTTTGATTCACTCAGATAAATCTTTTTTTTACTAATTCATATTTTCTTCATTTCACTCTCCTCTTATTTTCATTGTTACTTTATCGTTTATTGCCTTTTTCGATTTTTCTAAGCGAATCTCACTTCGAAAAGATCTCCTATGCCACTACACTGGACGGTCCTTTAAGGTTGGCTGACAAGAATAATTCTATAGTTGAGCACATGAAAATAATTTTTTCAAGATACAATTTCTATCTTTCCGATATTCTATAATTTGAAAAGAATTTGAAATATGTAATTGGTTTCTCCGAAATGATTTTTGCTTTGAGTCAGCAGTTTGAAGGAACCTTGTTCTCCCCTTCTCAGTGATGGAAATGAGTTGGTGGAACTTCACAGATTTGTAGACACTGAACATACATAAAGCTTTTAATATTGTGGAATAGATATTACGTCGATACCATACCTGTTCTTAATGATTGAAATGATAGTGCCTGTATAGGTGTCTGAATCAGGGTATTCAGTTAGATAAGGAGAGAGAGAGAGAGAGAAAGAGAGAGAGAGAAAGAGAGAGAGAGAGATCCCCATTCTTCATGTAATTGATGTTCTGCAGAGCAAAATGCTTAATAAGATTGAGTTTTCGTCTCATTCCTGAAGACCATTGACGTACAACTCGTGCATTATGGCAGGGTGAATTGTCCCGCCGAAAGATGTCACTGTCATCGTAGAAGACTTTTGGCACAAAGGTGAGTACTTGGTCTTCCATGATATTGAGGCAGGTGTTATGCGACGAAGTGCCTTCCACAAGAATAATGGAACCCAATCTTTCAGAGCATAATGTTGCCCAATCTATTATTGTCTCCACCAGCTTGTTATTTTCCAACAGTGCATCCTGGTACCACAACCTCCCCAAAATAACGTTGCACAATTATCCTGCTATCTCCCTCGTTCAGGAGGAAACGAGACTCATCAGACCAAGCTAACTTCTTCCATTGATACAAGGTCCATTTCTGACAATTGTTTATCCATTGAAGACCCATTCGGCGATGGCAGTTGGTTAGAATTGTTACTATGGTCTGCGTGTAGGCAACTTCGTTAGCAACGAGAATCAGTATTCTGTGTGTTGTAACACATCCATCCTCAGAGCTATCTTCAATATGTGTCACAAATGCCATTCTGCTGTTCTCAATGAGAAAGCTTCTTTCCATTCTTCGCATCGATAAATCTTTGTCATCCAACACCTCTTCGGCAGTTGGTGATTTCCCCTCTTCGAACCACTGCCGATAATTACTCACTACAACGGAACGTGGGCACTCCTCAAGTCATGCCGTTTCGGGAATGCTCTGACCTTTTTGCATTTGACCTTATTGTATTGGATATGTTTGCATTGGACCACTTCGCCTTCGGCTTTTTTGCATTTTTGACCTTTTGAAATTGGACTATTTTGTTAATTGACTGTTTTGTCTTAGGAACATTTGCGATAGACATTATGTATTAGGACCATCTATCGTTATATCTAATCATGTGCATTCATGTTTGGTGGTAAGCATGAAAGATTAATAAACGTACACGTGACCAATAATATTAAAGTTAATGTTGACTCAAGTACCATAATCGCTATTGCCTCCCTGAAACCGGGAATCGTGCTGACTACTCTCACCCCTCTGTCTTTGAATCAACCTTTCTACCTTCTTCAATGACTTTTCTCACTTCTTTTTTCTACATTACGCAATATTCTCTCTTTCTCACACGCACACTCACACTCTTCCATCTTCCCCCACCATTTTTTTCTGTTAGTCTCTCTTCGGAATCGTGGGGTTGCCCTTTGAAAAGACATGAATCTATCCACACCAGCCAGGAATAGAAAAGCACAAGATGAAGTGAGTGACACCACTTTGGGTGCTGGCTACCTCAGGCTATTATTGCAAACTGGATCTGAGACAGAACTACGATAAGTGAGGTCCAGGCAGTGACGTATTGGAGACGTAGCCAGCGTAAGGCCACTACTTACCTTTTACTCCTGTCCCTCTTTTCTCCTTTTCTGCTTTCCTTCTCTCTTTTTTTCTTTTCTTTATCCTGTTCTCTCTGTTGATCTCTTATTCTTTTTCCTTCATCGGGATCGATGACTGACCTTGATTCCTTCTGATCTGACCTGCCTCTGACAACAAATATCCACAAACGATCGGTTGGAATATTTTGTTTGAAGATGTTGCCAGAATTTTCGTCAAATTCTATTCGGGTCTCTTTGAAGTGATTTCACTATTTCGACTTGTGATATGTAATTGATGTTTCTTTCTTTCGTCACAGGCGTCGATGTCGTCGTCTCCGTTACACTGCATAACCGGAAGAAAAAACAAAACAAAAAATACTTTATCAATAGAACTTCACCGGAGGTCAATGATATCGGATGTTCTTTGTCTAGGCAAAGGTTGGGAGCTTATTGAAACCAGGTGGTGTTCAGAGGGAAAATAGGCTGTAGAAGTTGCTTTACCCCAACTCTCTCTATAAATATCTATCTCTCTCTCTCTCTCTCTCTCTCTCTCTCTCTATATATATATATATATATATATATATATATATATATATATATATATATATATATAAACAATAAGGAATGAATCGGACCCAGGAGTAAAAGTATATCGAGACTATTTGTTAATTAATTAATTCATACATGAATTAATTAATTAGTATGCAATACTGTGTTCCAGGAGGAGTTTCCATCTCCAGTATCATGTGTGTACTTTTCAATGGTTAACAGGTGTCCGTAGAAAACAAATTTACCATCAGATGTTTTGCTTTAGATCAAAAATTGAAATCAAGAAAGAGGATTCCTTGTGGTCATAATGGCGAGTCTTTACTGTATTCAGTCCATGGAGAAATCTGTGGTGGTATGGTTGGATATTTTGTTGGAAATAGTAGCGGAAGTTATGGGTATTTTATTGGTTGTGCTGGTCATTGGTCAGGGGATGGGCATTCTCAAGCATTGGTTGTCATGGATACTGGGGAGCTGGATAGTAGTTCAGTGTTAGTTTATTTGGTTGCTTGGTAAGTTTGGGGTGAGACTATCTCTAGTGTTTATCCAGATAGTGGGGTATGGGGTCCTTGTTATGAATGATCGAATATCCTTTGGGAAATGTATGTTCTGCGTCCTTAATGGCCATTGTGGATGTTCCGAAGAGTCTGGTAGCTTTGAGCTGTAAATGATATATAAATGAAATATCATACAAAGGTTTCTACAGGTAGGGGTTTGTGAGACTGTGTAAAGTTACCCACATTGGATATACATGAATGGGTTTTGGGTGTGGATGTGGGGTAGTGGGGAATTAGAGTGTTTGAATATTAAGGACTGTTTAGGTCTCGGTAGGAGTATAGTCTGAAGAATAGTGAGTTGATGAGTATAGAGTAATGAGTGAGAGGATTTTGGCAAGATCTTTGTGGTTAGAGTTGTCAAGTTTAGTGTTGAGTTCGTTTGGGAAGACGGTTTTCAGTTTGTTAATCCTCACATCTTCATGTAATTCTAGAATTTTCGTCGTGTCCTGGTGTGTATTTTTTCTATTTTTCCAACGATTGTGCCGAAATTGTGATTGGAGTGCAGAAATGTAGTTCTACTGGAAGTGGGTTGGGATGTTTGGGTGATTTCATTCTGCACCTATAGATATCAAGTCTCATGTTGAATTACCACTCAGACTTGCCAATGCATTGCAATTATCATCTATTATATTCTATTCTTTGCTGCATAAACTATTTCTTTTATTGCAAGGTTGGAAGAATTTAACAATTTCAGGGATGGTCATAGTGTTACTATTAATCATGTTTTTGGTGTTTTGGGATCTACGGTAGATGGTAAAACGTGGTTTTAGGAATATTTCCTTGAGTTCTGTTCTGAGTGTAAGTATATTCCATCACTTATTGATAATATGTGACAGAGTTGGGAGTGTGTTGTGGAAGATGGTTATGAGTGGTATGTGGTCGGGTTTATTTTTGTAAGAGAGTGTAAGGTTTTTCCTCTGGGTATTGCAGTGGCCTTTTTATTTGGTTATTTGCATACTTTAGTGAATATCCTCGTTTAGTGAAATGTTGTTGTAGGTTATAGTTGTGTTTATTGAATTCATTATCTGTCGAGCTAATTCTCTCAATTCTTAGTGCTTGTGAAAAATAGTTTTTTCGAGGTCTTCGGGAAGGGCTGATTTCGAGTGAAGTTAGTTGTGAGTGCCTGTAGGCTTAATATAGAGGGTGGTTTAGAGGTTTCTATTATTATAGATGCATATGCAGGTGTCTAGGAAGACTATGGATTCAGTGGATTTAATAGAGTCGTGTGTAGAGTTTATGTGTGTGAAGAATTTCTCTAATCTGGCTTCAACTCCTGTATATATAAAAAGAATGTCATCTATATATCTGACGTAAAAGATGCAGTCTTTGCTTATCTTTGGGTGTGTGTAGGTCTCTTCAAATTTGCCCATGAAGGTGTTAGCATACGAGGGAATCACTACTGTGCCCATAGCACAGCCTTTCATCTGAAAAAAAGTGCCTATTATCAAAGTTGGAACTATCGAGTGTTAGAATATGTTACACATAGGGGCAGCAATCATTTGTGTTTTGGGTTCTTTAGTCGTTCTATTGCTAAGAGCTTCTTTGAGGGCTAGAATGCCTTCTTTCGGTTTGATATTAGAACATAGTGATTTGACACTCAAAATGACTAGAAGAGCTTTTTCTTGGATTTTTTTATATGTTTGATTTTGTTCAAGTGGTCAGTGGTATCTCGTATTTAGGATTTAACTTGCGTCGCTAGGGGTGGTCTACACGTTCCGACACTTTGTTGGTGTGGCAGTTAATGGAGGAAATGGCCAATCACTTCCAGGGTTTGATATCAGGACTACTTTTTCTTCTATTTTAGAGTCAAAATTTTTTATTGATCAAAATGGGAGGGATCCTCCCTTTTAAATAATCCCCCTTCCTTGAGCATCACACCAAACAATTGTGGGGAAGTTTTTCCACCTTTTATGGGTCAAAATCGAAGGGTGAACTTTTTCTCTTCTATTGATCATTTAGGAACAGGTAAGTTTTTCCCCTTTTTAACATTTAACCTTTTTCGGCATTCAAACTTGCGACACCTTTTTTTATCATTTGCCCAATTTTTTAACCTTAGCCCTCCTCTTTAACATTATACCTCTTTTTTTGTGTTTAAAAAGTCACAAATTTCTTCACATTACGCCCCTATTTTTAACAATTTCCTCCCCTTCGCCCTTTCTACCATTTTTTATATCTCTTTTTGGAGATTAGCCCTCCTTTTGCTAGCATTAACATCCTTTTTTTAACTTCGCATCCCATGATTTCTTTTTAAATATTAGCCCCTTTCTGCATCACTCCCCAAATACAACACCAGCGCCATCTTTTGGGTTGCGTCACCACAACTTTTTGTTTCAGGAAACCTGCTTTCCCAAAATAGAGTATTCCTATAAAAATCTTACTTTACAGCCCTCCTCCAAATGGCAAAGATTGTATGATAAGTGGGAAGTACAAGAGACTGAAGTGTAAGACAGAGAGAGGGTATCGGCTGCCTCTATAACGGATCATTGCAAGAAAACGCCGAATGCTATTTTTACCATTCTTAAAGAAATTGAAATTGAAAAGTGACGTAAAGTGAACTTTTAGAGAGCAGGAGATATCTACACCATTCTTACTATATTCCCTTTGTTTTGTAATCCTAGATCTTCAATTCTTGATGTTAACAAGGATGACACAAGGCAAAATATCGAGGAATAGCGTGGATGATGGTGCTAAGTGAGGAGAACCAAGCTGTCTGGAACATCAGCATTCTAATTGCAGCTTTTGTTTGGGTTTGAACACTGACCGTAGAGGAATTGATCAAATTTCGGATGCATCCAAGATTCTTTTTACAGTACCTTCCTCTGCATTGTAGTCATATATGAAGTGATTTTCCAGTTGACTCATACAGAATAAGATAATGTTCAAGCTTTCCAAATGTTGAGTACCACGGTTACACCTTTATTCTGATAATATTGGAAAGAACATATATGCAATTGATGTTTTGTAATGTTTGTTTGATTCTTCAGATACGAAAATTGAATAGTTCTCGCCATTACTACTGGATTGGGAAAATGCAGATCAGCATTGAAAAACAATAGGGGGAGAAGGGATAACCAAATAATCAAAAGTGTGCACCTACTTTAGAGCAATGTCCTGCAAGATCTTCTCTCAGACCAGTTCACAAGTGTTAGTGAGTTCAATCGTTCAATGTAAAGGTTTCATACGGCCTCCATTTTACTCCTTCCCAATTTCCTTCGTCCTCTTAATTCTTTTTATATATTTATCACTTGATCTTTTTTATGTAAAATAATATTTTCTTCCCCTTTTTCTTTTCTTTCTTTCTTTCTGTCTTGCTCTCTTGATACCCATCTCTTCCCTATCCCTTCTCTTTCTCACCTTTTCTCTTTCTCTTCATTTATCTATTTATTCATTTTAATCGCAATTGCTTGATTCTTTTTGAGATGTGACCATTTAAAAAAAAAATCTTTTAGGCTAGCAATTAGCAATGGTGGGAAAATACAGACAGCTTGAGACAGTACAACTGAACATTAAAAACTTGGCAACTTCAGGACCAAGGGTTTCCCGAGTGTCTGAAACTCTCTTGTTTTTGGTGTAGCATAGGTTCAGCCTACTTTAAGGTTTTCCCCAATAGGGTCATTAGCACCACGAAGTTACGTGAAGAGCCCAGATTCAAGCGTACCCTAATATTAACTCGATAATAGTTCAATTCTATGGGTTACTGATATTACCAAGTTTCTGATGCTCAACTGTAAGTTCAAACAGGGTATAAACATAAACGTCCTTGTGTAGCGAATCCTCACTCCATTACATATATGTATGTATAATTAACAATTGTGTCATCCACAGACAGCTGTTTCGTTGTATTACAACTCTTCATTATCCATTATCCCGTTCAGTACCACGAGGTACGATCGCTTCAGTCCCAGGGGCTGGAATTTTATGCAGAACTGGACGGTCAGTAAAACTGAATTGAAGCGATATATTTACTTACGCACAGTTCCCCATCCACCAGAGTGCTCCATTCCAAAGTTGGAAGAGCATTGTTGTATAGCTTATAATGAACGAGTTGCCTTACTTGAAGAGTGCACAACCCTAAGGGAACGATAATTATAATAATAATAATCAATAATTATATATATATATATATATATATATATATATATATATATATATATATATATATATACATATGTGTGTGTGTATATGCGTGTGTGTGTGTGTGTGTGTGTATGTATTCATATATGTTGTATTTAGGAAGTAATCATTCGTTTATACTCGTTTGATTAAAAACCATAGACAAAGAATGTTTTCTCAATTGTTCAAGTTGTCCTATTATTGAACATACAGTGACGACAGAAAGTTTCTATGATTACTGCCTTTGTCCTAAAGAGAAGAAAATGATTGAAATAATGAATTGAAGGGTAATCAAACAAAAATATATTGACTTTGCAAATTCAATGAAATGATTCAGTATTTAGTTCTTGTGTACAGAACTATTTTTCCGCAACTTTAGGTCAGGAGTTAGGGTAAAAACTGTCTAAAAGTTTTAGATTCAACGCCTCAGTCTATCTATGTAGCCATGATCAAGAGCTGTTGTTATTTGGTGGAGAAAAATTCATAGATACTGATTTTTGAATTCATTTTTTAAAAATGTCTACATCCTGGTGTTTGTGCATTGTAATGTTATCAGGTGTCATCAGGTGTTAAATACCTTCATAATCCCAGGACTTCGATTAAAGTTTTTTGTTTTCATAATAAGGGCATCAGGAATCTATTTTTCCCTCCCTTTTTTCATTTTCTTTCAGTTGATATGGTATTGTAAACGTGCGTTATGAACAAGTATTTTTCTGTGAGAAAACCGACAGCGTTCAGTAAATATTTACCAAAATTGTTCAAAAGATGGAATTGGAACTTTGAATCCCAAAGAGTGTGCAACCCTATCGCCAATATGCAAAGAATAAAATCAATGCATAATACCAGCTATGAGTAACGGATGGGAAACATGGAAACTAATTTTGCTGGTAAAATACAACAGAGGTTAGTGCGATCGTGATGGAAAATAAAACTTCTGGCCAGCAGTGGATTCATGATGATGATGATGATGGTGGTGGTTGGAGGATGTTTCGACTGCAAACAATTTGGTTGCAGATATTTCGTCTGGAGACGTTCTGATCTGCTTTTTATTTTAGTGGTGAAAACAACTCCACACATAAAATGATCTATTTACTTCCGTTTCTCTTTAATGGGTTCTCTTATTTCTTTTTACTTATGCACCATTCTAACATTGAGTGTTTGCAGGAGTGAATTTTCACACTCATGTAAAGTTTACTTGAGAAAAAGTGTTTTTTTCCAATTTTCGAGTCATTTGGTAAAAGGCGAATCTTAACCCATTTTATTAGCCTGTCATAGTTTTTTTTAAATCAGCTATAAAAAGTAAAAAAGATTTATGAAATGCTAAATAACAGACATACATTATGTAATTGTATATTGCATTAGATTTATACCGTCTGTTTACGATATATATATATATATATATATATATATATATATATATATATATATATATATATATATATATATATATATATATATATGTGTGTATATATATATATATATATAAATATATAACGACGAGTCACCGCTTATAAAATAACTAGTCGTGGCTCATTAACCATGAGATCATTACTCACTTTTGAAGGCATATGTTTGATTATCTTGCAAGCGTCCCGTCGTAACTTTTGTTTATCTGTTATTCCGAATCTCAATTTGTTTAAGACCGACATAACCTAATCATTCAATCAGTGCAGGAATCACACACTCCTCTCTCTTCCTTTCTTTTTGTCACAGATCAAAAGAAGTGTTGGTTTTTGTGGCTCATAAAATTTGAATTGCTGGACGGGACCCGGAGCCGTCAATAAGAAGCAGCGAGAAATAGTTTGACGCTAAATTTGCAAACTTAAGTACAACAGGTCGGCCAACAGGAAATCGGGTGCCAGCCTGTCTCAGATTGAAGCCTGATGCGAGACGTAGAGATTAAGGTCTGAGGGGAAGGTTTGTCTAAAGACAGATAGACAACGAACCCGACAAGGTAAAATTATCCAAGCTTCGATACGATAGGCAAATTGTCACGTGACACGCATATGAAGCCAGGTCCATGCAAATCTGGTAATAGGCCAAGGCCAGATGGAAAATGTAGGCCCTATTCCAAACTGCCCATCAAGAATGTAATCAGCAAGGGTATATACAAGTGTATGATCTATCCGCTAGTAACACAATAGAATAAAAGAAACACAATGATTTATACAAAAGCTAAAGTCATGCAAATATAATTTGAAATCTATATAAGTCAATAAAATCGAGAACTGCATTTATAAACAACTTACACAACAGTGTTTGCCTTTCACCAGTCAAATTACAATCAAGGGGCCCTCTCTTATCCACGACACCTCGGTGGACCATAGGAACTAAACCATTGGTTGAAAAGGTGGAGTTGGTCATGTGCATGTCACACTCCATCTTAAAACTTTTATTCTGCGTACAGGTCCCGCCGTCTAACGCCCTGCACTCGCAGGAAATCCTCCGATATATATATTAGTTGAGGTAACCGGTGTGGTCCAGGTAAGAAAACTTCGAATATAGGATTCATGTTGTTTGGCTCTATTTACAATGTGCCCTTACCGTTTAATCATCGCATAGGTTTCCCTCGTACGAAAGTAAACATTTGAAGTACTACGCTTGCTTCTGTGGTGAAGCTGATTTTTTCTCATTGGAATAGGGTGAGTTCATCTGTAATTTTGTTCAGATAAAGTTTTGTGTTTTATGAAATTGATTTCGAATGTTTGTACAAAAGGATTGTAAGTAATCTTCCAGCAAAGCGTTATAAATCGTTAATATAATCCCAACCACAACCCTAACGGAAACATGGTATTTTTGTTATGTCTTTTTTTTTCTACAAAAACGACACTTTTCCAAAGGTAACAGAGGTCTGAATGAAAGTAGCAAGAAAGTAATCGAGGGAAAGTTATCATTACGTTCTTTGGCCTTCACTGTTGAAACAAATTCTGAAGTAAATAATAATAAAAATGAATAATAATGGTTTACAATATTTCATATGAAAAAAATACCAGTCGACCTTCTAATTTCGTTGGTAGTAGACCTATATTTGAACTATCAAAAATCTTCCCGATGATTATTTTCAAAAGGAAGCCAATCAATAGATATGTACGCTCGTAGATGCGATAATTACAGAAAATTTTATTATTATCAATCATTATTTATTTTTCAATAGATTTTTGAAATGAGGTTTTATCTGACTTTTCAAATTTTGATGTTTACATTACAGTTTCTTACGAAATGACCTTCTCATTAGAAACATTATTCAAAATCGAATCCATCCCAAATTCTTTTCCAAATTGGTCGGTTAGTATATTTTTGGCAAAATATCAAAATGTCAGCCAGAATTTCCCGGTGCAAATTTTACGAGTTTCTGAGTATAAACAAATTTTCAAATCCGGTTTATTTCCGGTTCTATATTGTCTACAGAAATAATTTTCAGTTGATAATTTTCTATAATTTTTCTTCCACTAATAATACAAATATTATCACAAAACAATTAATATGCTTCAAGTTTCAGACGTTTTTATCGACACATTTCATTTTTAGCCAAGATCCATGGGAGTAGCTAGGATTTACTAACGTATGATGCATAAAATCTTTGCCGTAAAATAACAGACATATTCTACTTTTGTTCCATTGAAATAGTTAACTCAGACAGATTTACATATGAAATAATATTGTTAATGCCATAACGCCTGTCGCCAAACAGGCAGACGCCGAAATAGGTTTGACGCCAGAACGCCCACGCCAGAACGCCCACACCAAATAGTACCAAACCCCGATTCAGATGTTAGACGATGCAATAGACTGTTGTGTCTAGCATGATTTGACCCCCCAACCCCGGGGGCACGATTATTTCAGCACTAGCGGATGATAATTTTATACAGGAACAATAATTTTGGATCGCTTAAAACAATTGTACGGTGCCATTATCGTTTATCGACTATGAAGTTCTAACTTTCAAAGTCCTCGCTATCGGTGGGAGGGCCTGATGGAGGAGCTGCAAATATCCAGTCCCCCACCCTAGCAGACGCCCACGCCTTTATCTATGAAATAAAGTGGAAGTTGGTGAAGAGTGAGTGAAGTAATGACAAAAAGTGTACTTACAATAAACCTATTGCAGGAGAGAGATTAAAATGGTTTCAAAGTATTAACTAAAACGTGGTTGCTAAGTTACTAGATATATTGACATCAAGATTAAGTGACAGACTTATACTTACACCTTCCTTGTCCACCCTGTTTCTGCCTCGCTATCATCTGGGTCAGTGTGTCTTGGGGCAAACACTCAATGGTAGGGAATACAAATGTCCAAATAAATCGGGTTTTAAGTACAGAAGACCAGTCAATAATCTGTTAAGTCTCTTTTGTACCCAGATGATTGCTATGATCAAGCCAGCCGATAAAGTTATGTTTATAAAAAGTCTATTGTTTCATGCAACTGACTTGTCACTTCTCAGTTACAAAATTATTTTGTCTCAAGGAGAACAAGAACCAAGATGGTTGAAAATGTTCAAACTTTGGAAAGTCTCTTCAAAACTGCCCGAAAAATAACCATGTTTCACAAATTCTAGCATCAAAAACGCTCGTAGTAGAGTGCTGCTTTTCTGAGTCATTGATAG
The DNA here is from genome assembly GCA_963457665.1 of Thysanoteuthis rhombus. Lineage (NCBI taxonomy): Eukaryota > Metazoa > Mollusca > Cephalopoda > Oegopsida > Thysanoteuthidae > Thysanoteuthis > Thysanoteuthis major. The sequence goes on along the minus strand of OY735206.1, from coordinate 13,318,445 downwards.
TAAACTTAATTTCAATATGAGTTGTCTCCATGAGTTTTCTCCAAGTAAAGCGTTCCTAGAAAAAAACAAAACAACAAACTTTCCTGAGCGTAAATGATGAAAAGAGAAGAAGCAATTATCATTAATTTGGCAAAGAAAATTGAGCGTCCCAAGACTCAAAAAATGTGACTATCGTATTATTATACCATTAGGCTGAGTCATTGGAGACTGGGTGTAGAAGAGACAGAAAGAAGGAGGGAGAGGGGGAGGAGGAGAGAAAAGAGGGAGAGTAACAAGCAAAAAGACACGAAGATAGGCAGGCAGACGAGGAGGGAGGAGGAGCAAAGCACTTCTTAAGAGCAGTGGTTCCTGACCCCTTTTCCAGGCTAGCGCCCCTTTTAGATTTCGAAACTTCCTTGTATCTCTTAATCCTAAGCCTAAAAAATGAATTTGAAAAAGTTGAAATTGGCAAAGATAAAATGTGTAAATAATAGAATGTTGAAATTGTTAATATGCGAAATTCAAGTCTCCTCCTGTTTGAGAACACTTTAGAATCATCGAATATCGATTGGCGGCCAACAACAAACATTTTCTTTTTTTCTTTCGTTCATTTCAAATTGCCAATGAAAAAACAGTCGAAAACCGATGACAAACAATTTACTTAGAGATTTGAGGAAGGAGAAAAATATGGAAACAGGAAATTTTAATTATATTTCATCCGGGTACTTGATGTCGACTATTGTGATTTGTGTGTTTTCTATTTACAACATTTATGTGGAGCGGAAGCGTCACTCATGGCTTCTTAAGTGTCGCTTACAGTCGTCTGTCCGTTAGTAGGAGACGAGTAGAAGTAAAATGGCTGTGGACACCGAACGCTGCAGACACAGGCACAATTACCACTCCTATTTATGAAGTTATTTATTTTACACATCATGGTGAAAACTCATGGCCTCATTCTTATATGAAACAGCAATTATGTACGTGTCCTTTTTCATTATTTATTTATCTATCCCAGTCAATATCTATCTATCTATCTATCTATCTATCTATCTATCTATCTATCTGTATGTGTGTGTCGTCCCTCTTTATCTATCTATTTATATATCTATTTGTCTATCTATCTATCTCCTCGTCCTACTCTCTATCCATCTGTCTCTGTTTGTCTCTGTAATTTTCTCTCTAAACTAGATGTCCTACGTAACTCGAACACTTGTTCACTATCTCACATGTACGTAACTCGAACACTTGTTCACTATCTCACATGTACGTACATGCATCCTATTATAATTCACCAAAAGTCTGTTTGTCTGTCTGTCTGTCTGTCCTCGCCTACCACAAAAACTACTTGATATAAATCCATAACAATTTTTTAGGGTGTGGATTTGATTCCCATGAAGTACTTGAGCAAATTAGTTTTCGAGCCCCCCAACTCCCATGTTTTCAGGGGGTCTATTCATTTGATTATTCATCAATGGTAAAAATACTTTTTGATGACGTCGTAAAAGGATGTTTTTTTCATTCCCTTTTCTCAACTCAAAATTTTTTTCCAATTTTTTTCTCAACTCAGTCCGTGGCGAAAGAATGTGATGTAGACTGATTTCTTTATTAAGAAAGATGCAAAAACATTTTTCAAATATATGTCATGTAAGTTTATTGGGTGTACATGGACACCTTGAATAGTGGTGTTTTGATGTTGTGCAGTCAGGTACTGTTTTCAAAAACACGAAATTAGTGGTTCAGAGGACATATCGATTTTTTATTTTTCAATTTTCTGTGTCAAAATCGATAAGGGACTTTCCTTTTTCACTTTTAGGGGGTGAAATCTAGTGAAAACTTTTCTTTCCTCCAGGTCAGAAAGGGAGATTTTTTTTTCTCTTTTTCGAGGATATTTCTTTTTACGTTTAGAAGTCAAAATCGAGGAGAAAGAAAATGAAAATGAAAGAGAGAGAGAGAGAGAGAGAGAGAGAGAGAGCAGAAGAAAGAAGAAGAAAGAAAGAAAGAAAAAATGGAAAGCTAAGAAAGAAGAGAGAGGAAGAGTGAGAGACAGATGATATTTCTCACGTCATCAATGGTGTCGCCAATAATGATAGATTTGAATCAACTATTTTTTTAGTGATTAGTTCAGTTGATCAATCACGAGAGAGATTTATTTCATCCATAAAACGTATTACTAAAATAATTTGAACTACCAGTATTCTCCACCTATATCAGTCAAAATAAAGGGGGAATTATTTTTCCCTTTTTAAGGTTCAAAACGGAGGGGAAGTATTTCTTTCAACTTTTATGAGTGAAATTGAAGGGGAATTCTATTCCAACCTTTTGTGGCTAAAATTGAGAGATAATTTCTTTTCCCTTTTGGGGGTTAAAATCGAGGGGAACATATTTTTTTTTTTACTTTTAGGGGTTCAAGTTGAAGGGGGAAGATTTTTTCTTTCACTTTTAAGTGTCGAAATCAAAGGGATTTTATCTTACTCTAATTCATCAAATGTCTGTCCGTCTGTCTATGATGGCATAACTCGAAGAATGCTAGAGCTAAGGTCAGCGAATTGTCTGTGCTTACTAATGTGACTCCAGAGATTGCTTTAGCGTATTAGTTTTGAAATGTTAAAAAAAAAAAAAATTGTCCGATTTTCAAAAATTAGCAATGTCGGCTATCCAGAAGGAATCTCCTGAATAGGAGATCATGGTTTCAGGGGGTGGGTGGTGTTTTTACAAAAGTACTCAGATTTAAGATTTCTATACTTCAAATAGAGGATCCAGAAAAAAATCAAGATCCCCAAAAATATGGGTACTTGAAATCTTTTGTTAAATCCTCCAAGATATTTAAATTACATGTGATCCAAGAATCCATGATGATGATTAAATTATGAATCAATAAGTGCGCAGAATAAATACAAGATCTATTATTTGGATAAAAGGCCCCATTTAGGCCTTCCATGGGAATTACTTGAAAATCTCGTCCGTAGTGCCGATTTTCAACTAGTTTATGAAATTTTTAGCTCCTCCCCGGCGTTCCCCGTTCATTGAGCATCCGGTTTCTATCATTACACCAAATCCTTCCGTCTTATTGTTATTCTTATTCGGGTCAATGGTACTTCAAAGTCAACGACCTTCTATGATTCAGACGCATACAGTCCTAGGTCAACCTCTTTTCGATACCAAACACAATGCTTTTCGTATAATCTTCTGGGCAAGGTTCCAGTTAAAATCTTTATTGAATGATGTCTTTTTAATTTCTATTCTCACTTTCTATAAACTAACCCCATCTGATTTATTAGCTTTAATCTTATTTCAATATACGGTGAACTCTCATTCTAACGAAGCACGCGATCCAACCTGTTTGTCGAAAGATGATCCCTTAGTCATAATACCAGCGTATTGGACACAGTGTAATATTTGAATAGCTTCTTTTTTAAAGGATTTGAATTCAAATGTGTGTTTCATCTACCGGCAAATACGTTAACTATGTTAATTATTATTAGAGCCATATAATTGAAAACTGTTTATTTGAAAGATCTGTTCGCACTTCATGTCTCGATAAATAAGAAAAGTATTTAAGTCATTCATTGTGTGGCGAATAAAAAATGCGAATCTTTTTTCACATGTGAAAAGTTAAAGAAATTTTTACGTGTAAAAAAGTGATCAATGCGTGATGAATTAGATCAGATGAATCGTAAGAAGGAAAGAGATGTTCTTATTACACCTGCTGAGTAAGACGTCAGAGTGCCTCAGAAAGCCCGTACAGCAATCGAAGTAGAAAATGAAGAAAAAATCAAAGGAAAGAAAGCAAGGAAGGAAATGAAGATTAAGTAGAAAGAAAGAGATAGAAGAAAGAAACTTGAGATGAAGAAATAGACCAGAAGGGAAAAAAGAAAAAAAAAAAAAACGAAAATTGAGATGAAGAAAAATATAAAATGAAAGAAAGAAGGAAAAACTTTGAATGGAAAAATAAGTACGGACTGTAAGAAAGGACGAAAGGGAGAAAGAATAAAAAAAAAAAAAAGAAACAAACAAACATTATTTCGTAAATCGAAGAAGAATACTTCACTTCATAGTGAAGAAATATAATAAATTTTTGCTAGACTCCTAGAAAAACAGTTAAAAACTAGATGATGTAGATGAATTGTTTAAATGTTAGCATTGCAATTAGATCTTATATTCTTCCATACAACGAAAAAGAAGACATTTTCTAGGGCTGCCATTTCGATTACAATAAAATCATTTGAATCAAATAATTCATTTTATTTGATATATCGACAATCTCTACTATAATACACTGGGGAACGGCCATTTTTGAATCAATCATTTTTAATGGCCGAAAGTGACTAGAATTTTTTTTAAATCGCTAAAATTAGGTAGATCATTATTATTAGCTGAAGTAATACAAATGTAAATAGAATAAATACAGTATTTCTCAATAAATGTGAAGAACGGTACTTTCAGATCGAGAATGACGGTATTTGAACGTAATTAATGCGTTGCACATTTATACCTCTAGGGCCTTTGAATGAGTTTTTAGAGCGTATACAATAACCTGAAAATAAAATCTACCCATTTTTAGCCATTTCTTCCAAACATCTAGCCGCTTATAGCCATTCAAAATGACCGATTGGGAAATATCCGTTTTCTCAATGTGTTAATGCAAAGATTGCCCAAAAATCTGTTAAGATTTCGTCGATAAATATAGATAAATATAGTGTTGATGCAAAACAAAAATAGCGTTGATGCAGAAAATCGCAGTGTCTAATTCTGCACATTGTGAGGGAAACCTTAGAAGTTCATGAGGCTCTGTATTGTTTAAGCAATCGGTGAAATGAAGTAACTCGTTTGGAAGTTTTATGAGAAATCCGGAAGCTATGATGAAAGCGGCTCATACATAAACTTCGAAACAGTCACTTTGTTTTTCTCTTCTCGCTTGACGTTGAAAAGTTATTTTATATTTCTTGATGGTCTTCATCACCGACCACGGATAATTTGATTGATTACGAGAATCCCAAACGAAGAAAATATCAACAGGTCTGATATGTCATCCAATAGAAACCATCACATGACCAACGTCTTTTGGCAACATGTTGGGGGTGATCGATGAAAAAAATTGGTAGAGTGATGATCAATGAATAAGTTACTTATCTCACCTTTCATTGGGATGGCGATCATTAAAAATATCCTATTTTTTCAAAAAGCCAGCGTGAATGCTGCTGGACACAAACCAGTTTAGCATGAAATTACCTTGTAAGTTGACCTCCCCCACTAGAAGTTCTGTTTAGGGGGAGGGGCGTTAAAAAGAACAAAGGAACATTTTTTTCTCATTGAATGTTTGAAATTTCAACCCTCCGTTGGTGCAGCCTATGCACGCGACATCTAAATAGCCAGCCTTCCAGACTCACAAAAAAAAACAAAAAAAAACTGAAGAAACTTCTGTTGGCAGTTTTGGTGACAGTTTTGATGGACACTTTCTCATGACTCTACCCGAAACAACCTTCAACCATTAAACAGAATTTACGAAAGAAAATTCATTTTCTGTGATTGTTTGGATTCAAAGGAATGTTTTGTCCCTTATCACTGCTGCAATCCGATCCAATTGATACTCCACAACACTACAGTGAGCAACTGGGTCGTTTAAATGATGCATTAGAATAGAAAATAATTTCTTTCTGAGCAATGAAGTTGACAGATGATGGAGCTGAGATAGGATGTATACTCTCTTCTCTGTTGGTGAAGAGACATTTTATCAAGATCTATGGCGATGGAACGGCGTGCAGAAATGTATGAATTTAAGCCTTTCTTAAAGGCTTCAGTGCAAGGTGAAAATAAGCAGCTTTAACTGAAATTCGAACACTTCACTGATTCCGTTTTCCTCTATTCTAACCATTCGAGAGTAAAAACATGAATTCTAAATTCATCTTGCAGCATCTATAAACATTAGCTAGGTTCCTCGGATGATTTCTACGTTCATTCTTATGAAGGGGCATGGTTTGGGAATTTTTCATGGACCCGTAGACAAATAAAAGTCAGAATTATCACATACCATACGACCATCAATCTCATATCACTTATAATCTGTGTCTGAGAAAAAGAAATCAGTCAAGCACAGCTGACTCCAGATATCTCATGTTCCAAGACATCTGCTATCAACAGGCCAAACAAAAAAGACGGTGTTTTTTGTTTTTTTTTAATAAAACAAATAGAGAAAACTGTTTCTTTCACAAAATCTCAATCTTTCACCCCCTCTCTCTCTCTCTGATAAATTCGCGTGCAAATATCAACATACTACCAGACAATTGAATTATGTTAAGACTCATACACACACACCCACACTGATGCACACAACTCTATCTATAGTAATAAGTTCTTTGGAAACGAAAACAAGAGATGGATTATAGAGTTTCAATGAAAATATATGCAAGAGCATAATTTATTAGTCTATCATTACTTCTAATATCTCAAGATACATGCGCGAACGCACACTTCTCCGTTTCTCTTTCTCTCTATGTATATATGTGCATATATATATTTATACATAGACCTTTTATTTGTGTTTATTCATGCTACTATGTTAAAACTACAAGGCCCATCAACCTATTTGGTATAAAAATTCACAAGTTATTTCTTTTTGATCTCAGAGATTATCCGAAGTCAAAAGAGCTTCTTTCTAGCTAATTGAAGCGATTACCCAGTTTGCCATCAAGTACTCTTCGCCTAGAATTAGGATAAGACTATTCCCGAAATGATTTTGAATACTGAATGATACCAAATCGGCAACGGGCCTGATTTTCATTCTGCTCTCGACAAGTCATCGAAAATAAGCCGTGCTGCAGCGGAATACTTCTGGCATGGCTGAATCTCAGTCTGGGTGATTTTCAAATGCTTATCTATCCATGAAATGTTACCCCAAATTTCGGGAATGTGCCACTGAAAATGATAATTGCCCAAACAATCAATTTCTATCAACTCCTTCCGAGTTATTCGTTGCTTTCTGTTTGCAAACCCAGCCACAAAAGGTTGTGACAAAATTATGTCATAGCTAGAGAGATACAAAGAGATAGATAAACAAATGATATGTACGAAGGCTTTTGTTTACCTGTCTCCCAAATTTGGTACAAATATCACACAAAATCAAAATTTGAATAATTTCATTCAACAAGTTGAATATTCAGTAACAGGAATGCTAATGTGAAGGTTTATATGTTTTTGAATCCCACTAATGTTCTATGATTCTTTTTGAATCGTAAGACTGAGTATTTGACTGAGCATCTAGAGAGAAGACTTTTTTATTTGGCAAGCATGTTGAACAAACTAATGTTTCAAAATGTCATCACAGGAAAAATATAACAGACACATATGTAATCTGATCTGGTATATACATATCATATAGGAAAAAGATTTGAAAAAAAAGCAACTAAACTGCATCAGGCTTTTAAAGAAATTCTAGATGCGTGTAGGGTGTGTTAAAGTAGTCATTTATGCTGTCAACATATATGTGCGTGTTGCTCATTGGCGCATCTGGTGACCAGCTGATTTTATAAGCATCAGTTGTTACAGGCAGAAGGTTTATCAAGAAAATGGAGGCTGAGAATAACAGGCAGCCCGTTTTACTTTGATCAGATGGACAGAGAAGAATTGCCGAAGAATATGATAGAATTGCAATGCGGGAAATGTGGGAAGAAGGATTTCAAAAATCATAAAAATGGAAACAAAAATTAAGGCTGGAAAAGGGAGGGAGAGAAAAATGAGGAATCAGAGGGGTGGGGAGAATTGAAAGAGGAACAACAGAATTGTTGGAGAAACTAGGAGATAAAAGAATGATGAGAGAGGGGAAAAGGGTTCAGGAGAAGTACAGAAGAAGAAAGAGAGAGAGAGATGGGGGGAGATTAAAAATAGGCAAAGAAGAAGATGAGGAGAAAATAAACAGGTAAAAAAGAAGGAAAAAAGAAGGGTATGAAGGGAGGGAGGGGTGCAGAAGGAGGAAAAAGATGCACGAAGGAAAGAAGGAAAGGGGGTAGGAAGGTAGAAGAAAGATGGTTAATCAGGAAGGAAAATATGAGAGGAAGGAAGAAAGACGGATATGGAGAAAGGGAGGGAAAAGGGGTATGAAGGAGAGAAAGAAAGAAGGGTATGGATGAAGGAAAAAGAAGGGCATGAAGGAATGAAGAAAAAAGATGCATGAAGGAAAGAAGGAAAGAGGGTAGGAAGGAAAGAGGGGTAGGAAGGAAAGAAGGAAATAGGGGTATGGATGGATGAAAAAAGAAGGGCATGAAGGAATGAAGAAAAGAGGGGCATAAAGAAAAGTAAAATGTAAGATTAAGAGACATAAGGTGGAAGAAGAAAGAATGTAAGAAAAGAAAAAACGAATCTGACAAGAGAAAAAACAAGGAGGGGAAAGTGGATAAGGGACTGTAAAGCGATAAGGGGGAGGAAAAAGAAAGATAGAATAAACATGTTGACAGAAAGTAGGAGGAAGGGACGAAGACAGATAGAGTGATGTTGACCGATAAGAAAGAAGGGAAAGAGAGAGAGATAAAGTGAGAAAACGGTGTGAAAGAGAGTGAGGAGAAAGCGGAACGGGTAAACACAAGGTTGCATAGAGAGAAAGAAGTTACAGCTATCCTTTGCTGTTCAAAGTTCGCTTCACGTTATTATTCACTTTTTAGGAAAAAAAACAAGCAAAAATAACGAAATTAACGTTCAGCATTTGTTTTACAGCGAGCCTTGATAGAGGCAGCCTCTTCACCTACAGCCAAGTCTCGTTCACTTCGTATTACCTAAACCTCCGGCAAGCCAGCCTAGCATACCTTTGGCACCATTTTGAGGGACGTTCCTAAAATTTCCACTCGTAAATTAATGATCTTTATTCTTCGTTTACGCTATTTCAGCTTACAGGAAGTTTTTCTTTCCAATAGGAACGTTATACTTTCGGATCGTGGGGTAAATATGTATATGGAAAGGCTGGCAGGAACGAGAATTCGTCGAAAATCGCAATAAGAGAAAGAAAAGGTAAGACTCTAGGATCGAGAGTCAAGAAAAGAGAAGGAAGAGGAATAAATACATAGATAGAGAGAGAAAGAGAGAGAGAGAGAGGGTGAGAGAGAGTTCTGTTCAATAAAATAAGTTACTTCTTTTGTTAGAGAGTGATCATTAAAAAAGTCCGAATTTTCAAAAAACAAACATAAATACATGTTGAATGATTGTGAATGAAAAGTCTTAGATGGTCAGAGCGATTTGTAATTGGTGGAAAAGGAAAATGTTCACTTATTGCGGTCGTTTATATAATTGTAAGTCGCTTAAATGGCAAAGCAACTTGCGACGTGTTTATTTCCCAAAAGGCCCAGCCACATCACTTGCCTTGGGTGGGAGCGACTACCTAAACAAAACCCCCAAAACTTCACCAAGAGAACAACATTATACGTTGGCACCTACAACTTCAGAACATTCACAACAGATATGCAGCCAACCGATTTAGAAAATGAAATCAAAAACATCAAATGGGACATTATTGTCATTAGCAAAATAAGAAGACTAGAAAATACTTCGTTGTCATCATAGGAAACTTCAACGCATTGGTAGGACAAGGAATTGAACGTTTCGTCTAGAATTTCGGATGTAAAGTACGGAACGAGTTCGAAATTATGAAGACTTTCTTCAAAAAGAAACCGAATAGAAAATGGACTTGGAAGAATCTAGAGTGCAAAACCAAGAACAAAACAGACTAAATCCTAGGGAACAAAGGCGATACTGTCAAAGACATTTAAGTCTCAAATCAAGTCAACGTAGGAAGCAACCACAGAAATGGTGAGAAGTAAAATGAAAATTAACACCAACAAAGAACACATAAAAATGTCCCCCATCAGACTGCAACCACAAAAGAGTTCACTCGATCCTTCAAGCTTGAACTGGAAAACAGATTTGAGATTTCTACAAAACCAAAGGAGAATAACACCAACATCAACGAATTCAACAACAAACTTGCAGTTTGTCTAATTGAAGTCGCCATTATGTTCCAACCAAAGAGCACACAAACTATCAGTGAAATCTCAGATGAAACAAAGATTCTCATGGGAAAATGCAGAAATCCCAAGTCACCGACGACAAAAGAGAAAATTAAAGCAACCAAACTGAATAAAATCACCCAAAAGAAACGAAGAGAAGACTAAAGATACATGATAGGAATCATCAAAAAAAAAAAAAAAATAGGAATAAACCTCGGGGCTTCAAAGCAATAAACAAAGTACAGGACGGAAACAAATAACTAGTATACTCAAAAATGGAGACTTAACAGACAAAGACAAGAATCTTACCAGAAACATAGGATACAAAACAATAAACTGGTCGCACAAGACGCGAGCAATCAGTTCGAGGATTTCCCACAAGTTAGATCATGGGAGATGAAGCAAACCATCAAAGAAAGAAAGTAAAGAAACCTGGACTAGATAACATCCTTCGAACCTCTCAGAAAAGCTGGTAAGATCATCACAACAAAATTAGCTATTATATTCAACTTATTCCGAAAACAAAGTCCCGGGAAATTGGAATACTGCAATTGTAAGGCTTCTATAAAAAAAAAAAAAAAGAAACCTGGCATACCTCAACAGCAGAACAATAAGTCGACTCGACTGCATCAACAAACTTTTCACAAATATCATCACCAACCGAATCATAAAAACGATAAATGAAAACCAACCATGTATACGTCAGAGTACTGCAATATATATACAGTCAGAGCACCTCCTTTATCGGCCTACATGAAGACTCGGAGCCCTATCAGTCCCCCAAAAGGGTAATAAAAGGTGATATCAGCTCACCCAAACACCCCAAAGCCTTCATCGAGATGATCTTACGAAACATAGACTAGGAAAATAAAGGAATCGAAATAGACAGCGAATATCTGAGCAAATTAGCAGACGATATCGTCCTATTTGCAGAGAACGTCATCGACATCCAACAAATGGTAAATGAGCTAAATGAAGAAAGGAATAAAGTCGGCCTTTACATGAATATCAGCAAAACAAAAGTCATATGAAACAATTCTGTCCGAAAGAAATACACAACGGTCAAAAGTGAAAGCGCAGAACTGTACAAAGTAGACCACTACACCTACCTAGGACAACAATTATACATGAAATCCACAAAAGAAGAAGAAATCAAGCGAAAAATCACTCTAGGATGGCATGTTTTTGGTGGTGCAAGCTCAACCTTCAAGAACGAGAAAATACCATTACACCTAAATTAAAGGGTATACAACGAACGCATCCTCCTCATAGTCACCCATGGAGCTGAATCATGGAATCTTACTTAGAGACTTACCCACAAACTGAGATCCATGCAACATGCACATGAAATAATTATGCTCAACTTTACATAGAAAGATCACAAGACGACACTGTAGAAGATCACAGGAGCTCAAATTTCTTAAGGGTTATTTTATTTCCAATCTCAGCTGCTTAAAAATCGTCAAATGTCCGAAATGAGGTTTGTGATAAAAAGGAAAACAAATAGAAGAAATCTTCTGCTTGTTTTTCCTTTTTTTGATTACTAAAAAAAGTCTGGAAAAAAAAGCATTCTCGGACACAAACTAACAGATCATTTTAGCTTGAATTCATATTGCAAATTGACTTCCCCCCAGCAAAAACCTTATTTAGGGCGAGAGATTTCAAATTTCGAGTTCGAATTTCGTTGGGAGACGTTACGAGAGTTGCAATAAGAAATCCCATGTTAAAACACGAACTGGTTACAGTCCATGTTGTTCCTAAACAGTCACCCCATTGATCAGGTTCAACGCTGCTCAAATTCAATGATCAGATGAGTAACGCTACTTTCATATAACTCATAGCACTGAACCAATTGCTGATTACGGTACCAGATTTTATCAACAACTCCAGTGCAAACAATCCTTTTTACATAAGTAGCTCAAGAATAGAACGATGAGGATTTCCCAGAGAAAATAGTATCGCTGGAAAGCAAGTATTTGTCACAGTGGTGTGTAGAGGACAAAAAGAAGACAAGGCACGAATTTCAAAAAGGCAGTTTTCACGTGAGTAACATCGTTTGGTGCTTAATAGTAATTAAAGCAAAAACGTCAATTAATTTCCTTTGGTTCTGAATGAGTAAGTCGGTCACCCACGTAAGTACTGATCAAGTTGAACGCAGCTCAACATCCATGACCAGATGATATCCAGTGTTTTGTGTATGACTTTACCGTAAGCAAACGCCATTCATTTCCGTGTCGTTTTATTGAAATCCAATGAAAGACACACCCGATTGGAGTGCAGTTTTTTTTTCGTCGTGCTGACAGCTGGTATAACATTGGCTGCAGGTTCCATGAATCTATTGGATAATTGGAGAGAACTAACAATATTACTGCTGTGTTGTATGTTCGCAACCTGATCAGTCATTAGTCTCTTTTCACTGTTAATATTGATTTCCTTTTGACTGCTAGGAAATATCATACGGAGTTAATAGCGATGATCTATCAAGGGTTTTAGATTAAAAAGAAAAGCATCGTGGAACGTCCACTCCACGGTACTCGTAGCAAATCATTTTTGATGACAGTGGTAAAAGTTTATGGCTGAAAATATTTAGCGTCGAACATTCTACGCGTTGTCAAGATTGTATGACGAGAAATCCTAAGTAGCAACTTCCTTATTAATATTTGGCAAGTCTTTTTTTGTCTAATGATTGCTTTTTATCACAACTTTTTTGGTCGAATATACCCTGACCGTTGAGGACGTACAGATCGAATAGGGATATTACATGCATAATGTAAATGCACAGCTAAAAACTTCATTTAAATAATGTGGTTTAAGATTGCATAGTGAATAATTTTGATCATGAAATACATAGAAGATAAGAAGAAATACAACCGTCAACGATTGAGCAAGATTTACTGACAGAATAAAGTTATTAAATCTATGATACATAGTTGGACAGACAAACAAGCTCTTGCATTCTAGTCTAACCTGGCTGATGTAGGGGCAAACTCCACTCCAACATCTATTCCAATGGAAGATGACAACTGGAACTCTTGTAGTGTATAAATAGTGAAACATAATAAGCAGTTGGTCGTCAATTCAAATCACAGTAGGGGAATGTGAATTTTACAAATCTGTTTATATGTCTAATTTTGGCGGAGACTGTTCTTGTTGTACTTGTTCTTGTTATGTTAGAAAAATTGTCAACTCCAGTTTTGGAGTTTGACGGCGGATTTTATACCAGAATGGAAAGAGTGTGTACGTATTTCCATGACACTTGGATGTATTCAGTTAAATGTAAAAACCTCTCCAAAATACTTTCAATACAAAATACGAAACATCTTCATTTGATTATTTTGAATTTTCATCTCCATTTTTTTATTTGTTTTCTCTTAATGGCATTGTTGCTTTTTATCACATCTTTCTAGGTTGAATACCGTCCGACCGTTCAAGTAAATTACGCGATGTTAGAACAAAGAAGTAGTTTCCGACGAGACTTGAACTTGCATCCCATATCTTTGGAGCCCGTCTTACATTGACAATGCCTAAACCAATTCAGTCTCAGAAACTTACAATTAAACGAGGAATAAATCTACAATCATCTTCACTCAAATCTAGTGGAAATCTTCGCACTATATTATTTGTTTACTTCCGAATAATGATTTAAAACTTTTTGGATTCTGATATTTTCATTATCAATTTTTGATCAGTAACTTTTATTTCGCGTTATTTTTTTTATGACAAATTTCTCAGTCAAATAATGTGGTTTAAGATTGGATGAGGCGTTCTCTATGAAAGACGAGTTTTCGGATATGGGATGCAGGTTCAAGTTTTGTCAGAAGCTACTGCTTTATTCCCACTTTACACAACTTACTTTAAAGGCCATGGGGGAGTATTCGACCTTGAAAGTTGTGACAAGAATCAATGAAAATATGGAGAAAAGACAGGTCGCAAATAAATGATAAATGATTCATCCAAAAATTCAAATAACTTTAGCAACGCCATTTTCTTTCATCCTTTTTCTTCTTTGGGAGCAGAAATGGGCATTGAATTTCGATCGGATGCCTTGACAAAATATAACTGTAGCTATGTATTCCTGAGAGCAAGGTGAAGAGCCTTTCATCGTCTGCTGAGCCAAAGACCAAACTGATGACGATTTCTCTGCTAATTCTTGCTGACATTGCAATCATATTTCCGTCTTGATTCCTTATGTTTTCCTCCTGTTCTATTCCTGTTGCCAATCTTTCATCGATTATTGGCGTCGAGATTTCTTTCAAAAGATTTACATCAGATGAATTGATACGACGGGACAGCACAGATTGTTACTGATGCACCAACAGACGAGCGGACATAGGAGTAAACACATTTACTTTCCAGTGTGTTTTGTGTTCTTTCACCTTGGCACCACTTTAGATTTTATAAGTACAATTGCGTGCTCGTTGCTTCAGATGGCCAAGCAGATAGATATCACATAAAGCAGTATCTTGACCCTAGAAAAAGAACAATCTAATATCGGATAGGTAGGGAAGGGTGTGGCCAATATTAATCAGTCTCCCGATTTTTAAATTAATTCCCTCCTCAACATCATTCCAGTCCATCTCTCTTTTTCTATTCACTTGCACGTGCGCACACACGCATGCAAACATGCCTACACACACACATGCAAACATGCCTACACACACACACACACACACACACACACACACACACACACACACATACATACATGTATTATATGTATGCATGAAATTAATTTTTTTTAGATTTCAGTTCTTCTTTCTACCATTAGGACCAGACTTGACATCATTCTCCATGTCGTAAACCGTTTGGTGCACTGCAACACAGTAATATCAATATCTTTCTGTAATATACTGCACAGTTCGTTGTTTTCCCCTTGGGAGGTTCATCACGGTCCTCTCCTTGTGCACGTTGAATGGTTCTCAGTTTGGGGGTCAAATCTTTTGTTTTGGTGCTTTGTTTCAGCTTCACTTTTATTCAGTCTTATGATTAAATATATATGTATATATCATCGTCGGAGTTTCATTCTGCTTTCAACACTTGGTATTCTCCAATAATCACCCATCTAGGTACTGACCAGACTACACGTTGCGTAACTTCGACGATCTTACAATGACTGGAGTTCCAACGTAATTTGGCCGTAACTCCCAGGGTGGATTACCTCAACCCTAATCATCGTGCGAAGACGCATTGAGTACTAATGTTGAAGTCTTTGTTATGACTCAGCGATGGATTGAACCACGACCTACTGAATCAGAAGCAAGCACCCAATTACTGATTGTTATTGAATATATATATATGTATGAAGAGAGTAAACTGAAAGCATATATTGAAATTAAATAGAAGTAGTAATGAGCCGAATTTGGATCTGAAATGTTTAGTGTATAATTTTGTATTTATGTTATTGATATTCACCATAGAATGACACAGTGCTTTGACCACTTATTATTTTACTAAACCAAACGTCTTCTGATACAGAACCACATGTGGGGAGGGAAGACTATTTTGTGCTAATCTTTCAGTTGGAGAGTGCTGGGTTGCCTTGAAGTTCGAATTTTGGCTGAGTTTGCTCATGATTACTTATCCTTAACAATACTGCCCTTGGGGATGTCATGAATCCATTTCTCATTCAGTTTTGTTCCATCGCCATTGTCAATGGTATGCTACCACAATTAACGGAAGGGGCGAGTAAGCACAGGCGAAATCACTCTTCTCTGTGTGTGTATGTGTGTAAATGTGCATGCATATATGTACATTTAGGTATACGTGTATGTGTTGGAAAACTAAGCACAAAAGCATATATATATATGTGTGTGTGTGTGTGTGTGTGTGTGCGTGCGTGTGTGTGTATATACACAAACGTGCACACATATATAAGTATATATCCAACAATGTACGGATGCTTACCCGCGTGTTTGTTGCATGACTCAGATGTGATTTCATCTGACTTTTGCAAGCATGCACGATTACCGATGCATTTCTCTCGCTTTCTCTCGCTTTCTCTCTCTCTCTCTCTCTCACACACACACACACTCTCTCTCTCTCTCTCTCTCTCTCTCTCTCTCTCTCTCTCACACACACTCTCTCTCTCTCTCTCTCTGGATTACACTCAGACATCTGTGTTCACACACACACACACACACACACACACACACACACTAATACTCCATGCATACAAGAATACTCACATACACCATACACATACATACACACACTGACATAAAGTGTGTGTGAGGGATGAGTATTTGGAAACTTGAAAAAATGATAAAAATTCATTTAGTATAATTCCGATGCCCACATCTACTTTGAATTTACATACGTGATGTATTTTGATAAAAAATAACAATTATCAAGACAAAAATACATATTTCCAAACAGACAATAGAAGTACATTAAATGGAATTTCGCAAGTATCCAAGTACTACTGTCCCCAATATACACACACGAAATACGTACATACACGAACACACACATATACATTCACAACAAATAAATGATCAGTGCTATCGCCCTTGTATACGTTTTGATAATTGATATATCGTGATTGGAAATTGACGAGTGTGTGAATTTTGTAAGATGGACGATCACAAATGCAAAGAGGAGAAACAACTACGCAAACCCACAACCCCTCCCCCCCACAAACAATAACAACAACAACAACAACAACAACAAGAGCAACCACAACAACAACAACAAATGAAATTAAGTGAAGCCAGAATCTTTTCGTGTTGTTTTGTGGCATTTCTCTTTCGCTTACTCGACGGCCAGACGTTACTGTTAACTTCCAGCCGCGCTGTTCTTGTCTCATCCTGTCTAACATCCTACTGGAGCCCATTGTTGCTCCACAACTGCCAGGCACTCTTTACCTTCAGTTCGTCATCAAGTCTGGAACTGGGTAACCTCTATCTGCTCACTTCAAGAGTTGGTGCAGGGGAGGGAGGTGGCTGAGAAGGAATTCAAAACGATTGAATCATCTTTTGTATTTATAATCAGATCGAATCTTCAACTTTGTTCCTCTCCTCTTGCATAACACCAACGTCTCTGATCAGGATTTCTAGCGTTATTTTGGTGCAAGGTCAAAAGTATGGGACACCTAGAAATGTTCGGACACATCACTCGATGTTCGATTTGTTCAATCTCTCTCCGTATTTTATTGGTGAATTAAATGATTCATAGTAAATATGATATACAATCATGTGTTGAATAGGGAACGAGCCGTCTTTGTCTCATTTCCTCTGACTATTTCCAGCAAAGTGGTTGTAGCACTCAGCCCTATGCACCTTAAAACGCTGGGGTCCGGAAAGGCTGGGGAGATATCGTATTTAAAAATTCTTCCAATTTAATTGCGAATTCGTTATAACGGCACTCACTGGAGGTGCCATAATAATGGAGATATTCAGTGGTTTTGCATTTAACATCTTTTTCTCAACTTCCATTCGAATCCTTAGAAACAGGGTAGTTTTGTATGAGACTTTCCTCTGGTTTCATTCCATTAAATGTCCAAAAATCACATCTTCTTCAGATGTCGATTATACTTGACCATGTTATCCATTCTCTTGTATCATGTCTAGTTCCCATGGTTAGAAGAAAAACAGTTTTTAGCATAAATCCCTTATACAGCACAGTAGAGGGTCAAAGGCTCAACGTCCTTAGCTTTTCTGCACTGAAAACTTCTGAATGATACAAATCTTGTTTTACATTTATTTATACTTTCGCTTATATTGCTTTACATTGAAAACAGAACTGTTCGTAGCAAAAAAAAATTAGACATGCTAGGGTAAAACAGACTCGAGTCAATCTGAATCGAAAATTAGTCTAAAGAAGTCAATCTTGATGGGGAAATAGTTCAATTTTGTTGACCAGTGTTACCTTACAGATATTGATATGAAAGACAATCCCGTTATTGGTAGCGAGGAAAGCCGAAATCACATTATCATTGATACTTATTGGTGTGATAGCAATCTAGCTCATTAGAACATAACTATTGTAGTGATTTCGATCCTTACTGAGTCTTCTGGCTTTATGACACTCTTTTACATTTTTCAACTACAAATGTTTATTTAGCTTACCTTGGTGATGAAAGAAATGTGAAACTAGGCTAAGTCTGCCAAGTGAGTCTTACCTATTTGTCTGGAAAATCAACAATCAAAATCCTGACTTAGTAACTGGACTTGAACACCAACCTCTGGCACCGATGAGAGATACACGGTTATCTTAACATTTTACTAGATGAGTGGATATTGATAAAAGTACTTGTGATACGATACTTTATTTGTAGGAATTAATACAAGATTGTAACTGCCTACCGTCAACTCTCGTATTTGTGTGCATGATTACACACGCACACACACACACACACACACATATATGTGTGTGTGTGTGTGTGTGTGTGTGTGTGTGCGTGCGTGTGTGTGTGTGTGTGTGTGTGCGTGCGTGCGTGTGTGTGTGTGTTGGAAACTGTGTCCCTCTTCTTTGTTACCGAATTAATGGATATATCCACTGAGAAGTAATGTGCCTACGAGACTGCAATGCAATGCTTCATACAAAAAATCTACAGCCGACATTAATTTCCTCCTCTCACGATGGTGCATAACAAAAGGAGTCAACCGGGTATCAACCAACAAGGGACAAGCAAAGAGCCTCGCCCCATTTAATCCCAACAATAACCTCAAAAGAATTATATCTTTATCAATAAGCTCCTTTCAAGGAGACTCCACAACATGCGACGCCGCCGAGACTGATTGGAAGTTCAATACAAGGTGCAATATTTAGCGTGACTTCTCCCTCCTCCTCCTACCCACTTCATACATAACATTCACGTAACTTCAGGAGGGGGTTTGCAGTGAGGGTGATATCAGTTGCAGAGGCAACATTGATGAACCTATAGGTGGCAAGGGGAGGGGAAAGGGACAAGTAATCAATACTTTTGTTTCAGTCTCTATGTTGGTCACACGAATCGTGAAATGTTCTGAGCATATCTTCTTGGGTACGTGCACTTATTCTATATTTACACAGCTTAGCTTAGCTTGGAGTAGGAGTAGGAAGTTTCTCCTTTGGCACCGGTGATAAATATGTAACAGTAAGCCTACCTATGCTGCTGAAAATTAAGGCAGTATTCAAAAGAAATTGCTTATTGTATTAATAAATCATCAACAACCTCATGTTATTCCGCATTTTGAATGAATCTAGATTTTTTACTTGTTTGTAAAAATACCATAATTAGCATTCAATAATTATCTCGTTTGATGAATGTTAACAACAAAAATATAGACATACAAGTGGTGTATTTCATGAGTAGATTTCAGCTTGACATGTTAGACAAAAAGAAACCGTCGACCCAAACTGTCATCAGAACTGTTGACGAAGATTTCTTCAGCTTTTAAGTGATTCT
The DNA here is from genome assembly GCA_963457665.1 of Thysanoteuthis rhombus. Lineage (NCBI taxonomy): Eukaryota > Metazoa > Mollusca > Cephalopoda > Oegopsida > Thysanoteuthidae > Thysanoteuthis > Thysanoteuthis major. The sequence continues at coordinate 13,299,092 of OY735206.1, read as the reverse complement.
GGCTGGTTGGATATCTAATCATCTATGTGTCGCAAATACAGGCTGCACCAATGGGACTAAAAGGCTGACGGTTTGAGCATTTACTCCTTATGTTTAGAAAAAAAGTTTTTTGTTTTGTTTTTGTGCCCCCCTCTATAGGTTTCCAATGTAAGTGTATGCTAAATTGGTACATCTGTGTTTAGCAGTTTCCATGCTCGCCTTTGGATTATACAGACATTCTTAGTGTCAACCACCCAACAAAAGGCGAGAAAAGTCATTCATTCGTTGATCACCCCCTTTCCCAATTTTTCAATTGATCACTAATCACATAACATGCTACTAAAAGACATTGGTCATGTGACACCTTCTATTGAGTGACTAATCAGACCTGTTATATGAAAGTGCTCATCTGTAAAATTTCCAAATGCATAGTATCCTGCACAATACTGCGTATGGTAGTGTCAAATAGGTTTTAATTGCAGTTTTGAAAGTCAAAAACGTGTCACGTAGCGCCATGTAATTTCCGAGAGAAACTCCATTCCTTTATAGATCTAAACTATTCATGAAGTTGATGCAGCCTTCACTTAAATGTGAAAAAGGTTTCACACCGTGGGCAGATGAATTACAAATGGTTTTCATGCTCGGATGGTTTACAAGTGTTTAGCATGGGCTTCGATAGTTTGTAAGGTTGTCTCTTCACTGGACGTCCTACAAAAAATGTCACATCACCGTGGATCACTGCGTGGAAATTTTCATTAGAAACGCAATTACCAGAGCACAGCGTTTAGAAAGCTCATCCATGGAACCAATTCGTTCATGTTATGAGCTCGATTCTCACTGGGGGCCCACACATGAAATATTCACGTATTTCAGACTGGTCTCAGTGTATTTTTGGCCAAACCCAACTGTAATTTTCCCAATCTCCTTGATGTCATTTCAGTCGCTAACAATGATCATGAGGACAACCATCATTGTCATAAACCAATTTTTTGTTTTTTCCGTTAATATTCCTCACCCTCTCTTATTTTGATCTAGTGGAATGGCTACATCGGAAAATTCCCAGATTCAGCCCTCACTTGTTTGCAATCATCTTCCAAATAGAATCAGAGGTTTTTCTCACACGAAGAAAACTTTCTTTTTTTATCTTATTCTCTTAACTTATTGTTTCAAAATTGTAAAAAAAGCAGAAAATATGAAAAGTTGTGGAAAATCAATAAATTTTGTTCGGTATGAGTGTTTTTTTACATTTATACAAGAATAATTTATCCATACGTAAATTTCTGATGGGTAGTGTTCTAGTAAATGAATACTGACCCAGCCTTTCCATTCCATCTTCGCTAAACAAAAGTTCCCGAAACATCCACTTAGCAATAGGCATAGAGTTCTTTGGTTGGCTACCATAACGATAAGTACTAAAACAGGTTTTAGTATTCTCACTTCATTTGGTATTTTCTGAACACTAATTGTTTCTTTTTCTTCGTAGACCTCCCCCTTCAATTTGTGTCTTTCTTTCAATCTTTCATTATATCCTCTTTTTTTCCTTTTCTTTGCTTTCTCTCCCATTTCCCTTCTTTTTCCCTGTCTACGTTTGCTTTTTCTTTCCTCTTGACGCTCTGTTTCTCCCTTACTTTTTCGATTCATTCATCCCACTTTCACTAATTCTTTTCTTTAATTTATTTTCTCGCTCTTTCTCCTCTTTCATCAAATTTCTCCCTTTCTTTCATGTTGTCTCTTTTCTTCTATTTTTCTTTCTTTCTTCTTCTTTCAAACAACGATTCTCCTTCACAAGTGACATTTTCCCTTCATGTTGTCTTTTTTCTTTTACTTCTATTCCTTTCATCTTCTTTCAAGCGACGCTTCTCTTTCATGTATCTTGCGTTGTTTTGTCTCTTGTTTCGTTCCTTCATCATCGTTTTTTCCACCCGCAGACACGCCCCGACTTTCCTCATCGAGCACCTGTCTAGACAGGCAATTACTTGGCATAACTACCACACTACAACTGAAGCTTGCTTTTGCTCGATACCAACTATAAACAAATATACATATGTATGTATGTATGTATGTATGTATATACATATATATATATATATATATAAGCGTATAGACGGATACAGTCACACACACACACACACACACACTCACACACACACACACACACACATATATATGTATAATTTCTAGAATACCATTTTTGTTTATTCTTGCCAATATTAGGCTGTTAGTCTATCGATCGATCAATATATATATATATATATATATATATATATATATATATATATATATATATATATATATATATATATGCTGTAACATTCCCTTCAAAAATGACAGGTTGTAAAGAGCCAAAAGCCAATGTAACAGGTAATGCAATTATGAAAAAAGTTTAATGATCACTTTTTCATTCTCTCACTATCTATTTCCATACTTATATTTGTGAAAGTTAGTGACTATGTTCGCTTTCAACTCTTTCATAGTGCAACGCAACTGGAGATGATTATTCAAGGTAACCTTAAAAAGCGCAGGATTAGAGTGTGCAAAAAAGAAAAAGTCGGAGTGATGTGTGATATCTTGAGGAGTTTCGAGGTGGGAGGGTTCTATACGACTATTATGGTGAATTGTACTCCCATTTTGTTCCAGTTGGAGAACGCTGTGATATCATTTTAGAATACTTATTCTGTGAGCTTCTGAAGACTAGACTGGGAGAGTATAGGAATCAGAAAAGACGGCGAATATCTGAGCAACTTCAGATTTGCAGACGGCATTGTCCTTCTCACAGAGAACTTTCACGACCTCAAACTAATGATAGACAAACTAAATGAAGAGAGTAAGAAAGTCGGCCTACACATGAACTTCAACAAGACGAAGATCATGTGCAACAACCACATCGGAGATAAAAACACGGAGATCAAAATTGAAGACAGAACTGGAGAGATTAGATCACTACATCTACCTAGGACAACGAATCTCATGAGACTCTCAAAAGAAGAAGAAATCAAGCAAGGAATCACCCTAAGATGGCAAGCCTTTGGAAGTACAAAAACAAGATCACATCAATCCTAAAGAGAAAGGTGTACAACCAATGCATTCTTCCAATAGTCACTTATGGTGCTGAAATATGGAACGTAATCAAGAAACAGACCTGTAAATTGAGAACCATGCAACGTGCACGTGAAAGAATTATGCTCAAACTCACATGGAGAGACCACAATACATCTGGGAGAAGACAGGAGTCAGGGACAACATAGAATCCATTAAAAGCTCAAATGGCAAAGGGCTGGCCATATTGCAAGAATGGCATACAACCAATGGACATCACGACTCACGACATGGATCCCTAGAAATCAGATGCGCAACCAAGGCCGGCAGAGTGTTAGATGGAGAGACAAGCAAGACAAATTCAGAAAGTACTGGCTCCGCGACGCCCATGATAGAGAAGTTTGATGAATTCTGTGGAAGGTCTATGTCCAACGATGGATAGTAAGAATGATGATGATGATGATGATTCTGTTCACACTTATTCTTTGGAAGATTTTTTCAAATGACTTCATATTCGACACTATTTTCTGAGTTTTTCCTCTTATAGGTATTCAATTATAAAATTCATTTCATATTTCATTTTTAGCTGTAGAGTTGTGAAAATTGTGGAGGATATTCTTCCACTTCTACGTGTCAGAATCAAGAGGGAAAATAAACATATATATATATATATATATATATATATATATATATATATATATATATATATATATATTAACTTCCATTAGATTTAATATATCTTTTCTTGAAGAATTTTGACTATTTTTACCCATACAGAAAATAATAGCGAAACCCGAAGATATATAACTTACTGTGTAAACCTTGTTGTGCCTCAGCTGTTTATTTACGTTTTCAACAACACATTTTGCTTCGTTGTCTAGGATAGCCGAATGTGAAATTTTCTGAAGCAATCTCTGATTTTTCATCTTCATCACTTTCGATAGAGAGATTTTTTTTTTCAATTTTAAGGATCAAAATCAAAATCGAGGGGAAATCCTTTTCTCACTTTTAGAGGTGAAAAAAAAGTTGTTTTTTTTTCTCTTTTAAGGGGCAAATTCAAGGAATTTTCTTTTGGGGTCGAAATCTAGATGCATATTTGTACGTTCAGGTGTCCAAATTGAGGGATGTTTTTTTACATCTAGGTGTCATAATCAAGGGGGATTTTCTTTTATGTTTAGAGGTCAGAACTATGGAGAGGAAATAATACAGGAAAGATAAGATTATAATTCGTCTTTTAGAAAAAAATCCAATTAAATTTATCATGAAAAAAAAATGGTTATACGTTCAAAGTTGTCCTTGTACTTAGCTTTTCCAACCTAAATTTGATTTCTTTGGCTGAAACCTCTCCAAAATTGGGTTAAATCGGCCAAATCTTTCGGTTAACTTAATGACTAAATGTTTTGTATTCATTTAAAGATAAGTTATCAAATGAAATAACTATGACAGAACAAATTATTAACAGAAATTGTACATTTACTATCATTAAACTTACCAGATTAGCAGTGAATTTGCAAAAAAAAAATTTTTTAAATATCTTACTCCAAACAGTAAAAGTTTCAGTTAAAATTCGGTTTATCGATCTCAAGTAGAGAAAATGATGAAAATAACTGACCTTCGAATATGGCTAAAATCCGTTAGATAGGGGGTCAGTTAGATTTAGCCCCAAATTACTGTTTTGATATCCTTGCCAGTAGAACTTTCTGGTCGGTGTAGAATTGGATACAGTGGGGAGAAGAGAGAAACAGTGAAGGTTGCACAACGAATGCTTCTTTTTCTCTAGGCAAAATTTTTTGCATTTCTTCAGCACAGTTTTCACGCGCACACTGAAAAGAAATTGGCATACATGGTTATTATATGGTTACACACATACACACACAGATAGGTGTTACATCTCAATTTTCATTATTCCATCGGTGTATTTCGATGCATTTCGACAGGGGCTTACCTTTTTTTTTCAGAGAAAAATATTTGCAGCGCTTTGCAGAGAGGATTTTTTGCTGTTTACATGTTTGATGCTGAAGAAGAGAATGGATATCGGTGTATTGATTGGTCACTCAGTCGAAGCAGGAGGGGAGGTGCATGTATCTCTGTAAAATGAGGATAACATTTGGTTCGAACTGAAATGGGTCTGTGAGAGGCAGGGTCAGGGGTTGTTTGTTTCTTGTCTCTGTGGGTGTTTAGCTTATTCTCAGATAAAAAGGCATCAGTGGAGGGCTAGAATGGTCATTTCACAGGGTTTATAAGTGGGTTTTATAATTTCTATCATAGGATGGAGAGTTGGTGTCTATCATTTAATGAATAGGTGTTGGTATATGTGGGGCAGTGTGGAAGTAGGTGTGTTGTTTTTATTTAATCTTTTTGGTTGATGGTGGGTGAGAATTTGTTTCACCCTTCTTAAAGAGGTAGTGTATGTGTGCTTGTACCGTTTTTCAGATTGACTTTCTGTATATGTATATATATTATAACTATAATTAATGCTCAAGGTTCAAGGGTGAACACTCTTTAAGTAAGTAAGGAAACTCGATCATTATAAGCTATGAGCAATGATCTTCCAACTCTGAAATTAAGCATTCTGGTGAATGAGGAATTGTGCGTAAGTAAATATATCGCTCAAGTTCAGCTTTACTCCGTAGGGGTAAAATTCCAGCCATTGGGTCTGGAACAGAGATTTCGATCCAACCTCGAGGTACTGGATGGGATAATGGATAGTCTATAGCCACTCTGAAGAGTAGTAATATAATGAAACAGCTCTCTATGGATGAATCAATTACTTAATTATTACATATATATTATAAAGCCGACGATTGTGTGTTTCCATGGTGTATATCGATGGGAGCTGTTTGTCTATATAGATAATTTGATTCGAAGATGAATATGGGATTGGTGCCACTGACCACAAAGGTCAGCAAAGGTCACCATATGTCAATTTATTTCCAACCAGAACGGGATATATTTGTAATTATTCATTTATTTCGAAAAAAAATCAGTGGAGGTGCGTGTGGCGAAGCAGTTTACAGCAAAGAAAATGGAATCGGTGAGCTGAATTCAAATTCTGACTAAGATGATTTCATTGCCTTGAAAAATGCATGAATATAAAGAATTAATGCCATTGGCATCTAAAGAAAGATCTTGATAAAAAAAAAAAAAAAGAATCCACTTACAGTACAGTATTTTGGATAAAAGCATTTTACTGGAAAATTTTCAAAATGTAAGAATTTCTCTTTAGAATGTTTATTATAATTAAATATGTTTATTCACTTGGATTTTTTATGATTTTTATAAAGTTAAAATAGATTTATTTTCCTAATTGCTTGGAAGCAACGATTCCTATCGAAACAACATTCCCAGACCTGTGGTGAGTACACGTAACGATATCTCTAAACTGATAAAACGCTATAAGTTTAGCGGAAGCAAAGATAAGCGCTAACTGTTAACTTTATTTAGCTTTGGTTCGTTTTTTCCTCAAGAATCAATGAAAACAGGTCTGAAATTCTGATTCGTGGTAAGTAAGACAGAGCTTTCCAAAAAATTATAGCATGCCAATACCAGAAGGTGTTCATCAATGATCGAAACATGGAGATTATTTAAAGCTCTAGGTCTAAGCTGCAACATATTAATATTTCAACCGTGAACTAGGGCTAAATTTCCCCAGTTCGAACAAAATTTGGATTTTTTCTTCTCTTCCTTTGTTAAGTAGGTATTGATGAGAAAATAAGAACAGTTAATACCCTCTTACTCATTGAGCATGTTTTGGTTGCAAAATAACATCAATCATTACACCCTTTTTATTAAGCATACATTGGTGGTAAGATATAAAAACAAAATGCATACTTTCTCTCGGTTTGGTTGGCTGGAATCTCATTCATGGCCCTAAGTGTGTATTTTTAACTTTTCTTTTTCTTACGAGCTGTAGGTCTCACTGGAAGACTCAACGTAATGTTAAGCTGAGAATTAGAAAAGAGTACAGACTCTGTTCAAAACCTCCGAAGTAGTTTACACAATTTTTTTACAGTATTTGACAACATTTGTCAACGTATGTTTCCATAATAAAACTGTTTCCAAATGAAAAATAAAACAAAAAACAAACGAATATTGTAAAGCTGTTGAGAGATCAGAAAAAAATACTCTCTGACTAGCTTCCTCGAACCTTACTACATTTTCGTTTGTATCGAAGTCTATTCTTGTTATATACCCTTTCACACCATGAGAAATGTTAAAAATGTCTTAACTTCTTGAAGTGTGAACGCTTTTTTACATCATTTCTTTATTTTAGACTTGTGACGTTGTGTGATTTCGGCTCTCATAGACCTGTCACGTTCATTGTAGTAACAAATTAACTTTCGGTGCTAATCCCTGTTCCAGCGGAAACCTTCTACAACTTCGAAATCGTTACCATATCAACATAGCGGACACGTTTTACGTCACAATCTGAAAAGAAGCTGAAATCGTAATAAATATTGATAACGTCAAATGATATTGATAACAGAAGCGTTAAGAAGTGACGACTGATAATAACTGCAACAGACAAAATACCCGTACAATAACTTTCAATATCTTCGTGGTAACAGAGTATCGCTGTGATTAAAATCAACATCATTATTTGTCAGATTATTATCCTCATTTATTCCCAATGTTTTCTTTCTGCATTTACTCCTACTTTCATTGTATCTCTTCCTCACACTGATACCTACCTGACAACACTTATAATAATAACACCATTAACAAGCTACAGTCATCAATAAGAATAAGAATGATATTTGGAGCTTGTCACGAGACTGACATCATTATATGTTTACTAACGGTATCAGAAGTTGGTTTCGAGCGTAGATAAAGAGTCAATCTTTTGTGTGCTGAATTTTCAGGCAAATCCTGGTCCTTCCAGCCATCTTCTTAATACCATTTCTCCCGATTTATCCTTGTTATTAACCTGAGTAAATATAACTTTACCCAAAAAACTAATGGAGTATCAATCTTGAAGCAAAGCGAAGGAAGAACTCATCTACTAAATTGTAAAATACATGCTTGTAAAATCAACGTTATCTCTTAGACACAAACAGCAGTAAAAGAAAAGGAGGATGATTTTTAAAAATAGCCACGAGGATGTCAATGAAATGAAGAAAAGAAATAAAGAGATGAAAAGGATTTTCAATCAGAAACAAAGAAATAAAAGAACCGAAAGCGAAATGCGCAACTCAGATCAAAGTAGAGCCTAACTCTTTGCAATCAAGTTTTCTCCATTTTGGTGTCTATTAATTTTATGTGCTTTCCTGTCATCATTTTTTCGCTGCTTTTGGTACACGTTTAAATGGCCGACGATCTGCCATGACGTCATTAATAACAGAGCCTTTGCTCAGCTTTCTTCGTTAGTTTTCTTAAAGATTTATTTAAATTTGATTTTCCAATTTAGGAATGGATTTAATGTTGCGGGTTGAATTTCTGCTTTTACTTATATTTTCATCTTTTTTTCTTTTTCTTGCTCGTCTTTGTGTTTCAAAATGTTCATGTCTTGTTCTCCAATTCAATAAATTCACTTAGAAAAGCAACATTCAGACAATATTGCTCTTCCAGTATTGTTCAGTCGAAATATGAAATGAGTGAATTATTTTGGATTCATTTTTAACTCTTTTTTCCTTTCCTCATTATGTTTGTCTTCTTTATCTTATCCTCAGAATTCTGTTTGCACCACTAAAATCAACTCCCAGAATAATAACGCAAGCATCAGGAACAAACAACAACTTTGACAGCAACAACGATGATGGTAAAGTTAGGCCGAAACCGGAAACCTTATCAAAATCTTTTTTAGGAAAAATTGTTGTGCTTTCAATCAATAAGACGTCCGTTAACTTTGGAAAAGTGTCAGTTTTAGAAAAAAAGAAAAAAAAAGAGAAGAAAAAAATGTTCTAGAAGTGTGTGTTCTATTTACAATATTGCCGAACTGGGTCCTTAATTTCAGTGAGTCGTACCATTGTAAGAGTTTCCGTCATATGAAACTACAGCTTTGAATTATTTTGGTTAGTTTTATTGGAATTTTTTTGACGGGGAGCGATATCAACTTATTTTCTTATGACTTGATTTTTCCCCATTCAAAGCAGTTTCTACCTTTTTATGCATTGAATCGAATCACAAATGAAAACATTCAAAAATAAAAAATGAAAGTAGACGTACGGGATAAAAATAGATATTTAATTCTTTTCATCACTTTTTTGCTGGGAGCTTGCTTGGGTCTATTGCACACCCTCGGACAGACCTACGCAGCCCTCACCTTGGATTGAAAAAGCACAAAAAGAAAGTATTACTTGCGAAAATACTGATAAATAGCATATCTTTTTTCCAGATCAAATATCTATTTCATTCCATACTTCTAACGTCTCGTATGAATATGAATATATTTCTGATATATTTTTGTTATTGTTATTGTTGTTGTCGTTGGTAAAGAATAGCAAACGTAAGTTAAAAGGTCAAAATCAACTGAATTTGATACATTATTAGGAATATATATTGTTTTTAACAATTTGTTTGACCTTGGAAGATGAATTATCTAAGAAATATATCTTTGTAGAAATTGAATAGTCTGGGTCACCATTGCGATGAAGTATTGTTTCGAGAGGAATTCATATGCAATCAAAAATGTTCATTTTTACTCTAGCTATACTACTGAAGTGTTTTTAGTATTTTTGAAAAAAATATCACTATTTTTTAGAATGTTACAGTTGACCCCAACAATCGATCCATAAAAGAAATTACACGCATATTGATTACAAGTTGCAGAACAAAAGGAATGCATCATGTTTTAAGCAAATATTGGAATGATAAAGCATGATAAGCGAAGGATAACTTTCAATCAAAAAAGTTTTGAATTTATGTTTCTTTCTTATTTCGCTTCTGGTGACCTTTTTTAAGAAGTTACTTACTTCTATATTCATAAGTGATTCTATATCTTTTCTAAACACATTGTAGGTTTTATATTTCAAAACATTATGGATGTTATATAAAATCTTACTTTGGTAAATTTGGACGCAGAAAAAGTTGTACATAACTGAAACTGTCTCTGTTAAAACATTGAGCAGATGGGAATGAAACCTGATGATTCTTCGATTAATTTGTTTAATGCTGTTTCTGAATAATAATGTTTCTGTCAGATATTTTCATTCTTTATCAGCTGCAAATAAACATCTCCCAATAAGTTCCTAATTACAAGAGATAAGGACTACTACTGTGAAAAGGTTTTGATTATTCAATGCCCCCGCCCATATCCAGAGTTTCACTTTCCTCGGCTTTTGTTACCTGCAGTCAACCCTAGAAATAAAATTCATAAGTTTTACTTATTAATTGTCCAAAAGAGCAAGAATAGTGATGTCGAGTAATGATGTGCAAAAGAAAAGCCGTATAGTGATTCCTTCAAGTGAAAAACTGAAAGTTTTCGACTGAATAAGGAAAAAATATTGTGTCGTGAAACATCTTCCCAGCGTAAGAGGGGCGGGCTTCAACAGTTTTTAATGGAGTGGGTGAAGCGTCCAGTGAGAAGTGTAAGAAGATTGGTTTGGATTTAATTTCGTTAAAAAACATGCAACAGATGGTGGCTGTTGATCGTAAGAATAGATGTATACCTCTCGTCGATGGAAGAGACAAAATGGCAACCAAATCCAATCCCAGCAAATTAAAACTGAGCCAAATTGCTTAATAAACAGGAAAAAATTCATTTGTCTCAAGCCGAGCGGATGGAATTCAGGTTGTAGTTCACTCAATCTAGGTTTTCAATCAAAACACATCGAATCGTTCCTTCAATACAATTTGCGTTAGGGAGTAAATACATATACCTTTATATATATATATATATATATATATATATATATATATATATATATATATATATATATATATATATATATATATATATATATATATAAACACACACTAACACTCCCTCCGAAACAGGCATCTACAAAGTACCTTGTCAAAATATACTTAAATTCGAATATTTCTGTTACATTTGGAAATCCTTTTTAGACATGGGATATCAGTTAATATATATATATATATATATATATATATAGAGAGAGAGAGAGAGAGAGAGAGAGAGAGAGAGAGAGAGAGAGAGAGAGAGAGAGAAGAGAGAGAGAGATACATCGCAATTGAGCTAGGATTTCGAATATTGATTTCTAAGACATGTTTATCTGATCTGTTGTAAAAATGATGCCGGTGGCGTTCGAAAAAAGGAAGTGCTGAGGAACAAGGATAAGTCTTGGAAGCACCCACACGTACACATTAAATCGACAACGTTTCACATTCTACCCGCGTGGGAGGTGAGTAAATACTTATATAGATCTTTCTAATCAGCAGAAGAACTTGGTTTAAATGACCTCATTTCTGCACATGGCCTTCTGCTTAAAATAATTGATCTGTTCATTTAAAGCATTGCAATTGGTACAGTATTTAATAGGTTTACCCATTCGTGGATATTTACTAAGCTTGCCTCTGTACAAGGCCAGAAAAAAAAGAGTATGATGCGCCAATTTTCTAACTTGGTACGGTTTATATGCGTGCTTTGAAAATCATTATTCTAAACCCTAGGTCTTTACTCACTGAAGGTATTACCTACGTCTATTACATATCTATCACTTACGTTTATTACACATCCATTTAGTTTAGCTTAGTACGACAAGAGTTCAAATGGGAGAACTCAATAATAATAGAATAATAATAAGAGTAATAACTCAATGATAATCCAACAACCGCTTCTAAATATAGAGCAAATCAGGAAGTGGTATCCTAGCCCAAGAGGCTCGCCCGGTGATCGAAAACTTTTGACTTCGTTGTTCACCAGTGGAAGAACGTGTAGTGTATCTCGAATGGATATTCGAAAAGATGGTTTTATTTATAAATCAGAAAGTTTCAAGAAGGCTGTGGCAGTTAAGAATTGCGTATGATTAAGCAAGGCTCCTCGTATATCCCCAGAAATTATTATTGAAGATGATTCGTTTTGGAACTTTGAATTACCTCTGTAATAAAATGTTCAATGATAATGGATACATATTGTGTATGATATGGCCAGACTATTTCTCTCGTCTATAAGTTCATTTGCTCACAACCTTTCGGTCGTACAACATCAGACCCTCTTTGGGTGTTCTTGCTTCTTGGAGCATATTCTCGCAATGAAATGAACTGAATTGAAGTAAATAAACGAACGCATAAACGAGGAAAATAGTCCGGCCATATCACACACAATGATTAATACACACCGTCTTACAAAATTCAGACAAGATAAATTGAATCCAGTTTTCTGTCGTCTGGGTAAGTTTTAATCTTACTTTAAAAAAAACTACTTTTCATGTGCAACAACTAAATATTGTTGATGATTCTGGAAAAAATCTTTATCCGAGCCAATGGCGGCTGATTTTTCTTTTAGATACGGATGGGTCTACATTTTTTGTTCATTCTTTTCATTTCTCATTTTCCACCTCTAAAGCACGTATTTATCCAAATGTCACCCATTAAGCCCGGAAGCAACGGCCTCTTTAGGGCCTGTACCGACAAACAGGCACACCTGGCCTACCCACCTGTCTCATAATTAACCTAACCTCATTTCGCTTATCAACTGACAAAAGTATTTTCTCTCAACGTATAATTCGTGTCGACACTTTCAGTTCTTGTAGATGTTGATAATAATTGTATCGTAGGTGTTTGTTTTATGAAATTTGCCTTTGTTTTGCCAAACATAGATTGAGTGTATTTTTGATTGGAAACGATATTTTACAAACCATTGGTGAGCGGGATAGTTTTCCTCTTTGGAACTTAGGTAGCCAAAACCAAACAATTACTGAGGTCACTTTATGGATATTTACTAAGCATCACAGGTGTAGGACACCCAGTGAGGATCGAATTCACTACTGTAGTATCAAAGATATCATTAATTACCAATAACAATTGAATTAATCAATGAATAGCACTAGCCGTGAATCAATCAATTAATCGCCACAAACCTCTGTATAAATGCTTTTTTAAATTACATTCTGTTTGCTTCTCGTATTTTGCCACCATACCTGAGGAATGCTGAAGAATGTATCTGCCAAAACGTTGTGTTAACAACAATAAAGATTTAGATAATAGTTCGAGAAATACAGATATACCTCAATTAGTGCGGTTAATCTGTTCCAGAATGTATTATAGGTCCTATTATGATTTAATGTGTTTTGTTCAGTTTATATTTAGTTACATAAGTTTGTTCTCTAATCAAAACCTCACTATTCAAGGTATTCTTGTAAATGGATTTAAGATTTGTGAAGCAGTTTTACACCCTGTGTTGACACACTGTTTTTTTTTTCATCGTACATTTCTATTTACTCCTGTGATTTATTTTTCAATATTGGTTGTTAAATATTTTTTAAATGATTATTTTTAATCAATCATTTTTAATATTCATTCTTGATAATTCATTTTTAATACTTATTTTTAGATATCTATCTTCAAATATTTATTTCTAATATCTATTTCTAGATATTTATTTTCGAATATTTATTTTTAAACATTTACTTTTTGATATTTTTCATTTTTTTTAAATATCTATTTTTGGAAGATAAAAGCAATAATCAAATCCTATTTTGATTCTGCTGTAACAAAGGCACATACAATTCTAAAGTAAAGGCGTATTGTGTTCGACAAGTAACTGAATAATTAAGTGGGAAATGTTTTCGTGGATTGAACCAATGAACTTTTGAAAGTCAATCTCCAACTTCCAACTGGACACATGATCTCAAAGCGTCAATTCTTTTTTTCTTTTGTTATTGAAATGTACCGAAGAGATGAAGAGAAAACACATGATCGGCTTTGCTATTGTTCTTTTCTCTCTCTCTCTTGCTCTCTGTCTCTCTTTCTCTCTCTCTCTCTCTCTCTCTCTCTCTCTCTCTCTCTCTCTCTCTCTCTCTCTCTCTATCTATCTATCTATCTATCTATCTCTGCCGTCTGAATAGGAGAGAGAAAGAAAGGGGAGGGGGTTATCCATTGCAATACTGACTTGTCAACCAACTGAGGACTTCTGACTTGATAAGGCAATCACGATGACTGAAGTTCATTAGTTTGTATTTCAATCATCAGGTAAGAAGAATGTACACTTAGAAATATACTGGACTTACGCAGCACACCATTCTTCACTCATTTGAAATATGAACATACATCGGTATATATCAGGCTATAATTGCAGTATGGAACTTAATTTTTCCTTTCATCTGTCGCTAAAAAAATTCAGATCTCACAAAATCTTGGGATAAAACTATTGACAACTGTACGGCGTAAGAAGAACAAACATAATAACCCGTACATGTCTTGTTCAAAGTTTGAAATGCATATCAGCGCATTGGAAAGAATTTACATGACACACTTGGGAGATACTTGCAGCACACTATTGTGCTGAGGCACACTGTTTGAGAATCACTGATCCCGAGTGACACTGGTCGCAAATGACATTATCCTTACTGTATCTCTTCTTAAGCTATTTAAATCAATATTTATTTAACATTTAACGCCACCGTGACATTCAAAGGGTTGCTTTCACCTTGGATATCATGCAACTGTCTTTAGCGGACAGAAATCTTTTCGACTCGGTTAGTTATTTATCCGAAAGTGCTGAGTGAAACACTTCTGGACAATTATCTCATCCTATGGATTGAGACACTTGTCCTCTGGTGCAGAAATAAGAAAAAAAGATTAAAAATTAGCAAGGTATTCCTTGTCCGTCGTATTTAACCAAACATACATGAATGAAAGATTGCTACCCAGGTACAAGCTCGGTTTAACGGACTCGATATTACAGTTTTCAGATTTAGCAGACACTTTAACCAGGCATGCATGTGCGCATGCTCGTTGCCAACATTGATATTTTATACTTAAATTTGGGTATTTTTGTTACATTTGGAAATCCTTTTTAGATATTGGATATCGGTCAATCTTTTTTAATGAGGCTTGCATAATGAAAAAATTAACTGATATCCCATATCTAAAAAGGATTTCCAAATGTAAAAAAAATATCCAAATTTAAGTATATTTTGACAAGGCACTTTGTAGATGCCTGCTTCGGAGGGAGTGTTAGTGTGTGTTTTCTTCTGATAATGTTTTTGATTCTAGTGGATACTTTTCATACGATATGTATACGTAGATCTTTTAAATTTTCGCTGAGTTGCCATCGAATCGGTGGGTAATGCGTTTTTTTTTTTTTTTTTTTTTTTCTTTATTGGTCCGATGTTTTTGTATGCAATTTCCTACGTGCATTCTATTTGAAAAAGTAAGGGTAGTGAAGAGATTCGAGAAATTTCTCAGTATATTCTTCACTTTCCGTTTGCTGGGGTTGTACTTTCTAAACCCTTAGATAAAAACCTGTCATAGATTTGATTTTTGTTGTGTGATGCGACTAAAATGTTGGCCGTGTAATTTTTTATGTAGTTATTTTTTAAAGTTGTGTCGGTTTTATATTAATACAAAACATATACAACGAACTCTTTTCTAAAATCTCAGATTACCCTTGCAAATATCCACACCTCTCCAACAAGTTAGTACAAAATCAAAATATTGAAACGACACTTTTCAAAATTTAAATAAAATACTACCTACTCTTTTCTGAAATCTTGGATTACCCACACTCATATTCACACAGTAGACACACTTTCTCCCTCAACAACACACCCACAACAACGTACACTTACATACGCTACATACACACATAGACTTTTTCTCAATAAGGCAGTCATTACATTCAACGACATATACACTCACGACACCCTTTCCATCTTCATTCCACATACATAGATAATTTGAACTTTGACATGAAAGCAAACCTTAATCATTTTCTCCATTTGCCGTTTGTAACAGGTATAGATACAATTCAGTTTCCAAACATTTGTCTTTAAATATTGTCTATTGGATTCTCCACTATGTCAGATAAATCTCATCCATTTCCTCACTAATGCGTATGTGCACATACACACGCATATATATATATATATATATATATATATATATATATATATATATATATATATATATATATATATATATAATATGAACAGTAAAGAGTGAGACAGACTCGGGAGTAAAGTGTTTAGAGTTAAGATTTATAAATTCGTAGATGTTAATGGTCCAGACATGTTTCGGGATTTATTCCCATCTTCAGTGGTGTGTGCTGTGTGAGTATGTGTTTTTAGGGTTTAAAGTTTCCATGTGGAACCAGAGTACAGTATCAGGAGCTTTGCCCAGTAGGTAAAAGATATATATATATATATATATATATATATATATATATATATATATATATATATATATGTATTCAGCGATACACTGTAGCACTTTTAATTTTGTAATAAAATTGTTTTAATTCTAGTTTGTTTACAAACTGATTCAGCAAAAACCGATTTAGATGATTTCCAAAATAGTTAAAGTCAAAAGATAATTCTAGCTTTTCGATCTTTGTGCCTCAATAAATTAATTGAACTCCACTGTCCGACGCCCATGATAGAGAGTTGTGGCAAATCCTGGGGAAGGTCTATGTCCAACGACGGCCGTTAAAAGGATGATGATGATCATGATGGGAATAACATTGCTTGCCATTACCTTTTTAATCGATCTAGTTATTTTATTGTTCAACAGAATTTGTTCATTACGTACACCACATGAAAATGGATATACCTATGCATAAATCATATGTATTTAACACTGATCAGTGATGTGCAGTTTTAAATGGGACCGACATCACCAATCTGCTCACACACACGTATATACACAAGCACACACACACACATACACACAAAACAGCAAACCCATACACACAAAAACGCTTAAAATTCTACTAATACCAAAACGTCAAATGTTTTCCTCAAAGTTTATTTTTGTGCGTTTGAAGTCGGTGTTAAGAATTGTATACGCTACTAAGAAACTTTATCAAGTTGTTCGTCTCGCTAGAAAAAAAAAGTTTTATTGACAATTCGCTCACCCGTACATACACCGGACAACAACCTGAATAATTTTAGCAGATGCTCCATACGTTCGCCCCTTGCACCAATCTTGGAAATGTCTATCAACCTTGGACATTCATGATCACTTCCTGTTTTCTCAAAACATACCTTTGCTTACCTCCGTTAGAAAAGGGGAAAAGGAAAAAAGAATGAGAGAAAATAATGTGTAGGAATAATTGTTTGATATTTTAAGCGACGGTTTTTGTATTGTTAGGAAGAGAAAGAGAAGGAAAATGGATTATCAATAGGCGACTATCTTTCTATCTCTCTCTCTCTAAATGTATAAAAGCCGTTGTCCAATGATTTGCAACACACATGGCACACTATGTTTTTGCTAAAATGTAAGAATGAAGATTAGATTCACTTTTCAAATTTTGCATCTACAACAACAAAATATATCTTCACAAAATGCTGTAATCGATGATGATGATTACCTCAAATCGGTAGATACTAAAACATGACAAATTGTAGCAATGACCACGGGTATTTTCATCGATATTTCTGAATATATTTCAATAATTTTATATATCCTCTTTGAGGTTTTAATCATGGTTTTAGTTGCCTGAAAATTGCACAAAGTTAGTCGTAGAAAAAAAATATTAGATTGTATATATGTATATGATCGGTGTGTGTAGTCACGGATTGTAGCCGATATCTTATTTTCCCGATTCCAAATCTAGCCAATTGACCAGTGGATTCGTGCTGTACAAGAACTCAGTTTCTCTCAAATGTTGCTCTAAGGACATTTACTAAGTAATCAAAATTCAAGTCTATCCCCCCCCCTCACTTTCTTTCTCAAGAGTCCAGGATACCCTATCCCGGTATAATTCCTTATGAATAACGTTCTTGTCTTCTTTATGTATTTTTAAAGATAATTTTGTTTTTCTTTCTGTTGTTGGCGTTTTAAAGTTTCATTGTCAACATTATTTTAGATTGAATCTCCCCACCCATATTCTGCCCCAAACCTTGTTATGATTTGATCACTCCTGTCTGTCTGTTTGGCCATCGATTTCTCCTGATAAAGTCAATTAATCAATATTTCGACAATGATAACATGATGGACATTGAACGCTCTTGCAAGTCCAATGGTTAGCATTCTGGTTTCACAAGTCACTGAGAAAAACTTTAATCTTCATTGGGAGCTCAAAACATTCAACTTTGTGTCCAAATAGGATCAGTCAAATCAATACCAACAAAAAGTCAAAGAGAGGCCATAAGTTGTTTTGTTGAATTGTCCACCATTTGTGAACTCTGTTTATAGACTTTTTTCTTAGTAAGAAGTAATACTCGTGCAATAACTAGGATTATCGAGTGGGGGGATTCCTTCCTGGAACACTGAGAACACTCTTGAGATATGCAAAACGTAGGAATAATTGGAAATCCAAGATTGTGTGATTTGGGGGATTGATGGAACAACTGCCCTAGCAGTGACTACACTTTCATTTACCAGACCAAGAAGGCGTGTCATGAGACAGATAGCATTTACCACTTGATACTGAGTATTGGAATATCAATCTCCAGTGAAAGCCACCGTGTGTGAAAACTCGATCAGTGTACTTAAAAAGGAATAATAATAATAATAATAATAATAATAATAATAATAATAATAATAATAATAATAATAATAATAATAATACAGGACCATTTCTGGGATGTACAAGGGAAGAGCTCCAATCAATGGATAGGCGAACAAGGGAAGTTATGACGATGCATAAAGCATTACACCCTAGAGATGATACAAATAGACAATACGTTAAGAGAAAAGAAGGTGGCAGGGGGCTCGTCAGCATAGAAGATTGTGTCCAGAGAGCTAAAGTAGTCCTAGAAAGATATGTGCAAACAAATAGTGAAGAAATCATAAAGAGCGCGAGAGATAGTGCAACAAACAATAAAGTAGAAAACAATGGAACAGTACAGCAAACAAGAAAAGAAAAATGGGAAGGGAAAAAATTGTTCGGCCAGTTTAAAAGACGGATACAAGATGTAGCAGACGAGAAATCATAGACGTGGTTACGAAAGGGGAACCTTAAGAGAGAAACGGAATCGCTCAACATGGCAGCCCAAAACAAAAGCATAAGGACAAACTATATAAAAACAAAAATCGACAGAACACAGACAAACAGCAAATGCCGCATGTGCGGTAAAAGAGATGAGACAGTAAACCACATAACTAGTGAATGTAGTCAACTCGCCCAGAAGGAGTATAAGCATAGACACGATAGAGTAGCAACGATGATACACTGGGAACTAAGCAAACAAATGGGATTCAACCATGTGGAAAAGTGGTATCAGCACAAACCAGAGGCAGTTTTGGAGAATGACAACCACAAACTACTGTGGGACTTTGACATCCAAACTGACCACCTCATCCAGGCAAGAAGGCCGGACTTAGTAATAGTAGACAAAAAAGGAAGGCCTGCCAAATAGTAGACGTTGCTGTGTCTGCAGACCATAGAGTAAAAAAGAAGGAGGGTGAAAAAAGGGAAAAATACCAGGACCTAGCATGGGAGTTAAGGAAAAGGTGGAACATGAAAACCAGGGTAGTACCGGTCATAGTGGGCGCACTAGGAACTGTCCCCAAAACGCTTGGGGAGAGACTGGAGGAGATCGGGATTAGGGGAAGGATAGAGACCGTACAGACCACAGCACTACTGGGAACTGCACGGATACTGAGGAAGGTACTAGAGATATAAGTACTGCAACGAATAGTAGCTCTGTCATGATATGCGAAAGAGAGAGAGGAGACGTTAGCTGAAGACCTGAGGAGACTTATTGTCACTCAGCCTTCAGCGATAACCACTAGGCAACCGGTGTGAAACTGTAAATCGCAGAATTACTGCGACCTATGAGCACTAGGAGAGGAGGGCTGGAGACTTGAGGAAACTTGCTGTCACTCAAACTCCAGCGGTTACCACCAGGCAACTGGCGTGAGATTCCAATACTTTAGGCTTTAAGAATGATTATTCTTGATATTTTGATGATTTTCGAAGGTTCAAAAGATATTTTACTTTAGGCTTTAAGAATGATTATTCTTGATATTTTGATGATTTTCGAAGGTTCAAAAGATATTTTACTTTAGGCTTTAAGAATGATTATTCTTGATATTTTGATGATTTTCGAAGGTTCAAAAGATATTTTACTTTAGGCTTTAAGAATGATTATTCTTGATATTTTGATGATTTTCGAAGGTTCAAAAGATATTTTACTTTAGGCTTTAAGAATGATTATTCTTGATATTTTGATGATTTTCGAAGGTTCAAAAGATATTTTACTTTAGGCTTTAAGAATGATTATTCTTGATATTTTGATGATTTTCGAAGGTTCAAAAGATATTTTACTTTAGGCTTTAAGAATGATTATTCTTGACATATTGATATTTCTACTTCTGAGAAGGTTTTCTTTGCGATTCCGATAAGTTTTCACCTGGATGAATTGCCCACTGCCAAATTCTACCTAATGAAAAAGACAAAAAAAAAAAAGTTGAGAGAGTGGTCTGTTGTTTCTTGGAGCTGCACGTGGGTAAGTGGAATTAAATTTATAATTTATAATTTAAAATTAATAACTCTCCACCCCCCCCCCACCGAGATAAGAGGTGTCTTATGGGAAAGTAATGCTTAGCTACCCCTCCCCCGAGTATGAATGAATGGAGTCTGTCCACCACTGACCGTTAGGACCCCTCAGTAGATATAAGCTAGCAGGGGGAAATCCACCGTGGGGGAAGAACACAGATTGCGAGACTTATACTAAGTCAAGACTTAGAAGATTTAAGGGAGACGTATGATCCCCAAGGTTGTTAATTTCACCCAGACGAAGGTTAGTGCTAATTTTTAGGCCTGAATTTAGGAGGGGATGGTCATACCACCAAATAGATATATCTGTGCAGCAGAATGGCCTATCCATGTAAGTTCGTACCATGGGTTGTAAGAACTGGTGGAACTCTGAGAATGCCACTGAGCTCATTGCCCTCAACGAACCCACCAAGGTCTGGTGCTACCTTAAAAGAACCAAAAAGAGCTGGTGGGGCTCTTCGGTTATTTCTGAACCACATCGGTCTTAACCAACCCACCAAGGTCTGGCGCTACCTCAAAGAACCAAAAACCCCTATCATGACAGTACAACCAAACCATTTTACCGCAAAAAACGGGGCACAGATCCAAGACCTGTGTGTCGTAACCGGCAGGTGTTCCCTTGTTAGCCACCAGGAGGGACCCGGTCGTCATCCTGTGACTGCTGGCCAAAACTCCGGCTCGTGTACCCTTAATGGCCTTCAGGAGGGACACAGTCGTCACATAGCTACTGTTGGCCAAGACTCATATACCACTAACGACACCCAGGGAAGGCGCGGTCCTCTCGGAGTGACTGCTATAAAAAACAAGAGAAAGAGATGGACAAGGGAGGAGAATAGGCTAGTTATGTATTGTTACTTTAAAAGCAAGCCTTCAGTGCGATCTTATAGGGAGCGTATGCTCCAAATATGGAGGGAAAAATCTGATGTGGAAGTATCGAACCAACGCCTTGCTGACCAAGTAAAGCAAATTCAAAAGAAGAAATGGCTGTCTGAGACTGAACTACTAGAGATTCGCATTAATGTAGAGAGAGGTTCAGGTGACACATCTGAAGAATGCCCCCCCAGCACAATTAGTACCAATAACAAAACTAGAATAACTCCCCATGAGACCCCCACAGTAAGCTATGTATCAGAGGGTGATGACGAGGCACCAACGGAAGAAGAGAACACCAAAATACAAGCTTTGAAAGAGATCATGCGAGGAGAGAAAACAACACTCCCCTCCCTAAGAGACAAAGACAGAAAGAAAGTCGGAGAAGTGACCGAGCAGGTCAACTGCCTCTTACAGCACATAGAAACAAACACCCTCCTAGAACTTAACAACCTAATTTACGCAGGGGCGAAAATGGTAGCACAAAGCTTTACAACACAAGATAGGAACCCGAGCAATAATAGGGAAGGGAAACCCAACTGGGAGAGAAGGTTACAAAGGCAGATCTCCCAACTACAGAGAGATGAAGTACTGCTTAGAAATACACCACACACAGACAGACCACGAGTAAGACTTTATAACAAATACAAGGTAACGCAAAAAGGCATCGCAACTGTAGTCGAAGAGTTACACCAGAAAAGACTAGCTAAAGAGGCAAGACTAAAAAGATACAGACTAAGAACGGCCCAATACACACAAAACCGCACATTCCAAAACAATGAGAAAAAGTTTTACCGAGATTTAAATGGGGAAAGAAGGCAGGACATGAAACCAGATGCCACAGAGGCCAAGAACTATTGGAATAGCATATGGGGGCACCCAAAAAGACATAACGTAACACCGCAATGGTTAGGAAACATGAGAAAAGAACTAGGAGATATAGACAAGGGAGAACCAATAGTACTGAATGAAACCACATTGAAACATACTCTTAGGAAAGTAGCCAACTGGAAAGCACCGGGTCCCGACGGGATCCATGGGTATTGGTTCAAAAAATTTACCACGTTACACGGCAGACTCACTCACCTACTCCAAAATTGTCTGAATGAAGGCAAAGCACCAGAATGGATGACTAAAGGCAGAACCACCCTCATCCAAAAAGACCCGGGAAAGGGGAACATAGCAAGCAACTATAGACCAATCACTTGCCTACCACTTATGTGGAAAATCCTGACCGGGCAAATAGCAGAGAGAATATACATGTCAATGGATAGAAGGGGGCTACTACCAGAAGAACAGAAAGGGTGTAGGATAGGAACCAAAGGGGCAAACGATTTACTCTACACAGACCAGATGATCTTAAAAGAAGTAAGGAAAAGGAGAAAGAATATCGCAATGGGATGGATAGATTACAAAAAGGCATACGATATGATTCCACATAGCTGGATACTCGAATGCCTTAGAATGTTCAAAATTAG
This sequence comes from Thysanoteuthis rhombus, assembly GCA_963457665.1. Taxonomy (NCBI): domain Eukaryota; kingdom Metazoa; phylum Mollusca; class Cephalopoda; order Oegopsida; family Thysanoteuthidae; genus Thysanoteuthis; species Thysanoteuthis major. The sequence continues at coordinate 13,276,163 of OY735206.1, read as the reverse complement.
CGAACCGGTGGTTAAATTCATTGGTAATTCAATGGAAGACTGGAAAGTAGATTTGACAGCCGCAGGGGACAAACTAGCCGAGGTAGGGATAAAAAGGGGGATCTTCCAAGGGGACTCGTTGTCCCCACTATTATTTGTTCTAACAATGATACCGCTTAACAGAATCCTGAAAAACAGCAAAGGATACCACTTCTCTAAAACAAAAGGAAAGGTCAACCACTTAATGTACATGGACGATATTAAATTGTTTGCGAAAAACGGGGGAGAGCTTGAGACTCTGTTCAACGAAGTAAGGGAATATAGTGAGGACATAGGAATGGAGTTTGGGATAGAAAAATGCGCAATCATGGTAATGCACAAAGGAAGGCTTTCAATGACTGAGGGAATTGAACTTCCGGACAACAACAAGATTAGGGCATTGACTGCACAAGACCGATACAAGTACCTAGGTGTCCTTGAATGTGACACGATAAAACGGGAAGAGATGAAGGAGAAAATTAAGAGGGAATACCTTAGAAGGATAAGGAAAATATTAGAAACCAAATTAAATAGCAGAAATCTAATAAAAGGAATGAACACCTGGGCTGTGTCAGTAGTTAGGTATACAGGACCATTCCTAGGATGGACAAAGGAAGAGCTCCAATCAATGGATAGGCGAACAAGGAAACTTATGACGATGCATAAAGCATTACACCCTAGGGATGATACAGATAGACTATACGTTAAGAGAAAAGAAGGTGGTAGGGGGCTCATCAGCATAGAAGATTGTGTCCAGAGAGCTAAAGTAGTCCTAGATAAATATGTGCAAACAAATAGTGAAGAAATCATAAAGAGCGCGAGGGATAGTGCAACAAACAAAGTAGAAAGCAATGGAACGGTACAGCAAACTAGAAAAGAAAAGTGGGAAGGGAAAAAATTGTACGGCGAGTTTAAAAGACAGATAAAAGATATAGCAGACGAAAAATCATGGACGTGGTTACGAAAGGGAAACCTTAAGAGAGAAACAGAATCGCTCATCATGGCAGCCCAAAACAAAAGCATAAGGACAAACTACATAAAAGCTAAAATCGACAGAACACAGGCAAACAGCAAATGCCGCATGTGCGGTGAAAGAGATGAGACAGTAAACCACATAACTAGTGAATGTAGTCAACTCGCCCAGAAGGAGTATAAGCATAGACACGATAGAGTAGCAACGATGATACACTGGGAACTAAGTAAACAAATGGGATTCAACCATGGGGAAAAGTGGTATCAGCACAAGCCAGAGGCAGTTTTGGAGAATGACAACCACAAACTACTGTGGGACTTTGACATCCAAACTGACCACCTCATCCAGGCAAGAAGGCCGGACTTAGTAATAGTAGACAAAAAAAGGAAGGCCTGCCAAATAGTAGACGTGGCTGTGCCTGCAGACCATAGAGTAAAAAAGAAGGAGGCTGAAAAAAGGGAAAAATACCAGGACCTAGCAAGGGAGTTGAAGAAAATGTGGAACATGAAAACCAGGGTAGTACCAGTCATAGTGGGAGCACTAGGAACTGTCCCCAGAACGCTGAGGGAGAGACTGGAGGAGATCGGGATTAGGGGGAGGATAGAGACCGTACAGACCACAGCACTACTGGGAACTGCACGGGTACTGAGGAAGGTGCTAGAGATATAAGTACTGCAACGAATTGTAGCTCTGTCATGATATGCGAAAGAGGGAGGAGACGTTAGCTGAAGACCTGAGGAGACTTATTGTCACTCAGCCCTCAGCGATAACCACTGGGCAACCGGTGTGAAACTGTAAATCGCAGAATTACTGCGACCTGCTAGTACTAGGAGAGGAGGGCTGGAGACTTGAGGAGACTTGCTGTCACTCAAACTCCAGCGGTTACCACCAGGCAACTGGTGTGAGATTCCAAATAATAATAATAATAATAATAATAATAATAATAATAATAATAATAATAATAATAATAATAATAATAATAATAATAACAATAATAATGTGAAAGATTGAAACGGAGGGCTTCATACTGACAGCCAAGAACCAGAGCCAAAAAACACGAAACTACCAGGCTAACAAACCAAGAAATTGGACTGAATTTGTAATGATAAGATCGAAACAATTGTCCACGGAGTAGCAGGTTGCTTGGTCCTTTCAGCGAATGAATATAAGATGCGATACGATAGAAATGGGCAATATCTACATCTAGCATCTGCAAACATTATAACGCCCCAAAGGCAAAGCATTGGTACGAACACCGGCCTGAACCAGTCACAGAAACAAAAGATGTAACCATATTATTGGACTCCACTATCAATACTGATAGAACTATACAAATGCTAACAGGCCAGATATTATAGTAACTGATTTTAAAGAAAAAAAAAGTACCTCCTAGTTGATAGAACTGTCCCAGTAGATAAATCCATTGCTTTCAAGGAATTCGAGAAACTCTCAAAAATAAAGACCTTGAAATAGAAAATTGTTGAATGTGGCAACTCAGGACCAAAATAATACTGATTGTTGTTGGAACTTTTTGATAACTCAAAAATAGACCAGTGGACTTGCCGACAGCATACCTGGAGAGCCCAGCATTTATGAAATACAGGATATAACTCCTACCTCCTCTGCATACATTATTAGACAATTCTTGTTCATGTGAATAAGGGTATTACACCTATAGTATATAGAGAAGTATGTATGGAAAAGTGTTTTATCGTTGTTACATGTAAGAGACCACACACACACACACACACACACTCACACACACACTCACACACACACACACGCACGCACACACACACACACACTCTGTTATTTCTCTCCAAAACTCAGACTGTCATAATTTACAAGGTTACCAGGCTCGGGTCTCTGGTTGAGATCCGGCTTGTGACTTACACTAACTGAAATCAAAGCCTTCAACATCATCATCATCAACAACAACAACAACAACGGCAACGACAACAACAACAACAACAACAACAACAACATAATAATAATAATAATAATGATAATAATAATAATAATAATAATAATAATAATAATAATAATAATAATAGTAATAATGATTTCTATGATTATATAGAAAAAAGTAGAAAGAAGTCCACAAAGCAAACACTGAAATGTTAAGCTAGAGAAATGGATTTGAACCAACAAAAGTCTGCAGAGAAATGCAAGATAGTCAATCTATTTTATAAAAGTACTTCCTGTGATAACACGTAAGATCTCCCTCTAAAGATTCATCCTCTGAAATGTCCAATGTTTTTGGCGACAGTCATTGAAGACAAAAAGTTTCTATCCTAAAGATGGCTGCTATCTTTCGATGTTGACTGCAACATTTGTTATTTGTTCACTGTTACCTCTTCCCCTGGAAAGAAAGTTGAGGCATTGGCGATTGGTTGTTTGCTGATTATTTGTCACTTACTTCCCTTTGGCTTCAAACCAATTAACTTTTGCATTTCTTTGTTTATTCTTATTATTGTTTTCTTTTCATCCAATTCCGCTTAAAAAAGAGAAAACTTCTGCTTCTCAAACCTTTCGGTTTCTTTTTGTTTGTTCGCCTCCAAAGGGTCTGAGTGTGAGTATCTTTATGTAGTTACGTGCTTAGATGAAAAGAATCTCTGCGACACCTGACAATAGTTGGGCTGTCTCTTTAATCATTTCAGGTCTGTCATTTGTAAAAAGGTCCAGGCAAAAGAACCTTTTCCTCCAGAGGGTTCGACTAAATTGTTTGTCCATACCTTGTTTGTTGGTTTTTTTTTTCTTTTAAACGTGGTTTGCTATATGAGACATGGGCTATCTCTGTGTGTTTTAATGCCTTGATCAGTGAATATGCACCTTTCTCAAATGACTTGTTTCGTTGTTTTTTGGTTCCATGTTTTATTTCCTATATGTGTGCGTGTGTGCGTGTGTCGGTGAACGTGTGTGTGTATGTGTGTATGTCTGTATGTGATTTGCAACGTTAATCTTTAGAAATTTTTCAAGCATTCCTTCAAAAGTTTTAAATTGACTTGTCACGACTGAATCTACTGAAATACTGGTAACATCTTTTACTGTAGTCATAATATCATTCATTTTGAAATACTTCAGAGAGATGACAATTATTGTAGAAACTTAACATTTATTTTCACTGACTCCATTGAATGTACTTTGTACTGTGCGACTAGTACATTCACAACAATCGAACGAGTTGATTCTGCAAGTCAGCAGATTTTTTTTCTTGCATATTTTCACGGAAGAACCACTAAGATGCTATTGAGACGTTGTTATTCATATACATAAAAAATTCAATATATATATGATACAAATCAGGAATACAATAAAATATAATACAATATCCGATTGTGGTGGGTTTATTTCATAAAATGCTCGATACATTCAGCATTAAACATTAAGTTGAGTCAGAGTAAAGCAGAGTAATGTGTGTGTGTGTGTTTGTGTGTGTGTTTGTGTGTATATATATATATATATATGTATATATATATATATAGTGTGTAACGCTTTTCAGTGAGCGCACAGATACAGTACCTTGATCGTAAGCAGAGGTGCTGGAAAGCAAAATTTAACGCAGCTCACAGGTACTACACTTGAATGATATTATGACTATACAAATCATTTGTCATCTTTTACGGCTAATGTGCTTAATATGACTTGAGTGTCCTGCTACAAATTTTCTTTTTGTAATCATCCAGAAACATAGAAAGTCTTATCGTTCTTGTAATAAATATTTACACAACTTTTTAGCGACAGATGAAGGGAAAGCGGTGCTGAGTGCATATAACGGTATATGAAGGTTCCTTTCATTGAGCAATGAAATGTTTTAATTCATTTCGGTTTTACTGTACGTCACCTTGCAGTAATCTCTTACTTTACTACTTCAAAGTTTATATTCGTAATAATGTACATTCACGCATGCGCACACCCACCCCCCTCGCGTATTTTACAGCACAAGCTTTTATTCTGAAGTTGGATGTGCCGCTTTGGATGCATGTTTATCTGTGTAAGTTTCTACATTCTAAATATGTGTGTACCACACCGAGAGAATGATAGAAAAGACAACGATGAAGATATTATATATATATATATAGAGAGAGAGAGACAGACAGACAGACAGACAGACAGACAGAGACAGAGAGAGACACAGACAGAGACAGAGACACAGACAGACAGACAGACAGACAGACAGAGGAGAAAAAGGAGAAATGAAATGAAAGAAGACGTATCCAAAGGACAAAGAAGCAGCACATTTGCTACAAAAGATGCTGACAACTGCAGCTGATGATGATGATGGTGATAATAATGATGATGATGACGACGATGACGATGATAATAATGACCAGATCGTGTGGTAGCGAGGAAAGAGCGTGTCTGGATATAGGTTTGCTTCTCATTCGTTAACAAAAAAATCAAAGGGAGGTAACAAATTAAGGTATACATTATTTTAGCGTTAGTGTCAGGGTCAAGGTTAGTTTTAGGGTTTTTCTATTATCTTTTAATCATTAGAATTGACAGCTACTGTGTATTCTTTCAATTTTATGATTATGAAACAAAATACAGTTCTAAATGGTAAAGTTCTCTGCTTTCATTTGTTCCGTACTCAGTGTAATTAGTTACCTTCCCTTTGATATCAGTTTACAAACTATGAAGAGACCTTTACCGGTTTCAGATAGTGGATTTCGATTGCAAGAGGAAGTTGAGAGAAAGTGAAAAACGGGATAATCATTTGGACCTTGAAAGGGAGCTGAAGAGATTGTGAGACACGAAGGTGACGTTGGTGCCCTGAGATCAGCCTGGAAAAAAGCTAGCAACGAGGTTGAAAGAACTAGGAATCATGGGGAGATTTGGGACTATCCAGACAAAGGCATTACTGAAGGTGACTAGGAGAGTCGTGGAATTTTAAGGAGACTTGCTGTTACTTTATTTCCAGTGAAAACCATCTGTCACTGCTGGTGTGAAAACTCAACGACTACAAATAATGATGATGAAAAGAAAAATATTGAAAAAGAAACCAAAGAAAAATCGAAGAGTCAGAAAGCAAATGATGATGATGATAATAATAATAATGATAATAATAATAATAATAATAATAATAATAATAATAATAATAATAATAATAATAATAATAATAATAATTTTAAAAAACTGGAGAAAATAAGTACGGAACAAAAAATAACGTGGAATAAAAACGAAACTTGAAAGAAGGAATGTTTGAGACATTGAATGAAACCTGTGAAATCACGAGAGGCAAAACAAAAAAAAAAAAAAGAGAGAATCATGAGTTGGTTAAAGAGATTTCTTCCTTGGATACAAAAGGAGAAAAAACAATGCCAAAGCAGAAGAGACATGATGACATTGTTCCCACATACAAACCAATAACGACCGTATGATGTAATTATAATGAAGCATATTCGTCAGCATTTATCCTCCTCTAAATACTCCCCAGTTGAAAAACCAATAACCCTTTTTTCCTCCCGGATTATGACGTCATTAATGATGTCACTGCGACAATCGTCCTCATGGACTCATTCAGAGGTCACGTTCAGAAGAAAAAAGTTGAAAAGAAGCTGTTAAATATCGCCTTCCATACTTTTGTTACGTGGCAAAAACCATTATTATTCACCAAATGTGTGACCGTCAGTCATCGCATAATTCATGGATGACTGGAACTATGGCCACCAATTTTTTTGTAGCTAGTAATGGGACTCTGGGTTATGTTGTTGTCATACTATTTTTCGAAAAGTCCCAAACTTTCAGAATCTTTAGCGAGGGGGTTCGATTTGCAATGTTAATTATAAAGGTAAACTGGAACCTTACTATGTGTCGGTCCATCAGATTATCGAACCCGAATGTTCACCCGTTTGTTTAATCATATAAAGTAGACTTCTAGCCGGAAAATTCCGTCTCTAGGGTAGGTTTTCAGCCAGTAAATCAAATAAAGCGTTTCGTTATCATAGATTCTACAACCATCCGACTAGATATTTTCTAAACTTAGCTTAGTCTGACACCAGACCGATAGTGGGAAATGGAGAGAAAGATTGTTGAACTAATACTTCAAGTGAAGGCCTATCAACATACTTTGAAATTCAGCCTTCAGAATCCTGGAATTTTTATATAGGCTCGAACATGGGCCGCTGGTGACAATGATAACACGCAACTAGCTCAGGAACTTCAATCATCGCAAAAATGTTCATTCAAGCGTAAGGTTCGCACTAAAGTTTCATAGTATTATCATTTAGTCATCAAAGTATTTTCCTATATTTCTATGACCTTATGCTAGCTTTCGGGTAAATTGTGTATTCAAGCATAAAAGAACGATTCCAATTTTGGTTTAATGAATATTTTGAAGAATCTTTTAATATCTTAGTGGACCAATTTACCTATGAATTTTTGTAAGTGTTGTTTAACTTCCTTAAAAAAATTCGATAATTCATCAGTTTACAAGTTGTGCGATTTTCTAGGGCGTCCTTCGTCAAGAAGCTAGAAATCTCCTTTTTTCCTACCTGTGCCAGTCATTCATGTCATAGCCCTGTACCTACTTTGCATCATTAGTCCCACTTATCCTCTGTCTTGACCTCTTCTACTGCACGTTCCTCTAAATTAAATGAATGAAGAGTAGACAATGCCTTATCTTCATACAACCATTATTGCTGCCAAAATGAAGTAAATAATTATCACTTCTTCCATGTACGGTTTGCATGACAATCTAACGTATTAACCAATCGTATGTAGTCCGTAACAGCATGCAAGAGTCGAACCATAAGAATCAAAAATCTTCTTGTTTATCTCAAAAATAACAACCTCTCTAAATCTTGCTAATCATTGCTTCTTCCATTATTTCTACTAGACCAGAATTGCTTTGAAAAATAAGAGTACATAAAATGGATAGATAGATAGAAATCAGGAACCCTTCGATTTAATTTGCTTTTAAAAAGTTTAAACAGTTGAAAAAAGGGGACAAATGTTAAAAACGGGGGCGTGATATAAATTGGTGCATAGGCACTGCGGTTCTGAGTTTATTCCAGATCGGTTTACTCATATCAAAGTTTTATTAAATTTCAGCGTAAATTTAAAGTTAAAGTTTTTAAAATCCCCCCCCTCTCTCTCTCTCTCTCTCTCTCTCTCTCTCTCTCTCTCTCTCTCTCTCTCTCTCTACCCCTTATTTTAAATACAAAAAAAAAATAACGTGAAATAATCTATAAAAAAATCGGAATGCGCATTTTGCAGCCTTCAATTCCAAATCAAAGTGTAGTATTATTAACTTCCCATTTTCAATTTCAAAAATTTTAGTACGATGGGAAGGTGATGCCCCGGGATGTACTGCTCCCCCGAAATCAGGCTGACTTATTTTTTGAGGCCATTGGACGAATCCTAGTACTCTTGCATTTAACAATAACGAGCCTCAGTAAGCCATCATCGGACGTAAAGCTACTAATTTGTGTACTGCGAACAGATACTAAACTTTCCTATCTGCTCACTTCCTCACAAGTGCTAGATGTCGTATTTACTTGCACTTCCACTGGGGTTCCATTTACTGGAATCTTGCAAAAATTGCATTCATTAATACAAGAATGGAATTTTCGCAAATAAAGGGTATATACATTCATGCTTATATATCGTCCCTGCATTTATCTTCAGAGTTGTTTTCTTGAAAACTGTTCAGATTTATTTTGCGTCCTATAGAAAATAATACCCCAGCCAATCTTTTTCTTGATGTCTTTTATTATTGATTATCTCTGATGAAAAATATCCGAAGATCTTTTTTTTTTCAGCCAAATCAGTTTTGTGTAGTCTATATGAGAGGTTTTAAAGTCAGGGGACCAATTTGTAGCTCGAATCATATTTGTATGATTTTTCTGAGGTGTCTTTTCTGAGATATGGACTCTGTGCTTGAACAGCGAATTCTAAAATAAAATTCAACGTGAAATTTCATATATCTTTCTTCTTTTCTTTCTTTATCATTTTAAATAAAGAAACTTACAGATTAACAGATGCATTTTCACATCACCTTCTGTTTCATTGTGAGAATTGATCTATTCTCTAAATGTTCGTTTTTTACACCTCAATGTGTCATTGAGTGGACACAATTTTTTTTAGAATGAAATAGCATAGCATGTAAATCGACCAAAACAATATTTTTGGGGAATGATTTTCAAATGCTGACTTGCAAAAACCTACCTATGGCACACAGGTGTACCCTCAGGAAATTCGATGGGATTATATCAAGTAGTTTTTGCAGTAAGCTGTCACGTACAGACGGACGGAGTAACTTTTGTTGAATCATAATAAGATTTACATAGCACAAAGCCATGGGCGCGTGTGGTCAGTTCAGCTAGTCTGCTTCAAGTGAGTTTATATTTAGCTCTTACAGTTTTAGCGACTTCTGCTTCCATCGAGTCTACATTCAGGGTTTAGGTTAAGGTCGGGGTTTTCTTCTGTACTTCTTCTGTGTTTTTATGACTATGCCCTCAGCAGGATGCAAGTCTATCGAAGTGCAAAGGGAAATATGTCTTAATGAATTTTTACACACTCTTCGAACTCGGAAACTACTGCGTGTGAGGCAGACATACTAACCATTACACTATCCGAGCAGACACTTGCAGGGATTAGTGGATAACATTTCATTGTTATAGAGGCTAATGATTTCTAATGAATGGTCAGTATTCATGTACATGTATTGTATACACACCGAGATAGATAGATTGATAGATAGATAGATAGATATCGTATACACACCGGTATATACGCAAAGGCTCTCTAGAATTGTTAATCGCTGTAACGGTAAGCACTGAATGTAAACTCACTCAAAATGGATAAAACCGGACACGAACCACACCAAAGCTTCGTGAGAAGTTACCCTACTCAGTGCTGGTCAGATTTGATGTTGCTTAACTTCGTTATGAAACGAGAACAAGCATTTTCTGTGTGACTCGACTATAAACCAGCGACATTTTCTTTTCTCACAAATACGCGAGATTTTATCTTCCAAACAGAAGTCATATTCTAATTAATTAGTCATTAGCGCAGTTATCAAAAATTGGCAAAAATTGATTGAAATATAACAACAATGCCGAACTGTAAAATCAACACAGAAAAAAATAATGATACAACTAATTTGGACTGAAGCGAATTGATTTTTTTATGGTCATTTTCGTAAGTTTTCAAAGGTGTGTATCGTTAAAATAGAAAACAAAAACTCTTATCCATCAATGTTAAAACTGAAGTTATACAAAATGAATCTTGATAGTCGCAGTTTCCATCACATTCATGCAGTGCATTCGATTGTTAATTGGCAATTAAAAAGTTGAAAAAATCTTCAGGAATACAAAAAAAAAAAAAAAAAAACAATAGAAAATTGTTACTTCCGTATGACTTTTCTTTAGTTCCTCTATTAATAACATTGTTCAACTGAGCAAATAACATAAATTTATGGGTAATGGAAAATGAGGGCAGAGAATAGAATTCATGCATATAATAAGTAACAATGAGCAGATGTCATCAGTCACGTTAAAGGTCGTAACTGGCGTAGTGAAATAGAATTTCGGTTACGCAAATGATGTAGTAAAATAGAATTTCATTCCTGTTCTAATGACGTAATGAAAATGCTGAATTTAAAGAATAATAAAAATGTAAGAAGTAATTTAGAAAAAAGTTTTCAAATCCACCTGTGGTCAACCGAATGCTATATTCTGAGCTCACTGTAATGTAAATCTCTATTATCCACGTATAAGATATAATATTTACATCCATGAAAATCTCAAGTTGACCGATTTTCTCAGATGAAGCATCTCTACTATCGATTCTGTTACATTCATCGTATTTTTGTTGTCTTAGTATTAGTATTAGTAGATGTAACATTTTTTAGTTATTCGAATTTCTTAAAATGAGGTCATGTCACTATTATTACCTTCTGACCTTCTTTTATTTTAATCTTGCTGCTTTTTCAGTTCAGTGCTAAGGTCATCTTTATATTTTACGATTGTTTAGCAAACAGAATAGAAAGAAACTAAAAATTAGCCTATCATGAAATTTGAACTCGTATCGGTTATCCTTAGACGCCTCTGCATACGTATATACTGATAGACAGACATCATATACGAGATCACCTTGTGCACGAACTTCGTTATGTATACTAGAAACGTAAGAGGAGAGTAATCTGAAGTTTCAACTAATTGTTTAAGATACACAGGAGATAAGTGATGTACAATGTAACACAGTCTGTAATAAGATCCTTTGTTCTACATATACAATATCAATGTTTCTGGGACCTCAAATGACCTCAAATTAACGAAGAGAATGTTTATATACAACTGGTTCCATGTCTCTAAGCAAATGTGGTATTGATCAGCTTACTTTAAGGAGTGTGAGTGGCCAAGTGGTTGAGGGTAAGGAAGAGGGAATTGGTGTGCCGAATTTAAACTTTGACTGAAGCGGCTTGCGTTCAATTTGCACTAATGCCCTTTGGAAATGCATAGATCCGACTGCATGTCGTGTCGTGGATCAGCGTGGTTTCGTATAGCCTATTACCCCCATGTCTTACAGGAAGGTCTATATCTAACAACGGACCTTAATAGCTGATGAAAAGTACACTTAGACCAGTTGACGGTAAAATCACCGGAACAGAATGCAGAGTAGGGAGATGAGGCTGTTTTCATCTTCCAAATAGACTTGTATGCCCTGAAAATAAGATATAAAATAGGAGTAGAGTAACTACCTCAACTACCAGCCAGATCAAGATGCTCTGATATTGACAGCGAAGATTCAATACAACAAAATCAGTTTCCATTTCCAAATTTTGAAAAAGAAAGAAACCGTGACTAAAAAAACCGTGGTTTTCATCCTGTTTTAATTGACATAAACCTGGATAAAAAGTCAAGGATTTGCCAAAGGGTGGAGAGAATGCAGACGACGTCTACCAAGTCTATCCACTCCTTTCTTCTCCAATCCATTGATTTTGGAGACCATCAACCAAAACTGTCATCAAAACTGTCAACATAGTTCTCTCCAGTTTTCAAGATGATTCGGTTGGTTTGCTGGCGATGTAGCACATCTACAGGAGCTACAGGGACGAAAATTTAAACAAAAACTCTTTTTTATCCTACAAAATAGTTTTTTGTGAGGGTTCAATTTGCAATGTAACTTCATGCTATATTGATCCATTAGTTTGTGTCCAGCAGCGTTTTCGTTTGTTTTTGAAAATTCAGACTTTTTTATGATCACTGCCCAACATGAACGAATTTTCCAGTTGATCATCCCCAACAAGGCTTGTGCCGAAAGACAGTGGTCTCATGACGATTTCTATGGGGTGACTAAGCACTGTCCACTAATTCGTTCTTTTCTTCTTTTTCTTTCTTATCTTTATTGCTAAAGTCTCCTTTACAGTAGTCTGAATAGTTTTTCAGGAAAAAAGAATTTGCCTTCTTCAAAATCAAAAGAGTTTTCTGAATGGATTTTTCCATAAAAATAGGATTGTCGTCACTCATATGACCGCCTCTATCAAACAAATTTGAATACAGACTCATAAAATATCAAATAATGACGAAGGATCCTATGAAATACTACAAAATGGGAACTCAGCTTGGCAGAGGACAAAAGTGAATTTGTTGTCTGCTTTCTGTTCACGAATTTTCACCTGTGCACACGCATTCAGGCCCAGGATTTTTTGAAAACTCATTTTCTTGGCAGTCAGATTCTCCTCATCAGCGTCACACAATCTTCCTCGTCCATTTCCCACTACATGGTCTTTTGCGTTACTAAGTTAAACTGAGTTAATATCGAAAGTGTCATAGCCAATAAGAAGGCTGTGTTCCCCTGAAACATTGGCTGAGCACAATCTTTCAACTTCCATTCTCCCCATTTGGCCTCGTGCTATGTAAAAAACAATTTAGAAAGGAATACTGAAAATCCTCCCTATTTCTAAGTGACTAATGTTTCGCGGAAAACCTCTTGCGATTACCACACAATGGTAAGATGTAAGATGCAAGTAAACATCAAAAAAGAACGCTGAAGAATGCTCCACACCAAACTGCAACCACAAAACGTACCAGATGAACTCACTCAAGCTAGAATTGAAAAACAGATTTAAAATCCTTACCGATGAAAACGACACCAACATCAATGAACTCCACCGTAAAATAACAACCTCTCTATTAGAAGCTGCCAATATGTTTAAACCAAGAAACACACGGACCATCAGCAAAATCTTGGACGAAACCAGGACACTCATTGAAGAGCGCAAAAACCTCAAACCACCAACAACCACAAGGGAACAAATAGAGGAGGCCGAACTAAAGAAGACAATCAAAAGGAAACTAAGAGAAGACAAAAGGAAGTATTCAACAGCAATCATCGAAACCACTCTCGAAAAACGGTAAGACTCCAGAGCAGTAAAACAAGCCATCAAACAAACAAAAAAGGAAAAGCTCCTGGACTTGATAACATCATCGATATACTAAAAAAAAATACGTTAAGATCGTCTACAAAAAAGCAGCTAATCTGTTTAACTTGTGTCTAAAACAGAGAAGAGTCCCTAAAGATTTGAACACAGCAATCATAATGCTTCTACAAAAAAAGGAAACCCCAAAGCCTACTCAACTGCATTTAGAAACAGTTAAAAAAATCGTCATCAACCGGATCCCTGAAACACTAAAACCAACCACGGGAATAGGCTGGATTTAGAAGAAGCTACTCGACAATGGACCATCTCCATTCAATAAACCAGCTGAAAGAAAAAGCAACAAAATACAAAATGCCACTTGCTGTAGCATTTATAGACTTCAAGAAGGCATTTGACTCCGTAGGTGTAGATCCTGTATACGTCAAAGTACTGCAACATATATACAATCACAGCAACTCCTTTATCAAGCCACATAAAGACTCTGAACCCTTCCAACTCCAAAAAGGAGTAAAACAAGGTGATACCAGCTAACCCAAACCCTTCATAGCCTGCCACGAGATGATCTTCTAAAACCTAGACTAGGAGAATAGAGTTATCAAAATAGACAATGAATATCAGAGCAACCTCAGATTTGCAGACGACATCGTTCTTTTCGCAGAAAACCTATACAACCTCCAACCAATGCTAGATAAACTAAACGAAGGAAGCAAAAAAATTGACCTACACATGAACTTCAGTAAAAAAAAAAGTCATGTGCAACAATCACATCAAGAATAAAGACATAACTGTCAAATTTGAAGAGGCAAAACTGTGGAAAGTAGATCACTACATCTACCTAGGACAACAAATCTCTCTAAAATCCACAAAAGAAAGAGAAATCAAGCGGAGAATCACCCTAGGATGGCAAGCTTTCAGCAGAGCAAGTTCAACATTCAAAAACAAGACGATCCCAATAATCCTAAAAAGAAGACCAATGCATCTTCCCGATAGTCACTTAGGGAGATGAAACATGGAACCTAACCAAGAGACAGGCTTGCAAACTGAGAAGCATGCAGCGTGAGCATGAGAGAATCATACACAATCTCACAGATCACAAGACAGCACAATATGTCAAGAAAAAACGGGGGTCCGAGACATTACAGAAACCATTAGAAAACCCAAATGGCAATGGGCTGGTCATGTTGCGGGAATGGGAGATAACCGATGGACATTACAACTCACAACACGGATCCCTAGAGATCACATACGCAACCGAGGCCGACTAAATACAAGATGCAGAGATGAACTAGACAAATTCAGAAAATATTAGCTCTGCGACGCCCATGATAGAGAAATGTGGCAGATCCGAGGGAAGGATTATGTCCAACGGCGGATGTTAAAAGACCGATGATTATGATGAATATCGACCATATTCATTTCCTTTCAGAAAATGATACAGCATAAAATAGATTAGTCATACATAGTTTTGTCATAGCAAAAAGGATTTAATTCTATTTTTTGGATGTTTCATTTCAAATTTGAACTTCTTCCTAATGATTCCACAACTCTAAAAATTGATTTCAACTTACTACTACTTCTACTACTACTACTATTATTAATAATAATAATTATAATAATAATAATAATAATAATAATAATAATAATGATATTAATAATAATAATAATAAAAATAATAATAATAATAATAATAATAATAATAATAATAATAATAATAATAATAAGAAGAAGAAGAAGAAGAAGAAGAAGAAGAAGAAGAAGAAGAAGAAGAACGGCGATGATGATGATGATGATGATGATGATCACATTTGACTTTGCTCGATTTCGGAGCACAAAGCGATCAAATTTAACTGTACATTGGAATATCCCGGAATGATGTCATTCAATTTATATTTTCTAATTACTAAATCCGGAAATTCCATATCTTGGATTAATTTCTGGTCTTGCAACCCATTTTTGTTGCCTTCTAACCAGTTGGCAATATCCTGTCATTGCCCGTTTTCACCTTTATTCATTTCCGCTCGCAGAACCTGTTTTCTGTACCCGTTAACTGTGGTATATGGGGAAGATTAATAATCATCTATTGCAAGATAAAAGCCCTGGCTCACAGATAGAACTGAATTCATATCAATCACAATGATAATTTATTGAGTTAACAATGGAATTGAAATGACTGAAATCCACGACATCTGCAGTTAATGGGTTGAAGTCAAAACAAGCTTTCTCTGGCCACAGGTTATGGTATGAAAAGCAACAAAATGCAGCGAGGAATGAAGCAGAGATATCAATTTTTACCAGTAACTCACGTTACTCTCAAAAATACTGATAAGATGAAACTATTTTTTCAGTTTTTCGTTTCTAGAGTATTTTGAAACTTGAAATCAGTATGTATACGGTTTTAATTGCTCTAACCATAGTACAAAAGCTTTGTATAATGGCTATTCATGATTACATTCTCATTGTTTCTCATTGCGAAAAGCAACAGGAAGCTATAAGAAGCAACGTGAGGCGAAAACGGACAGAGGAACTCGTCAAAGAGAGAAGAATGAAGTCCATGTGAAGAGACAATGGAAAACCCATTGGCTAGATTCATTGCACTGAACACTATCATCTATGCAATTTGATTTACAGGAATATTCGATTTAAGACATTAATCTCTTAATGAAGAATGGAGAAAAGAGAACAACGGGACACAGCGACTGACATTCGAAATCCTTTAATCAACCACCAAAAACCTGAGAATAAAAGATCTTTCAAATTACACTGTCTTTACTCCTTGTTGCTTTCCGTTGTTTAGCCTTGCTTTTTGCATTTTATCATCAATTTCTGGCGACTTCTTTCAGTGGAAGAAAAGGATCTTTCGGCACAAGTCATCGCTTTCCCTATTGGCATTATCCGAAAGATTCACTTGTCGCCTTCAACAATTGAAGATTCGTGACATCTATTCTTTTTTTTTTTACCAACGAACAGTTTCTATCCGAAACTGTCAACCAGAACTGTCAATACAACTGTCAACATAGGTTTTTGTCAGTTTTCAAGTGGGTCTTGCTGTCTACGTATGTAGAGAGCGTACAAACCACATCGATGGAGCTAGAGGGCTGAAAGTTTAAGCATTCACTACTTAATGATGTCCTGAAAAATGATTTATTTCGTTTTTAAAAGTTCTACCACGAAATAAACTTTTAGTCAGGGGCTCAATTTACGATGTAAGTTCATTCTAAACTGATCTCTGAGTTTGTGTCCAGTGGCGTTTATGCTTGTTTTTTGAAAATTCAAATTATTTAATGATCACTGTCCAACAAAGGACGATAGGAGTTACTCATTCACCGTTTTTTTTTCTCAAGGAATGCTGCCAAAAAATGTTAGTCCTGTGACTGTTTCTATTGAGTGACTAGCCAGACCTATTTCTGTTGTTTTGTTTTTTTTTCTCAAATTCACTGCTTGCATGTCTAGACAAGAGAGTTTTTTTTATGGCGATATATAGAATATTGTATGAATACCACAATAGGATTGGCTGGTTTTTATTACCAGTAAAGAAAAGGGTGTTCGATTAAAAGCGACTCCCATTGCATGATTAAGATATCAAAAAGGCTATTGACTATATCAATGTAAACGTTAGTGGAAAGATGACATAGATTGATAATTATTTGTTACATACGCTCAGAGATTATATAGATTCACACACACGCACTCACGTAAACACACGTATGATATAAGTATATAGGTTTTCCCTGAATGAAGAGTTCCTATAAAACCTACAGCCAAAATAGCGTAAAATCAAGAAGCATTTACCATTTATTTACATGGGAAAAATTAGAGAGTTTCTAGAGCCAAGAAAATAGATATGATGAGATACTAGACTTAGTCGAGGGTTGGAGTCATTGAAAGTATAGGAGACTGGGTGCAGGAGAGAGAAGAGGGTACACATTGGTTCTATAACACTGAATGCTATTTCGATGTTTCGTCTTTTAAAGGTCAAAGAGTGTCCTAAATCGAATTTTCCGGCAAATAACAACTAAAAAAATCCTCCCAAATACGAGAAATTTTGCTGCTTTTTTTTCCTCTATTAAATAACGACCTCTTTTTCTTGATATTCCTTGATGAAATGGGGAGAGAGGGACTCATATACCTGTGTTTCTTATATTCCTTGGGATATGCTCAAAAGCTCAAATGAATTGAAAACCTAACTTCATAAGAAACAAAAAATAGATGCTGGAATAGTGAAGATCGTTGACACGGATCTTTTTTTAGAAAATTAGAGCAGAAGATTCATTGAATGGTCAGAAAATTAGATCTTTGAAAATTCGGTCCTGAAAATTTAGGTCAATTTTCAATTACATATCAGATCAAAGTTTCTGAGATCAAATTTTCTTATACTCAAATTACCATTTTTTAATGAAAGCTAATATTATGATGGCTCTCCGTTAATTCTGACTTTTTTAATTTCATTTTTTTCAACTTTCCAAATTTCCATAATGGGCTTCCTTTTATTCCCTGAACTTTTAATTTACTCAGAATTTTTTTTCCATGAGCGAATTTGCCACGACTGAATTTTCTTTGCACCGTCTCATCGTGAACTCCAATGAAAGCAAAGTAACCCTCTTTTGTGGCTAGTCTTGATGTAAATTCGACGGGTCTTCTTAATATCTCCCATAGATCGATTCCTGGCTTATTTTTTGCCCGTGATCTGATCCTGTGCAGCTGGCGTCGTGCAACAACCTCACCTGTCAAGGATGAAGGTGGATTTATTGTTCACGGTCACGAATGCATGTAGCATTCGATATTATTTTATTGTCTTATCTGGGCACGTCGCATGAGACTAACTTATCATTTTTCTTGTACTATCCCCTTCCTATCTCTAATCAGCTTTTACCCACACATGAATCCGATGACCGGTTTTCAAAACGGTCCATTGTAACTCATGAAAGAAGACCTGGGAGAAAAGATAGACAAAGACATGTGCGTGCACACGCATTATAAAACATGCACACAGACTTATGTTCAATCTATGTGAATAATAGAGGATCGCTGGCCTAGGTGCATTGACAAGAAACATTATGTTGAAAAATGAATGCATTTATTATTATTATTATTATTATTATTATTATTATTATTATTATTATTATTATTATCATTATTATTACTATTATTTGCAATCTCACACCAGTTGCCTGGTGGTAACTGCTGGAGTTTGAGTGACAGCAAATCTCCTCAAGTCTCCAGCCCTCCTCTCTTAGTACTCATAGGTCGCAGTAATACTGCGATTTACAGTTTCACACCGGTTGCCTAGTGGTTATCGCTGAAGGCTGAGTGACAATAAGTCTCCTCTGGTCTTCAGCTAACGTCTCCTCTCTCTTTTGCCTATCATGTCAGTGCTACAATTTGAGTTTCCGCTTTCATTTCCCTTCCTCTGTTGGGTCACTATTGACAGTTAGCGTTGCAGTCCTTATATTTCTAGCACTTTCCTCAGTATCCGTGCAGTTCCCAGTAGTGCTGTGGTCTGTACAGTCTCAATCCTTCCCCTAATCCTGATCTCCTCCAGTCTCACCCTCAGCGTTTTGGGGACAGTTCCAAGTGCGCCCATAATGACCGGTACTACCCTAGCTTTCATGTTTCATATCTTCCTTCTTTCCTTCTCTTGCTAGGTCCTGGTATTTTTCCCGTTTTTCACTCTCCTTCCTCTTTACTCTATGGTCTGCAGGTACAGCAACGTTTACTATTTGGCAGGTCTTCCTTTTCTTGTCTACATTTACCAGGTCCGGTCTTCTTGCCTGGCTGAGGTGGTCAGTTTGGATGTCAAAGTCCCACAGTAGTTTGTGGTTGTCATTCTCCAAAACTGCCTTTGGTTTGTGCTGATACCACTTTTCCACATGGTTGAATCCCATTTGTTTGCTTAGTTCCCATTGTATCATCGTTGCTACTCTATCGTGTCTATGCTTATACTCCTTCTGGACGAGTTGACTACATTCACTAGTTATGTGGTTTACTGTCTCATCTCTTTCACCGCACATGCGGCATTTGCTGTTTGTCTGTGTTCAGTCGATTTTTGTTTTTATGTAGTTTGCCCTGATGCTTTTGTTTTGAGCTGTCATAATGAGCGATTCCGTTTCTCTCTTAAGGTTTCCTTTTCGTAACCATGTCAATGATTTCTCGTCTGCTACATCTTGTATCTGCCTTTTAAACTCGCCTAACAATTTTTTCTTTTCCCATCTTTCTTTTCTTGTTTGCTGTGCTGTTCCATTGTTTTCTACTTTGTTGCACTATCTCTCGCGCTCTTTATGATTTCTTCACTATTTGTTTGCATGTATCTTTCTAGGACTACTTTAGCTCTCTGGACACAGTCTCCTATGCTGATGAGCCCCCTGCCACCTTCTTTTCTCTTAACGTATAGTCTATCTGTGTCATCTCTAGGTTGTAATGCTTTATGCATCGTCATAAGTTTCCTTGTTCGCCTATCCATTGATTGGAGTTCTTCCTTTGTCCATCCTAGGGATGGTCCTATACATCTAACTACTGACACAGCCCAGGTGTTCATTCCTTTTATTGGATTTCTGCTGTTTAATTCGGTCTCTAATATTTTCCTTATCCTTCTAAGGTATTTCTCTCTTTATTTTCTCCTTCATCTCTTCCCGTTTTATCGTGTCACATACAAGAACGCCTAGGTATTTGTATTTGTCTTGTGCAGTCAATGCCCTAATCTTGCTGTTGTCCGGGAGTTCGATTCCTTCAGTCATTGTAAGCCTTCCTTTGTGCATTACCATGATTGCGCATTTTTCTATTCTAAATTCCATTCCAATGTCCTCACTGTATTCTTTTACTTCGTTGTCTCAAGCTCTCCCCTGTTTTGGGCAAACAATTTTATATCATCCATGTACATTAGGTGGTTGACTTTACCTTTTGTTTTAGAGAAATGTTTCTTTGCTCTTCTTCAGGATTGAGCGGTATCATTGTTAGAACAATTATTATTATTATTATTATTATTATTATTATTATTATTATTATTATTATTACTATATCACGGACTCATCGATGTACTAGTATATATATATATATATATATATATATATATATATATATATATATATATATATCCACGAATATCAGTTTTCACTCTTGATCCATTTTACTGTTTCTCTGTCCCACTTATTTCCAGTTATTCTACGGTTCTATTTCCTTTTCGTGAGACTTCTCTTTACTGGCACATTCCTTTTTCACACGCATACACACTGACACATATGCACAATTAAATAATAACTAAACATATGCCTATGTCAATTTATTCGTATTGAAAGTCAATTTTTCGCTTGCTACCAGTAGTTTCAAGACTAGTATGCACTATGAACAGTGTTTAAATCAATGAAATGGATAACATTATAAAATGCAGGGAAAATTATGGAAGAGAACTCTTTTCTACGTTTCCCTTCTTCATTTCCATCCTTTGTGTGTAAATTAATGACGCCTGCCAACATCAGGGTTTTTTTTTTTTTAAATTATTTTTGTTGTTATCCAGAAGCTGACACGAAAGAAATTCATAAGTCCACCAAAATCATTAGAATTCTTTTCCTTGATGTCATAATTGTCCACTGGAAATATTGAATCAATGGAATCATCATTTTTGAAGATGGTTTACTTGCCGAAAAACAGACGTTTCTTTTCAAGTCTCCGACAAAAGTCACGAACAGCTATATACACAAGTAGAGTTCGAGAAGATTTCTAAGAAGAAAAAATTGAGAAAGAAAGGAAAAGTGGATATATATGTGAATGAGTGAGCACTACGTATGTAAATGAGTGAGTTGTGTACATGTTTGAATAAGTGAGTAGTGTATGTGTTTGAATGGGTGAGTAATGTATGTGCGTACCTGAAGGATAGGAAGCCAATAACAAGCAAGATAAAAACATGGATAAAGGGACCGAGAGAAAGAAATGCTGGACAATATAAAGTATAAAACATTGTTAAGTATCACGAGGTGTTATGTTGAATTGTTTCTCATAGATTTGGCGCCAGGCCAAATATAAGAGTACATCGTACGACACCTTAAACTCACAGACTATCTAATCGTTATGATTGCGGAGCGTATCTGATTTGGGTGAACCTAATCAGTGTTCAGATTTAGATAGAGCTAAGTTTAGAGTTTTGCGCCAGATGAAATAAAGTGCGACCCCCCCCCCACAAAAGACGACAACAACAACATAAAACAGTAAGCTAGATTTATTCATCTGAAATTCATGAATTGTTACGTCTGAAATTTTTCGGATGACCCACAGGCATCGATGGAACAAATCGGCCGAAATAAGGATAAATCAATAAAAACAAAGATGAGGATATTAATACGAATACTTCGTAAAATAATCACAATATCTATTTTGCGACGTTTATTGAACCTCTTTCACTTTTTTGTGAGGCGTTGTGGAGAAGCAGAGACGACAATTGCGTTATTTAGTCAGCTTGCTTTTTTATTCACTTGAGCAATCTATTATAATCCCAACCCAGCTTGATAGGCCCGTCGAAGCTTTACATGAGCCCCGTTAACTGTACACAACAGGGCCACATTTGTGATCCTGTCCCTTGCCCGATTCTCAAAACGCTGGACGAATCGGTTGCTTTGAAATTAGAGTTTTCCGTCTCTTAGACTTAATACTAACCAGAGCTGGAGAGCCCAGACGTCATTTTACCAAGAGCTACAAGAGAGATTGATTAATGCCTTTTCCAAGGGCACTAGCGCGAAGTGAAATAGGTTTGTTGTTTACCATTTGTTCATCCTTACCTCCCTCCATTTTGTGAAAGACATTCTTCTGAATGCTGACTCTTTTCACTTGAATGATTGATGCGGCACCCCCATTTGATTGGCCCAGTCAAGGTTGAAAGTGGAGTTGACAGCTTTTTCCAGCTACTGCTTGGGCAGGTAAGGTACGTATAGGAAAGTGGTCTGCCTAAGTCATCAACCACTTACTCTTTCCTTTTTTGACCAATGTGGCATGCTATCCATTATGATATATGACGATGGGAGAGTGCACAGGTGAAACGTATGCATGTCTTTCGAAAGGGCACTAAGGTAAATTGAAGGTAAACAGCTTCAGCAAGAATTGAAAGTTGTTTTGCTGATTGTCGTTCGACCACCTCCTCCATACATTCCGATTTCGAAAATTCTGTTAAGACGTGGGTGCAGCAATCTTTTCACATGCCATCAGGAATCTTTTCCCAGTAATTATCCAATAAAAAAATCTAATATCTTGTTTTGCATATAATGGTAACCATATAAGTCACATCATTCTTAATACCTAATGAAATATAATTCAATTTTGTGAAAAGTTTTAGTTTTGAAGACCTTTCAGGATAAGCTGACTTTTCACTTGGATGATTGGCGCAACATAATCTACCTGTCCATTCGGTTTGAAAATCGGTTCACATAAATGGAAATGTTCGAGATTCTTGTTACTCAAAGTTTGTCATCTTCGAATAAAAATTACTTAATTGGTAGACTTCTACGAGTGAGCTGACTTCTTCATAGCACTTCAGCCGAGATAGCAATTGGTAGAGGCATTCTCGGCATGTATTTTAAGTGGAATGTTTTCTCAATAATCTCTGATTCTTGCCTCCGATTCATAAGGATCTCTTAATTTTGTTGCATAAACATTGCTCTTGATGTTGCCCATTTAGAGGAAAATAGCTACCCCTTAACTTTGCTAGGCTCAGATTTTGCACAACGTTTCTAACGTTAGTGTCATTGCCAAAATAATGACGATTATACAGGTGTTGGATGCCGTGTTGAATTTGGTTACATATCTGTTGCCGTGTTTCTATAGAGATCCGGCTGACGATCTTCTTTCACTTACTCTAAGACTTAATTATGTATATTAATGTTTGCATCTATTCAATTTCAACCGAGGTTTCATTAAAAGGTAACCTCAGAAAGATCGTTTCATCCAACGCTTGCAACAGATTCACAAGACAAAAAGACATAACACAAAAAGAAAACAACAATACACGAAGAAAGCCGGAGTGTACACGGCCGAAATGTTATGCCAAAAATTATTGCATAGACGAAGCAAATAGTCCAATGATCATAAGACTTTTGTCTACGCTTTCGATAAGATTGGTGCATATTTAATCGGCATTTTTATCTCTTTATTTAGTGTGTCATTTGTTGTATTTTGTAGCATCTATACTATTATCCCGATGATCAATCAGAAGGTTTAACAAAAGGATAAAAAGAAAGAGAATGAAAAATGAAGAGGATGAGAAAGAAAGAGGATGACACTTTGAAAAGAGAATAGAAAAACAGTGGACAGAAAAGAAAGTTTGGTAGTTTAATAAAAGGGTAGGAAGAGAGATAGCAGAGAAGAAAGTTATATAATAGGATGTAGGAAGGGAGAGCGAATAAATGAAACTTGGGTGGTTAACTGATGGACTAGGAAGCTTTTTGCACATGAAACAAACCCATGTTTATATAACACTTAGATAAAACCTGGAATGACAACAAAGAGGATAATGTTTTTGATAATTTATGAGTTCAATACAATTGCAAAATTAGATAAATACTGCCTTCATTTTTTACGGTAAAATATTGCCAGGAATGATTGAATTTGCAGTGATTTATCTATGAAACTTGAGAACTAAAATGTGAATAAAACCATTTTAAGGATTTGTTTTCTGGATTTCAACTATAAAAAAAAACTCTCATTCGATCTTTTCAATCGAAAAAAGGCTTGTCAACATATTTGACAAGGGTGATAACTCATTCAGTAAACTGAGCAGCCAAGCGGTTGGAACCTGACTTGTTTTCCAGGAAAGAATCCCTATCTCGAGCAAGAGAATACGTCTTTGGCTTGAAAATGAAAATCAGCACGAAAGAGAAAAAGAAAGAAGAAAATAGTTCACGGTCGAAAATGAAATGGAGGAAATAGTTCACGATCGACGAAGGCCATTTCAGAAGGTAAGAAAGCAAAAACAATTATGCCAGCGTTGGAAGAAATAAGATCTGAGTGAGATCAAATTTCAGACGAGAAGATAAATGATAATAATGACGCTATTGCCGATCTGAAAGAATAAGTAAGAGAAAAACCTCCTTACACACTGATAATACAGACTACACATTTACAAAAACAGTCACCATTTCGGTAAAGCTGGAAGGGAATTCATAAGGATCATGCTAAGTTTTTGCAACTTGGTAGGATGTTTGATATGACTGTAACATTTTTATAAAAATCACCTCAAACAAGTTGTTGTCGACCTTTGGTGGCCTGTGCGCACGATCCAATATGGCCACCACAGTAAGGCATATATTTTATGTCTCCTCTGCTGGTAGCCTAGGATTTTTGTGTAATACTACGAATCATGTGGTTTTTTTATTTGTTTTTTGTTTTTTTTTGTTTTGTTTTTTTGTCAGGATGGTGTTGGGCCAGGGCAATCTGGCCTTACATTACAAATCCAATGCTCAGGTTGGAAGGAAAACCACACATAGGCCCCGCCGTCTATGGTTCAACTGTCGTGGCAATCTCTGCCAACAATGTTCGCTCGCGAAGCCAAGCTATTCATTCATTCATTCATTCATATGTGTTTTGTTATCCATAGAAATTTACTCCCATTAACATTACTCAACATTACAATTAAGCTTTGAATGAGGCTTTACAAACAATGATATGGAGATTGATTCAGTCTTTCATAGACATGTAATATGTGTAGTTGAGCTTGAAGTATCTTCAACTATCTGTTTATCCGATGATATGTGTTTGTGTAGATATCAAATTAATTTAAAATCATGAGCTATGGCAATTTTGATTTAAAAAAAAGTGATTTCTGACCTTAAAATGCATTTGAACCGCAGATCTTACACTGGAAATGGATTTCTCGTAGCAATATGCATATAATTAGTTCTATTACGTAATAATCTTGGGCTACCAGCAATGAACACGTCTCCAGACCTCCTCTTCGTGCTGTCAGGGTCAACAAGATGTTGTGGATTACGATTTCACACCAGTTGCTCGGTGGTTATCACTGAAGACTGAGTGACACTCCTCAGGTCCCCAGCCTACCTCTGATATCATCGCACCTGTCACAGCAGCGCTGTGTTTTGTGATGCTTTCATAATGCTTCTTTTCTTGACTGTTAGGCCATTGCTACCAGCTGGAGATCGTACGTCTAATATTTCCGGACCTTCCTCGGTATTCTTGCGGACACCAGTAGTGCTGTGATCAGTGGAGTTTCAATCCTTCTTCATCAAATCTCGTTTTCAGTGTCTTTGGTATGGTTCTGAGTGCACCCCCTATTACTGGTACCGCCCTGACTTTCAAGTTCTACAACCTCTTTAGTTCCCCTGCCTAGTCCTGGTATTCCCTTGTTTTTCACTCTCTTTCCTATTTACACTGTGATTCGAAGGCCGGGCCACGTCTATTATCTGACAGGTTCTCTTTTTTTTGTCCACAATTACCCGATCCGATCTTCTCGCTTGGATGAAGTGGCCGGTTTGGATGTCTCAGAGTAATATAAAGCTTCCACCTTCCGTGGATGTCTCTGGTTTGTACTGATTCCACTTGTCCGCATGGTTGAATCCCATTCATTTTCTCAGTTACCAGTGTATCACTGTTACTACCTTGTCGTGACTGTTTTATACTCAATCTGAGCTAGTTGACATTCTCTGGTTATGTGGTTAACGGTCTCACCCGTTTCTCTGCATAGGTGGCATTTACTGTTCGTTTGGGTTCTGTCGATTTTCGCTTTGATATACTCCGTCCTGATGTTTACTTTTTGGTTGCAATGATGAGCGATTCTGTTTCTCTCTTCAGTTTTCCTTTGTGTGACCATGTCCATATCTCTCGTCAGCGACATTTTGTATTGGTCTTTTGAATTCTCTGTATAGTTTTTTTTTTACTTTCCTTGTTTGCTGTGCTGCTCCTTCGTTCACTACGTTTTGTTCGTTGTACTGTTCCGGACGCTTTTTATGATACCTTATCTATTTGCTTTCACATACTTTTTTTAATCCTGTTTGAGCTTTTAGGGCACAGTTTTCTATGCTGATGAGTCTTCTATCACCTTCTTTCCAATATATACCGTCTATCAGTGTTATCTCTGGGATGTAAGGCCTTGTGCATTGTCACAAGCTTTCTTGTTCACCGGCCCATTGATTGAAATTCTTCTGTTGTCCATCCAAGGCATGGCCCTATGTATCAACCGATACTGCACATTTGTTCATTCTTTTATGAGATTTCTGCTATCTTGTTTGGTCACTTATAGTTTCCTTATATTTTTTAGATATTTGCTTATTTTCTTTTTCATTTCTTCCCGTTTCATCGCGTCACATTTGAGAACGCCCAGGTACTTATATCAGTTCTGTGCTCTTATTTTTTGTTGTCCGGTAATTTGATTCCTTCTGCGACTGCAAACCTTACTTTTGCATCACCATTAGTGAATCGCTTTCTATTCAGAACTTCATCCCAATGTCGTCGCTGTATTCTTCCACCTTGTTGAAGAACGTTTCGAGATCTTCCCTGTTCTTTGCAAATAGTTTTATGAGGTGGTTGACATTTCCTTTTGTTTTGGAGAATTGGTATCATCTGCTGTTTTCAGGATTCTGTTGAGTGGTATCATGGTTCAAACAAATAGAAGTGGGGATAGAGTGTCTCCCTGGAAGAGTCCTCTTTTTATTCTTACTTCTGCTAAGTTGTCTCCTGTAGCTGTAAAAGTTTACTATCAAGTTTTTTCCTAGAGTTGGCTATGAATCTCACCAATGGTTCGCTGATTTTGAATAACCAGAGGCATTCGAGTATCCAGTTGTGGGATCATGTCATATGCTTTTCATCGTCGATCTATTCCATTGCAACATTCTTTCTTCTTTTTCTCACTTCTTTTAGGATCATCTGGTTGATGTGCAGCAAGTAATTCGCTCCTTTGGCTTCTCTTCTGCATCCTTTTTTCTCTTCTGGTAATGGTCCTCTTCTTTCCATGGAGATATATACTATCTCTGCTATTTGACCAGTTACAATTTTCCACGCTAGTCGTAGGCACGTGATTTGTCTATAATTGCTTGCTTGCTTGGTTCCCTTTCTCAGTGTCTTTTTGGACGAGGGTTATTTTGCCTTTAGTTATCCATTCTGGGACCTTGTCTTCATCCAAGCAACTTTGGAGTTGGTAGATGAATCTGTTGTGTAAAGTTGTAAATTTCGTAAACCAATATCCGAAGATCCCATCAGGTCGTGGTGCTTTTCAGTTGGCTATTTTTTAAAGGTGTGTTTAAATGTGGTTCCATTTAATACTATTCGTTCACTGTCATCCATATATTGGAGTTCTCTTTTCATGTTATCTAGCCATTCCGCAGGGGTTCGTTGTGTCTTTTCGGGTGTAAACATATGTTGTTCCAGATATTCTTTGCCTCTGTGGCATCCAGTTTTATGTTCTGTTTTTCTTCCTCCGTTCAGGCCCTGGAGAAAATTTTTCTTTGGTTGTTTTGAAACGTGTGGTTTGTGTATTGGGCAGCCCTTTGTTTATATCTATTTAGTCTTTCTTCTTTGGTTAATCTTCTTTGGTGTATGTCTTCCACTGCAGCGAGCACACTCTTTTGTCTCATCTTGTATTTATCCCATAGACTTGCACGTGGTCCCTTCATGTATGGTGCATTTTTCGATAGTTCTTTATTTCTCTGTAGTTGGGAGATATTTTTTCTGATCTTATTTCCCGGGTGGGCTTTTTGTCCCTGAGAAGGGCAAAAATCCACTCCCCACCAGCTATGAGTAAATCGTAGAGTAGACTGGGCTATATGTCTGAGTGTGCATAAAACATTTGCTGTATATTAATAAAATATGTTTAATAGCGAAGTAAATTGAGAGGATCATGAAAATTTGTAGATAGAGAAACGATTGGTCAAAGCAGAAAAAACACCAATAATACGACTGATGGACCATGAAGACTGTTTGGCAAAAGTCCAAGAAGGAGAATTATTATCTGATATCCATTAAATTTTATCACGTCTGTCGGTCAAGTGTCGGCTTTGCCGTCAAAACACCGATAGCTATGTCAAATGAGACCTCCCCATGGTCCAATAAATGTAGATGTCTTCCACCCGTATACAGTCTGTAACAGCCACCCGGCCAATGTTTGTAAACAAAAAATGCCATTTCTAAAAGGGAAAGAAAATAGGCGTCATTGCCGACTCGGGTATAATTGACCCTCAGATCGTTCCTGTTATTAGAGAAACGGGTTGTTAACATGGAAAAAAGAAAGAGTGAATATCGAAGGCACAAAAAGGAAACAGAACAGAGTATTGCCTTTGAGGTAATTTGCCTTTGATCTCTCAGGCCGTTGCTATGATGGTACATCTCAAGCTAGTTCAAAATTTAACGCTTTGACTAATATTATTCAACACGGTAATAACCAGGTCTGTGATTCTAACATCAAAGGTGGCAGAAAAAGTTCTTACTGGTCATTTTTTCTCCTATGCCACCCTTTACTTCATCAATGCATTCTGAGCTATTTCAAAGTAAAGCCGACTTGCAAATTAAACAGCAAGAATTTCCGATCAAATTGTTCATTGTTGGGCCTGGTCTTAGCCGCAAGAATTCAAGGTCGAACGGTGCAGCTCTTTGGATCAATTGCTCCTGAATGAATAGAACTGTACAATTTTAGTCTGCAAGCTGAAGCTTTTTGATGGACATCGCAAACGTTTTTGTATGATGTATTATTGCGTATATTCGGTTGCACGAAGAAACGTCTTCATTGATGACTATCTTGAATTATTAAAGATAGTGCAGTGTTTAGAAAATCAAATAAAATACTATGTTCGATCCTTTCAGTATTCCATTCTTGTATTGCCTTGTGAACAAGCAGAGGTTAGTGGATACGATTTCGTAAAAGTCTTTTGGTTTGAGAGGAAGGTTCATACATCTTCACGTATTTTTAGAAGTACTCCAGGGAGGAGTGGTAGTTAGATTGAGCAAGATCTGACGAAAAAGGAGACTGTGGAATTCTTTCCCAGCCGAGATCATCGATCTTTTCAAATACTCGTAAGATCTTTGCTGTCTATGACCGCACCCTATCACGATAGAACAATAGAACGATAGAACGGGGTACTTTTCCGATTGATCTTCAAAGCAGTATCTAAGGGTGGACAATCGATCTTTACTGAAATCAGTCACACAAAATGTTCAACACACCAACTCAATTCAAATAAACATTTAACAAACATTACCTTTGATAGAGGTCCATTTGGGGTTGTGCTCTAGTTTTTTTTACGAGATACTTTTTAGGTTGGATTCCGTGAAGGCTTTCGGTGGAAAATATAATAATTAATACTGATAGTGCCTTGATTGGATGTTTTTTGCACAAAATATCTGACTATTATGAAACACCCTTTAGTTTCCAAGGCAGCAATATTAGAAAGGTATTAGTGTCCACGTGTTCTACATCCAATTCTGTTTACAGACAAGAAAGTTTTCTAAAGCAACTCGCACTAGCGAATGAACAACTTGTATAATTTCTGGGTCAGTACAATGCATAAGAGGTACAATAAATAAACCTTTGCATTTCAATTTGAATGCCGAAATTTTTAATAATTCTAGTGAAAATAAAATCAAGAGTTGATCTTACAGTTAGCAACATCGAATCGGTTAACTGAGTTCAAATTTCGGCTAAAGTAGCTGTGTTTACTTCCCAAAAATGTCTCACAGAAACACTTACTTTTGCTGCTAGTACCATGTAACCTAATACAAACTATCACATGGTACTTTGAAAAAAAAAAAAACGAAAAAAGCGTTACGTGGACAAACTGAAAAAAATAACTCTAATTTGTTACTCGTAAATTTATTCGTTCATCTCTAAGTAATCTTTATCTTATTTATTCATACTTCGAGACAAATTAATAAATTTAGGTTAACAATTCTTTCAACAAAGTAATTTTTACAAGTTGGTCGAAAGAAACATTTTTCAGTGTAAGCACCATCAAGTAAGCCCTTCGACGGAGGATCCAGCAGGTTACTAGATCATAGAATATTTGGAATGTTTTTTTTTTAATAACCCAACAAACACCTAATCCACAGAAAGTAGTGACATTTAGAGGCTGGGGTTTAAGTAATCATCGATTTTTTTAACACCAACCAATCAAGTTGTTTGGGAAAACCTTTTGTTCATGCTAGTAAGCGGAATAATTTCCCTGGATTTTCTCTGTTTTCTTTCTGTATACAACTGAAACGGACTCCTTCTTGTATTGTTCAATATGTGAATGAGTGAGAAGCAATGTACAGTGTGAGAACCTAATTCTGGAATTTCCCTCTCTCTCTCTTTCCCACACTCTCTCCCTCTGTATTCAATACAATTGCAGCCCTTGCACTGAAAAAAAGTGTTGCGTTGTTAAACTTGAAAAACTTACTCTTCCTCGTCTCCTAAATCGCTGTCCAAAACAACCATATAGTTCTCACTTGAAATTTTATCAGATTTTACAAGTACATGATTGTATGTACTGTATTTGGCACGAACAGGATTGGAAATATTGTAGCTTAGGATAACTGACTAAAGTCCCAAACGATCATCTCAAACCAAAAAAAATGCTTCCCTTTATCACAGATGAGCAATTCATACCAATGAAAATGAATAGCATTGCTAAATGACCTTCGCTCATGTAATGGGCGTGATATCATATATATATATATATATATATATATATATATATATATATATATATATATATATATGTATATGTATATGTATATATATATATATATGTATATATGTATGTATATATATATATATATATATATATATATATATATATATATATATATATATGTGTGTGTGTGTGTATATTGGGGAGGGGTAATTGTGCGTGTGCACATATACGTGTGCATGTAGATGGAATTTTTTAAAAATGAAGAAATTTCTGATCAGGTCGAAAAAAACAACGTTCGGAATTATCTCCAAAAATATGGGAAGATCACCAACATTTAGAAGCCACGGTCACAGTCTCTCTCTCTCTCTCTCTCTCTCTCTCTCTCTCTCTCTCTCTCTCTCTCTCTCTCTCTCTCATACACACTTACACACATACAGGCGGGCATAGAAACAACCACTGGTGAAAACACATGACATTATTCTGTAACGCACGCATGCGTAATGGCCAGCGCGTATTTGTGGGAAGAGTCGGTCATTTTCTCACGCCACTCATGGTGGCCGAAGAACGGAACTGATATGGGAACCGATTCAGTCCAGGAACTAGGGAACCGTCTTTTGAAAAGTGTAAGAACAAAGTAGAGAGTGGACACCGTCGTGACCATCAGTCTTATTATTCAGAAACAAATAGTTGCATTGACTCAAATAATAGGCTGGCCGCCAATTTTTGTGTTTTCATTTCTATTAATTTCTTTTCGAATTTACCTTTTTACACCCATTTCTCTCTCTCCCCTATTTTAACCTTCATTCGTTTCTGTTCAATCCATCCATCTTTCTTTTTTTCTTCTTCATTTTAGTCTTCTGCCAGCCGTTTTGTTTTCTTTCTAGTTTTTTCTCTTACATTCTTTCCTTCTCTCTTTTTTTAAAGTCTTTCCCCTTTCTCTCTCTCTCTCTCTCTCTCTCTCTCTCTTCTCTTTTAGTTCTTTCCTTTGCTTTTTCTTCCGTTCTAGGGCTTTTCTGTTCGAGTTCTTTTCTTTCTCATTTCTTTCTTTCGTTCATTCTCTCCAATCCTGTCATTTTTTTCTTCCTTCCTTTTTCCTTTCTCTTCATTTTTCTGTATGTTTGTTCTTACCATATCAAAAATTCTCAGACCTAAATACGCACCGCCTTACCAACCAGACGTACATTTATCAATATCTCCAGTTCAGTCAGTCATTTTACACACGAGAAAATTGTAAGAAAAAAATTTTAAAAATCGATAAAGTTGTGTTGCTAAATTTATCCGATGTATGAACTTCGTAAAACTGGTTTTCGCTTTTCTCAGAAAACATCGAATTATTTTTTTCTCATCAGTGACAAGCGATAACGATCTGCTTGATACTGTCAACGAAATAGAAAAATGATTATATCTGATTAGAAAAGATACAAAAAAAGTTCTGCTGGTTTAGTTATAAAAAATATTTAAAACCCTGTTGATATATCAAAAAAAGGAGCCAACTGATAATAGGATGGATTAGAAAGTTCAATGACCCACACTGTCATTATTACTTATTGGCTAGATTTCAATCTGAATCATTTGATAATAGGGGAGATTGGCTAGTCAACCAATCTAGGAGAAAGGTAACACTAAAGTAGGGATTGACGCCCAATTTGCAGCTGATGCCAGACGTATTGCTCTCGTCTACATCGACGAGACCGAGAAGAAAATTTGGATGACTGAGAGGGGATGTTCCATTGTGTGTAGAGATAAGGCATTCAATGTTCGATATATGTGATTGATATTCAACACTGAATCAAAAATATTGATGAGGAAAGGTGATGATTTTAGAATATAGATATTTGTCACTTTTTCATCATTTGATTTATCTACGAATATTTTTCAAGCAAACAACCACCTCAAGCATACGTTTGATTTTAGTAGCATTAGTAGCAGCAATAGAAGTAGTAATAATAATATTGATAATATTATTAATAATAATAGTATTAAGAAATACATTTTTATACAACAAATACAAAAGTTTCTTGTTTTCCTTAAAAGATGTTTATCTTGTATTCTAAGATCAATAAATTAGATTAATAATTAGAAAAAATGCAGCAAACAATTTAGGATTTATTTGAAATGCATCAAAACTTTATACCGCAATAAAAGACATCAAGGGTGCAAGTGTTTCTGAAAAACACAAAGACAACGCTTTATTATTACACTCAATCAGAACTTTCTCAAAACGTATCAAGATTTTGTACAGCCACAAGACAAGGCATGTTTATTACACATAACCAGTAACTTCCAAAAATGTATCAAGATTTTGAATCGCTGCAAGACAAGGCATGAATATCACACTTAACCAGAAACCTCCAATAATGTACCAAAATTTTAAACCGCAATGAGACAAAGCATTAATATTTCACATAACCAGTAACTTCCAAAAATTTATCAAGATTTTTTACTGCAACAAAACAAGGCATTAATATTACACATAACTAAAAACTTCGAAAAACTTCTCCAGATTTTGAACCATAAGAAAAAACATCAAGAGTCCAAGTGTTTCTGACAAACACAAAGACAACGTATTAATTTCATAGAAACTTCCAAAAATCTATCAAGATTTTGAACTGCAATAAAGTCAGCCTGTTGCAAGTGTTTAGGACAATGAAATGAATAAGGAAGGAGCTTTGATGTAAGACACAAGTATGTTGATTATTCAAACCATTTTGTAGTATTTATTATTGAGACATGAAGTATATGTTTATTCTAGGAAGTATATCTGCTGAATGTGATATATATCTACACAAAAAGCATGTGTGATATTTATTAGAACGACGTTGACGTCTTTTTAACAAGCTCGTCCTTTACTGTTGTTATAATCATTTGATTTACATACATTTCAGGCTATCTGAAGTAGTGTGTATATAATCTCCAACTCCATAATACAGCGAAAGCTTATTTTGATCGCTGTGGGCCACGGTGTTTTAGATAACAATAACTAGCAGATAGCTTTGGGTCAAAGTTATAAAGAGGTGCTATTGTGGTCTCTTGGACGGACCGATTTTGATAACAATATCCATGTGATATCACTGTACGATGATGATGTTGAGGGCTCTGTAGTCAAAGTAATCGACTTTTACATGAGTATATACGGCATTTTGAATTCATAGTTTGAGAATTTATTTTCTTCTTTTTCGACAAGAATCAAGAGACACGGGAATTTCTTAGATGAATCATTGTCATT